>OU612058.1:35334668-35653255 GCA_914767635.1 Melanostoma mellinum | reverse complement strand
ATGAATTCACCAGTTCACCCCTGAACTGATGAATTCACCAGTTCACCCCTGAACTGATGAATTCACCAGTTCACCACTGAACTGATGAATTCACCAGTTCACCCTGAACTGATGAATTCACCAGTTCACCCCTGAACTGATGAATTCACCAGTTCACCACTGAACTGATGAATTCACCAGTTCACCCCTGAACTGATGAATTCACCAGTTCACCCCTGAACTGATGAATTCACCAGTTCACCACTGAACTGATGAATTCACCAGTTCACCCCTGAACTGATGAATTCACCAGTTCACCACTGAACTGATGAATTCACCAGTTCACCACTGAACTGATGAATTCACCAGTTCACACCTGAACTGATGAATTCACCAGTTCACCCCTGAACTGATGAATTCACCAGTTCACCCCTGAACTGATGAATTCACCAGTTCACCCCTGAACTGATGAATTCACCAGTTCACCACTGAGCTGATGAATTCACCAGTTCACCCCTGAACTGATGAATTCACCAGTTCACCCCTGAACTGATGAATTCACCAGTTCACCCCTGAACTGATGAATTCACCAGTTCACCCCTGAACTGATGAATTCACCAGTTCACCCCTGAACTGATGAATTCACCAGTTCACCCCTGAACTGATGAATTCACCAGTTCACCCCTGAACTGATGAATTCACCAGTTCACCACTGAACTGATGAATTCACCAGTTCACCCCTGAACTGATGAATTCACCAGTTCACCCCTGAACTGATGAATTCACCAGTTCACCCCTGAACTGATGAATTCACCAGTTTACCCCTGAACTGATGAATTCACCAGTTCACCCCTGAACTGATGAATTCACCAGTTCACCCCTGAACTGATGAATTCACCAGTTCACCCCTGAACTGATGAATTCACCAGTTCACCCCTGAACTGATGAATTCACCAGTTCACCCCTGAACTGATGAATTCACCAGTTCACCCCTGAACTGATGAATTCACCAGTTCACCACTGAACTGATGAATTCACCAGTTCACCACTGAACTGATGAATTCACCAGTTCACCCCTGAACTGATGAATTCACCAGTTCACCCCTGAACTGATGAATTCACCAGTTCACCCCTGAACTGATGAATTCACCAGTTCACCCCTGAACTGATGAATTCACCAGTTCACCACTGAACTGATGAATTCACCAGTTCACCCCTGAACTGATGAATTCACCAGTTCACCCCTGAACTGATGAATTCACCAGTTCACCCCTGAACTGATGAATTCACCAGTTCACCCCTGAACTGATGAATTCACCAGTTCACCCCTGAACTGATGAATTCACCAGTTCACCCCTGAACTGATGAATTCACCAGTTCACCACTGAACTGATGAATTCACCAGTTCACCCCTGAACTGATGAATTCACCAGTTCACCCCTGAACTGATGAATTTACCAGTTCACCCCTGAACTGATGAATTCACCAGTTCACCCCTGAAATGATGAATTCACCAGTTCACCACTGAACTGATGAATTCACCAGTTCACCCCTGAACTGATGAATTCACCAGTTCACCACTGAACTGATGAATTCACCAGTTCACCACTGAACTGATGAATTCACCAGTTCACCACTGAACTGATGAATTCACCAGTTCACCCCTGAACTGATGAATTCACCAGTTCACTCCTGAACTGATGAATTCACCAGTTCACCACTGAATTGATGAATTCACCAGTTCACCACTGAACTGATGAATTCACCAGTTCACCCCTGAACTGATGAATACACCAGTCCACCCCTGAACTGATGAATTCACCAGTTCACCCCTGAACTGATGAATTCACCAGTTCACCCCTGAACTGATGAATTCACCAGTTCACCCCTGAACTGATGAATTCACCAGTTCACCCCTGAACTGATGAGTTCACCAGTTCACCCCTGAACTGATGAATTCACCAGTTCACCCCTGAACTGATGAATTCACCAGTTCACCCCTGAACTGATGAATTCACCAGTTCACCCCTGATCACAGTTCACCCCTGACTGATGATTCACCAGTTCACCCCTGAACTGATGAATTCACCAGTTCACCCCTGAACTGATGAATTCACCAGTTCACCCCTGAACTGATGAATTCACCAGTTCACCCCTGAACTGATGAATTCACCAGTTCACCCCTGAACTGATGAATTCACCAGTTCACCCCTGAACTGATGAATTCACCAGTTCACCCCTGAACTGATGAGTTCACCAGTTCACCCCTGAACTGATGAATTCACCAGTTCACCCACTGAACTGATGAATTCACCAGTTCACCCCTGAACTGATGAATTCACCAGTTTCACCCCTGAACTGATGAATTCACCAGTTCACCCCTGAACTGATGAATTCACCAGTTCACCCCTGAACTGATGAATTCACCAGTTCACCCCTGAACTGATGAATTCACCAGTTCACCCCTGAACTGATGAATTCACCAGTTCACCCCTGAACTGATGAATTCACCAGTTCACCCCTGAACTGATGAATTCACCAGTTCACCCCTGAACTGATGAATTCACCAGTTCACCCCTGAACTGATGAATTCACCAGTTCACCCCTGAACTGATGAATTCACCAGTTCACCACTGAACTGATGAATTCACCAGTTCACCCCTGAACTGATGAATTCACCAGTTCACCCCTGAACTGATGAATTCACCAGTTCACCCCTGAACTGATGAATTCACCAGTTCACCCCTGAACTGATGAATTCACCAGTTCACCCCTGAACTGATGAATTCACCAGTTCACCCCTGAACTGATGAATTCACCAGTTCACCCCTGAACTGATGAATTCACCAGTTCACCCTGAACTGATGAATTCACCAGTTCACCACTGAACTGATGAATTCACCAGTTCACCACTGAACTGATGAATTCACCAGTTCACCACTGAACTGATGAATTCACCAGTTCACCCCTGAACTGATGAATTCACCAGTTCACCCCTGAACTGATGAATTCACCAGTTCACCCCTGAACTGATGAATTCACCAGTTCACCCCTGAACTGATGAATTCACCAGTTCACCCCTGAACTGATGAATTCACCAGTTCACCCCTGAACTGATGAATTCACCAGTTCACCCCTGAACTGATGAATTCACCAGTTCACCCCTGAACTGATGAATTCACCAGTTCACCCCTGAACTGATGAATTCACCAGTTCACCCCTGAACTGATGAATTCACCAGTTCACCCCTGAACTGATGAATTCACCAGTTCACCCCTGAACTGATGAATTCACCAGTTCACCCCTGAACTGATGACCCCTGAACTGATGAATTCACCAGTTCACCCTGAACTGATGAATTCACCAGTTCACCCCTGAACTGATGAATTCACCAGTTCACCCCTGAACTGATGAATTCACCAGTTCACCCCTGAACTGATGAATTCACCAGTTCACCCCTGAACTGATGAATTCACCAGTTCACCCCTGAACTGATGAATTCACCAGTTCACCCCTGAACTGATGAATTCACCAGTTCACCCCTGAACTGATGAATTCACCAGTTCACCCCTGAACTGATGAATTCACCAGTTCACCCCTGAACTGATGAATTCACCAGTTCACCACTGAACTGATGAATTCACCAGTTCACCCCTGAACTGATGAATTCACCAGTTCACCCCTGAACTGATGAATTCACCAGTTCACCCCTGAACTGATGAATTCACCAGTTCACCCCTGAACTGATGAATTCACCAGTTCACCACTGAACTGATGAATTCACCAGTTCACCCCTGAACTGATGAATTCACCAGTTCACCCCTGAACTGATGAATTCACCAGTTCACCCCTGAACTGATGAATTCACCAGTTCACCCCTGAACTGATGAATTCACCAGTTCACCCCTGAACTGATGAATTCACCAGTTCACCCCTGAACTGATGAATTCACCAGTTCACCACTGAACTGATGAATTCACCAGTTCACCCCTGAACTGATGAATTCACCAGTTCACCCCTGAACTGATGAATTTACCAGTTCACCCCTGAACTGATGAATTCACCAGTTCACCCCTGAACTGATGAATTCACCAGTTCACCACTGAACTGATGAATTCACCAGTTCACCCCTGAACTGATGAATTCACCAGTTCACCACTGAACTGATGAATTCACCAGTTCACCACTGAACTGATGAATTCACCAGTTCACCACTGAACTGATGAATTCACCAGTTCACCCCTGAACTGATGAATTCACCAGTTCACCCCTGAACTGATGAGTTCACCAGTTCACCACTGAACTGATGAATTCACCAGTTCACCCCTGAACTGATGAATTCACCAGTTCACCACTGAACTGATGAATTCACCAGTTCACCCCTGAACTGATGAATTCACCAGTTCACCCCTGAACTGATGAATTCACCAGTTCACCCCTGAACTGATGAATTCACCAGTTCACCACTGAACTGATGAATTCACCAGTTCACCCCTGAACTGATGAATTCACCAGTTCACCCCTGAACTGATGAATTCACCAGTTCACCCCTGAACTGATGAATTCACCAGTTCACCCCTGAACTGATGAATTCACCAGTTCACCACTGAACTGATGAATTCACCAGTTCACCCCTGAACTGATGAATTCACCAGTTCACCCCTGAACTGATGAATTCACCAGTTCACCACTGAACTGATGAATTCACCAGTTCACCCCTGAACTGATGAATTCACCAGTTCACCCCTGAACTGATGAATTCACCAGTTCACCCCTGAACTGATGAATTCACCAGTTCACCCCTGAACTGATGAATTCACCAGTTCACCACTGAACTGATGAATTCACCAGTTCACCACTGAACTGATGAATTCACCAGTTCACCCCCTGAACTGATGAATTCACCAGTTCACCACTGAACTGATGAATTCACCAGTTCACCCCCGAACTGATGAATTCACCAGTTCACCACTGAACTGATGAATTCACCAGTTCACCCCTGAACTGATGAATTCACCAGTTCACCCCTGAACTGATGAATTCACCAGTTCACCACTGAACTGATGAATTCACCAGTTCACCCCCTGAACTGATGAATTCACCAGTTCACCCCTGAACTGATGAATTCACCAGTTCACCCCTGAACTGATGAATTCACCAGTTCACCCCTGAACTGATGAATTCACCAGTTCACCCCTGAACTGATGAATTCACCAGTTCACCCCTGAACTGATGAATTCACCAGTTCACCCCTGAACTGATGAATTCACCAGTTCACCCCTGAACTGATGAATTCACCAGTTCACCCCTGAACTGATGAATTCACCAGTTCACCCCTGAACTGATGAATTCACCAGTTCACCCCTGAACTGATGAATTCACCAGTTCACCCCTGAACTGATGAATTCACCAGTTCAGCACTGAACTGATGAATTCACCAGTTCACCCCTGAACTGATGAATCCACCAGTTCACCCCTGAACTGATGAATTCACCAGTTCACCCCTGAACTGATGAATTCACCAGTTCACCCCTGAACTGATGAATTCACCAGTTCACCCCTGAACTGATGAATTCACCAGTTCACCCCTGAACTGATGAATTCACCAGTTCACCCCTGAACTGATGAATTCACCAGTTCACCCTGAACTGATGAATTCACCAGTTCACCCCTGAACTGATGAATTCACCAGTTCACCCCTGAACTGATGAATTCACCAGTTCACCCCTGAACTGATGAATTCACCAGTTCACCACTGAACTGATGAATTCACCAGTTCACCCCTGAACTGATGAATTCACCAGTTCACCCCTGAACTGATGAATTCACCAGTTCACCCCTGAACTGATGAATTCACCAGTTCACCCCTGAACTGATGAATTCACCAGTTCACCCCTGAACTGATGAATTCACCAGTTCACCACTGAACTGATGAATTCACCAGTTCACCCCTGAACTGATGAATTCACCAGTTCACCCCTGAACTGATGAATTCACCAGTTCACCCCTGAACTGATGAATTCACCAGTTCACCCCTGAACTGATGAATTCACCAGTTCACCCTTGAACTGATGAATTCACCAGTTCACCCCTGAACTGATGAATTCACCAGTTCACCCCTGAACTGATGAATTCACCAGTTCACCACTGAACTGATGAATTCACCAGTTCACCCCTGAACTGATGAATTCACCAGTTCACCCCTGAACTGATGAATTCACCAGTTCACCCCTGAACTGATGAATTCACTAGTTCACCCCTGAACTGATGAATTCACCAGTTCACCCCTGAACTGATGAATTCACCAGTTCACCCCTGAACTGATGAATTCACCAGTTCACCCCTGAACTGATGAATTCACCAGTTCACCCCTGAACTGATGAATTCACCAGTTCACCCCTGAACTGATGAATTCACCAGTTCACCCCTGAACTGATGAATTCACCAGTTCACCACTGAACTGATGAATTCACCAGTTCACCCCTGAACTGATGAATTCACCAGTTCACCCACTGAACTGATGAATTCACCAGTTCACCACTGAACTGATGAATTCACCAGTTCACCCCCTGAACTGATGAATTCACCAGTTCACCACTGAACTGATGAATTCACCAGTTCACCCCTGAACTGATGAATTCACCAGTTCACCCCTGAACTGATGAATTCACCAGTTCACCCCTGAACTGATGAATTCACCAGTTCACCCCTGAACTGATGAATTCACCAGTTCACCACTGAACTGATGAATTCACTAGTTCACCCCTGAACTGATGAATTCACCATTTCACCCCTGAACTGATGAATTCACCAGTTCACCCCTGAACTGATGAATTCACCAGTTCACCCCTGAACTGATGAATTCACCAGTTCACCACTGAACTGATGAATTCACCAGTTCTTTCCTGAACTGATGAATTCACCAGTTCACCCCTGAACTGATGAATTCACCAGTTCACCCCTGAACTGATGAATTCACCAGTTCACCACTGAACTGATGAATTCACCAGTTCACCCCTGAACTGATGAATTCACCAGTTCACCCCTGAACTGATGAATTCACCAGTTCACCCCTGAACTGATGAATTCACCAGTTCACCCCTGAACTGATGAATTCACCAGTTCACCCCTGAACTGATGAATTCACCAGTTCACCCCTGAACTGATGAATTCACCAGTTCACCCCTGAACTGATGAATTCACCAGTTCACCACTGAACTGATGAATTCACCAGTTCACCACTGAACTGATGAATTCACCAGTTCACCACTGAACTGATGAATTCACCAGTTCACCCCTGAATTGATGAATTCACCAGTTCACCCCTGAACTGATGAATTCACCAGTTCACCCCTGAACTGATGAATTCACCAGTTCACCCTGAACTGATGAATTCACCAGTTCACCCCTGAACTGATGAATTCACCAGTTCACCCCTGAACTGATGAATTCACCAGTTCACCCCTGAACTGATGAATTCACCAGTTCACCCCTGAACTGATGAATTCACCAGTTCACCCCTGAACTGATGAATTCACCAGTTCACCACTGAACTGATGAATTCACCAGTTCACTCCTGAACTGATGAATTCACCAGTTCACCCCTGAACTGATGAATTCACCAGTTCACCCCTGAACTGATGAATTCACCAGTTCACCCCTGAACTGATGAATTCACCAGTTCACCCCTGAACTGATGAATTCACCAGTTCACCCCTGAACTGATGAATTCACCAGTTCACCCCTGAACTGATGAATTCACCAGTTCACCCCTGAACTGATGAATTCACCAGTTCACCCCTGAACTGATGAATTCACCAGTTCACCACTGAACTGATGAATTCACCAGTTCACCCCTGAACTGATGAATTCACCAGTTCACCCCTGAACTGATGAATTCACCAGTTCACCACTGAACTGATGAATTCACCAGTTCACCACTGAACTGATGAATTCACCAGTTCACCCCTGAACTGATGAATTCACCAGTTCACCCCTGAACTGATGAATTCACCAGTTCACCCCTGAACTGATGAATTCACCAGTTCACCACTGAACTGATGAATTCACCAGTTCACCACTGAACTGATGAATTCACCAGTTCACCCCTGAAGTGATGAATTCACCAGTTCACCCCTGAACTGATGAATTCACCAGTTCACCCCTGAACTGATGAATTCACCAGTTCACCCCTGAACTGATGAATTCACCAGTTCACCCCTGAACTGATGAATTCACCAGTTCACCCCTGAACTGATGAATTCACCAGTTCACCCCTGAACTGATGAATTCACCAGTTCAGCCCTGAACTGATGAATTCACCAGTTCACCCCTGAACTGATGAATTCACCAGTTCACCCCTGAACTGATGAATTCACCAGTTCACCACTGAACTGATGAATTCACCAGTTCACCACTGAACTGATGAATTCACCAGTTCACCCCTGAACTGATGAATTCACCAGTTCACCCCTGAACTGATGAATTCACCAGTTCACCCCTGAACTGATGAATTCACCAGTTCACCCCTGAACTGATGAATTCACCAGTTCACCACTGAACTGATGAATTCACCAGTTCACCCCTGAACTGATGAATTCACCAGTTCACCACTGAACTGATGAATTCACTAGTTCACCCCTGAACTGATGACTGATGAATTCACCAGTTCACCACTGAACTGATGAATTCACTAGTTCACCCCTGAACTGATGAATTCACCAGTTCACCCCTGAACTGATGAATTCACCAGTTCACCCCTGAACTGATGAATTCACCAGTTCACCCCTGAACTGATGAATTCACCAGTTCACCCCTGAACTGATGAATTCACCAGTTCACCCCTGAACTGATGAATTCACCAGTTCACCCCTGAACTGATGAATTCACCAGTTCACCCCTGAACTGATGAATTCACCAGTTCACCACTGAACTGATGAATTCACCAGTTCACCACTGAACTGATGAATTCACCAGTTCACCCCTGAACTGATGAATTCACCAGTTCACCCCTGAACTGATGAATTCACCAGTTCACCCCTGAACTGATGAATTCACCAGTTCACCCACTGAACTGATGAATTCACCAGTTCACCACTGAACTGATGAATTCACCAGTTCACCCCTGAACTGATGAATTCACCAGTTCACCCCTGAACTGATGAATTCACCAGTTCACCCCTGAACTGATGAATTCACCAGTTCACCCCTGAGCTGATGAATTCACCAGTTCACCCCTGAACTGATGAATTCACCAGTTCACCCCTGAACTGATGAATTCACCAGTTCACCCCTGAACTGATGAATTCACCAGTTCACCCCTGAACTGATGAATTCACCAGTTCACCCCTGAACTGATGAATTCACCAGTTCAGCCCTGAACTGATGAATTCACCAGTTCACCCCTGAACTGATGAATTCACCAGTTCACCCCTGAACTGATGAATTCACCAGTTCACCCCTGAACTGATGAATTCACCAGTTCACCCCTGAACTGATGAATTCACCAGTTCACCACTGAACTGATGAATTCACCAGTTCACCCCTGAACTGATGAATTCACCAGTTCACCCCTGAACTGATGAATTCACCAGTTCACCCCTGAACTGATGAATTCACCAGTTCACCCCTGAACTGATGAATTCACCAGTTCACCACTGAACTGATGAATTCACCAGTTCACCCCTGAACTGATGAATTCACCAGTTCACCACTGAACTGATGAATTCACTAGTTCACCCCTGAACTGATGAATTCACCAGTTCACCCCTGAACTGATGAATTCACCAGTTCACCCCTGAACTGATGAATTCACCAGTTCACCCCTGAACTGATGAATTCACCAGTTCACCCCTGAACTGATGAATTCACCAGTTCACCCCTGAACTGATGAATTCACCAGTTCACCCCTGAACTGATGAATTCACCAGTTCACCCCTGAACTGATGAATTCACCAGTTCACCCCTGAACTGATGAATTCACCAGTTCACCACTGAACTGATGAATTCACCAGTTCACCCCTGAACTGATGAATTCACCAGTTCACCCCTGAACTGATGAATTCACCAGTTCAATACTGAACTGATGATTTCACCAGTTCACCCCTGAACTGATGAATTCACCAGTTCACCCCTGAACTGATGAATTCACCAGTTCACCCCTGAACTGATGAATTCACCAGTTCACCACTGAACTGATGAATTCACCAGTTCACCCCTGAACTGATGAATTCACCAGTTCACACCCTGAACTGATGAATTCACCAGTTCACCACTGAACTGATGAATTCACCAGTTCACCCCTGAACTGATGAATTCACCAGTTCACCCCTGAACTGATGAATTCACCAGTTCACCCCTGAACTGATGAATTCACCAGTTCACCCCTGAACTGATGAATTCACCAGTTCACCCCTGAACTGATGAATTCACCAGTTCACCCCTGAACTGATGAATTCACCAGTTCACCCCTGAACTGATGAATTCACCAGTTCACCCCTGAACTGATGAATTCACCAGTTCACCACTGAACTGATGAATTCACCAGTTCACCCCCTGAACTGATGAATACACCAGTTCACCCCTGAACTGATGAATTCACCAGTTCACCCCTGAACTGATGAATTCACCAGTTCACCCCTGAACTGATGAATTCACCAGTTCACCCCTGAACTGATGAATTCACCAGTTCACCCCTGAACTGATGAATTCACCAGTTCACCCCTGAACTGATGAATTCACCAGTTCACCCCTGAACTGATGAATTCACCAGTTCACCCCCTTAACTGATGAATTCACCAGTTCACCACTGAACTGATGAATTCACCAGTTCACCCCCTGAACTGATGAATTCACCAGTTCACCACCGAACTGATGAATTCACCAGTTCACCACTGAACTGATGAATTCACCAGTTCACCCCTGAACTGATGAATTCACCAGTTCACCCCTGAACTGATGAATTCACCAGTTCACCCCTGAACTGATGAATACCAGTTCACCCCTGAACTGATGAATTCACCAGTTCCCAACTGAACCACTGAACTGATGAATTCACCAGTTCACCCCTGAACTGATGAATTCACCAGTTCACCCCTGAACTGATGAATTCACCAGTTCACCACTGAACTGATGAATTCACCAGTTCACCCCTGAACTGATGAATTCACCAGTTCACCACTGAACTGATGAATTCACCAGTTCACCCCTGAACTGATGAATTCACCAGTTCACCCCTGAACTGATGAATTCACCAGTTCACCACTGAACTGATGAATTCACCAGTTCACCCCTGAACTGATGAATTCACCAGTTCACCCCTGAACTGATGAATTCACCAGTTCACCCCTGAACTGATGAATTCACCAGTTCACCCCCTGAACTGATGAATTCACCAGTTCACCACTGAACTGATGAATTCACCAGTTCACCCCTGAACTGATGAATTCACCAGTTCACCCCTGAACTGATGAATTCACCAGTTCACCCCTGAACTGATGAATTCACCAGTTCACCCCTGAACTGATGAATTCACCAGTTCACCCCTGAACTGATGAATTCACCAGTTCACCCCTGAACTGATGAATTCACCAGTTCACCCCTGAACTGATGAATTCACCAGTTCACCCCTGAACTGATGAATTCACCAGTTCACCCCTGAACTGATGAATTCACCAGTTCACCACTGAACTGATGAATTCACCAGTTCACCCCTGAACTGATGAATTCACCAGTTCACCACTGAACTGATGAATTCACCAGTTCACCCCTGAACTGATGAATTCACCAGTTCACCCCCTGAACTGATGAATTCACCAGTTCACCACTGAACTGATGAATTCACCATTTCACCCCTGAACTGATGAATTCACCAGTTCACCCCTGAACTGATGAATTCACCAGTTCACCCCTGAACTGATGAATTCACCAGTTCACCCCTGAACTGATGAATTCACCAGTTCACCACTGAACTGATGAATTCACCAGTTCACCCCTGAACTGATGAATTCACCAGTTCACCCCCTGAACTGATGAATTCACCAGTTCACCCTTGAACTGATGAATTCACCAGTTCACCCCTGAACTGATGAATTCACCAGTTCACCCCCTGAACTGATGAATTCACCAGTTCACCCCTGAACTGATGAATTCACCAGTTCACCCCTGAACTGATGAATTCTCCAGTTCACCCCTGAACTGATGAATTCACCAGTTCACCCCTGAACTGATGAATTCACCAGTTCACCCCTGAACTGATGAATTCACCAGTTCACCCCTGAACTGATGAATTCACCAGTTCACCCCTGAACTGATGAATTCACCAGTTCACCCCTGAACTGATGAATTCACCAGTTCACACCCTGAACTGATGAATTCACCAGTTCACCCCCTGAACTGATGAATTCACCAGTTCACCACTGAACTGATGAATTCACCAGTTCACCCCTGAACTGATGAATTCACCAGTTCACCCCCTGAACTGATGAATTCACCAGTTCACCCCTGAACTGATGAATTCACCAGTTCACCCCTGAACTGATGAATTCACCAGTTCACCCCTGAACTGATGAATTCACCAGTTCACCCCTGAACTGATGAATTCACCAGTTCACCACTGAACTGATGAATTCACCAGTTCACCCCTGAACTGATGAATTCACCAGTTCACCACTGAACTGATGAATTCACCAGTTCACCCCTGAACTGATGAATTCACCAGTTCACCCCTGAACTGATGAATTCACCAGTTCACCACTGAACTGATGAATTCACCAGTTCACCCCCTGAACTGATGAATTCACCAGTTCACCCCTGAACTGATGAATTCACCAGTTCACCACTGAACTGATGAATTCACCAGTTCACCCCTGAACTGATGAATTCACCAGTTCACCCCCTGAACTGATGAATTCACCAGTTCACCACTGAACTGATGAATTCACCAGTTCACCCCTGAACTGATGAATTCACCAGTTCACCCCCTGAACTGATGAATTCACCAGTTCACCCCTGAACTGATGAATTCACCAGTTCACCACTGAACTGATGAACTCACCAGTTCACCCCTGAACTGATGAATTCACCAGTTCACCCCTGAACTGATGAATTCACCAGTTCACCCCTGAACTGATGAATTCACCAGTTCACCCCTGAACTGATGAATTCACCAGTTCACCTCTGAACTGATGAATTCACCAGTTCACCTCTGAACTGATGAATTCACCAGTTCACCCCTGAACTGATGAATTCACCAGTTCACCCCTGAACTGATGAATTCACCAGTTCACCCCTGAACTGATGAATTCACCAGTTCACCCCTGAACTGATGAATTCACCAGTTCACCACTGAACTGATGAATTCACCAGTTCACCCCTGAACTGATGAATTCACCAGTTCACCCCCTGAACTGATGAATTCACCAGTTCACCCCTGAACTGATGAATTCACCAGTTCACCCCTGAACTGATGAATTCACCAGTTCACCACTGAACTGATGAATTCACCAGTTCACCCCTGAAACTGATGAATTCACCAGTTCACCCCTGAACTGATGAATTCACCAGTTCACCCCTGAACTGATGAATTCACCAGTTCACCCCTGAACTGATGAATTCACCAGTTCACCACTGAACTGATGAATTCACCAGTTCACCCCTGAACTGATGAATTCACCAGTTCACCCCTGAACTGATGAATTCACCAGTTCACCCCTGAACTGATGAATTCACCAGTTCACCCCTGAACTGATGAATTCACCAGTTCACCCCTGAACTGATGAATTCACCAGTTCACCCCTGAACTGATGAATTCACCAGTTCACCACTGAACTGATGAATTCACCAGTTCACCCCTGAACTGATGAATTAACCAGTTCACCCCTGAACTGATGAATTCACGAGTCACCACTGAACTGATGAATTCACCTGTTCACCAGTTCACCACTGAACTGATGAGTTCACCAGTTCACCCCTGAACTGATGAATTCACCAGTTCACCACTGAACTGATGAATTCACCAGTTCACCCCTGAACAGATGAATTCACCAGTTCACCCCTGAACTGATGAATTCACCATTGAACTGATGAATTCACCAGTTCACCAGTTCACCACTGAACTGATGAATTCACTTGTTCACCCCTGAACTGATGAATTCACCAGTTCACCACTGAACTGATGAATTCACCAGTTCACCACTGAACTGATGAATTCACCAGTTCACCACTGAGCTGATGCATTCACCAGTTCACCCCTGAACTGATGAATTCACCAGTTCACCCCTGAACTGATGAATTCACCAGTTCACCACTGAACTGATGAATTCACCAGTTCACCACTGAACTGATGAATTCACCAGTTCACCCCTGAACTGATGAATTCACCAGTTCACCCCTGAACTGATGAATTCACCACCGACCACCACTGAACTGATGATTTCACCAGTTCACCCCTGAACTGATGAGATCACCAATTCACCGCTGAACTGATAAATTCACCAGTTCACCCTTGAACTGATGAATTCAAAAGTTCAAACTGAACTGATGAATTCACCAGTTCACCACTGAACTGATGAATTCACCAGTTCACCCCTGAACTGATTAATTCACCTGTTCACCAGTTCACCATTGAACTGTTGAATTCACCAGATCAACACTGAATTGATGAAATCACCAGTTTACCCCTGAACTGATGAACTCACCAGTTCACCCCTGAACTGATGAATCTACAAGTTCAACCTTGAACTGATGAATTCACCAGTTCACCCCTGAACTGATGAGTTCACCAGTTCACCCCTGAATTGATGAATTCACCAGTTCACCCCTGAACTGATGAATTCACCATTGAACTGATGAATTCACCAGTTCACCAGCTCACCACTGAACTGATGAATTCACTAATTCACCACTGAACTGATGAATTCACCAGTTCACCACTGAACTGATGAATTCATCAGTTCACCCCTGAACTGATGATCTCACCAGTTCACCACTGAACTGATGAATTCACCAGTTCACCCCTGAATTGATGAATTCACCAGTTCACCCCTGAACTGATGAATTCACCAGTTCACCCCTGAACTGATGAATTCACCAGTTCACCCCTGAACTGATGAGTTCACCAAATCACCCCTGAACTGATGAATTCGCAAGTCAAAACTGAACTGATGAATTCACCTGTTCACCCGTTCACCGGTGAACTGATAAATTCACCAGTTCACCACTGAATCAATGAAATCACCAGTTCACCCCTGAACTGATGAATTCACCAGTTCACCCCTGAACTGATGAATTCACTAGTTCACCCCTGAACTGATGAATTAACCAGATAACTCCTGAACTGATGAATTCACCAGTTCACCACTGAACTGATGAATTCACCAACTAACCACTGAACTGATGAATTCACCAGATCACCACTGAACTGATGAATTCACCAGTTCACCACAGAACTGATGAATTCACCAGTTCACCACTGATCTGATGAACTCACCAGTTCACCACTGATCTGATGAATTCACCAGATCACCAGTTCACCACTGAATTGATGAATTCACCAGTTCACCACTGAACTGATGAATTCGCCAGTTCACCCTTGAACTGATGAACTCACCAGTTCACTTATGAACTGATGAATTCACCAGTTCACCACTGAACTGATGAATTCACCAGTTCACCACTGAACTGATTAATTCACCAGTTCACCCCTGAACTGATGAATTCTCCAGTTCACCCCTGAACTGATGAATTCACCACAGTCCACAACTGAACTGATGAATTCACCAGTTCACCCCTGAACTGATGAATTCACCAGTTCATCCCTGAACTGACGAATTCACCAAATCACCCCTGAACTGATGAATTCGCAAGTCAAAACTGAACTAATGAGTTCACCAATTCACCGCTGAACTGATGAATTCAAAAGTTCACCCCTGAACTGATGAATTCACCAGTTCACCCCTGAACTGATGAATTCACCTGTTCACCTCTGAACTGATGAATTCACCAGTTCACCACTGAACTGATGAATTCACCAGTTCACCACTGAACTGATGAATTCACCAGTTCACCACTGAACTGATGAATTCACTAGTTCACCACTGAACTTATGAATCCACCAGTTCACCACTGAACTGATGAATTCACCAGTTCACCCCTGAACTGATGAATTCACCAGTTCACCACTGAACTGATGAATTCACCAGTTCAACACTAAACTGATGAATTCACCAGTTCACCCCTGAACTGATGAATTCACTAGTTCACCACTGAACTGATGAGTTCACCAATTCACCACTGATCTGATAAATTCACCAGTTCACCCCTAAACTGATGAATTCACCAGTTCACCCCTGAACTGATGAATTCACCAGTTAACCACTGAACTGATGAATTCACCAGTTCACCCCTGAACTGATGAATTCACCAGTTCACCCCTGAACTGATGAATTCACCAGTTCACCCCTGAACTGATGAATTTACGAGTTCACCACTGATCTGATAAATTCACCAGTTCACCCCTAAACTGATGAATTCACCAGTTCACCCCTGAACTGATGAATTCACCAGTTAACCAATGAACTGATGAATTCATCAGTTCACCCCTGAACTGATGAATTCACCAGTTCACCCCTGAACTGATGAATTCACCAGTTCACCCCTGAACTGATGAATTCACCAGTTCACCACTGAGCTGATGAATTCACCAGTTCACCTTTGAACTGATGAATTCACCAGTTCACTTATGAACTGATGAATTCACCAGTTCACCACTGAACTGATGAATTCACCAGTTCACCACTGAACTGATTAATTCACCAGTTCACCCCTGAACTGATGAATTCACCAGTTCACCCCTGAACTGATGAATTCACCAGTTCACCCCTGAACTGATGAATTCACCAGTTCACCCCTGAACTGATGAATTCACCAGTTCACCCCTGAACTGATGAATTCACCAGTTCACCACAGAACTGATGAATTCACCAGTTCACCCCTGAACTGATCAATTCACCAACTAACCACTGAACTGATGAATTCACCACAGACCACCACTGAACTGATGAATTCACCAGTTCACCCCTGAACTGATGAATTCACCAGTTCACCACTGAACTGATGAATTCACCAGTTCACCACTGAACTGATGAATTCACCAGTTCACCACTGAACTGATGAATTCACCAGTTCACCACTGAATTGATGAATTCACCAGTTCACCCCTGAACTGATGAATTCACTAGTTCACCACTGAACTGATGAATTCACCAGTTCACCACAGAACTGATGAATTCACCAGTTCACTTATGAACTGATGAATTCACCAGTTCACCACTGAACTGATGAATTCACCAGTTCACCACTGAACTGATTAATTCACCAGTTCACCCCTGAACTGATGAATTCACCAGTTCACCACTGATTTGATGAATTCACCAGTTCACCCCTGAACTGATGAATTCACCAGTTCACCCCTGAACTGATGAATTCACCAGTTCACCACTTAACTGATGAATTCACCAGTTCACCCCTGAACTGATGAATTCACCAGTTCACCCCTGAACTGATGAATTCACAAGTCACCACTGAACTGATGAATTCACCAGTTCACCACTGAACTGATGAATTCACCAGTTCACCACTGAACTGATGAATTCACCAGTTCTCCCCTGAACTGATGAATTCACCAGTTCACCCCTGAACTGATGAATTCACCAGTTCACCACTGAACTGATGAACTCACCAGTTCACCACTGAACTGATGAATCCACCAGTTCACCCCTGAACTGATGAATTCAACAGTCCACCCCTGAACTGATGAATTCACCAGTTCACCCCTGAACTGATGAATTCACCAGTTCACCACTTAACTGATGAATTCACCAGTTCACCCCGGAACTGATGAATTCACCAGTTCACCCCTGAACTGATGAATTCACCAGTTCACCCCTGAACTGATGAATTCACAAGTCACCACTGAACTTATGAATTTACCTGTTCACTAGTTCACCACTGAACTGATATATTCACCAGTTCACCCCTGAACTGATGAATTCACCAGTTCACCACTGAACTGATGAATTCACCAGTTCACCACTGAACTGATGAATTCACCAGTTCACCCTTGAACTGATGAATTCACCAGTTCACCCCTGAACCTTATGAATTCACCAGTTCACCACTGAACTGATGAATTCACCAGTTCACCACTGAACTGATTAATTCACCAGTTCACCCCTGAACTGATGAATTCTCCAGTTCACCCCTGAACTGATGAATTCACCACAGACCACCACTGAACTGATGAATTCACCTGTTCACTTCTGAACTGATGAATTCACCAGTTCACCACTGAACTGATGAATTCACCAGTTCACCACTGAACTGATGAATTCACCAGTTCACCACTGAACTGATGAATTCACCAGTTCACCACTGAATTGATGAATTCACCAGTTCACCCCTGAACTGATGAATTCACTAGTTCACCACTGAACTGATGAATTCACCAGTTCACGACAGAACTGATGAATTCACCAGTTCACCACTGAACTGATGAATTCACCAGTTCACCACTGAACTGATTAATTCACCAGTTCACCCCTGAACTGATGAATTCACCAGTTCACCACTAATTTGATGAATTCACCAGTTCACCCCTGAACTGATGAATTCACCAGTCCACCCCTGAACTGATGAATTCACCAGTTCACCCCTGAACTGATGAATTCACCAGTTCACCACTTAACTGATGAATTCACCAGTTCACCCCTGAACTGATGAGTTCACCAGTTCACCCCTGAACTGATGAATTCACAAGTCACCACTGAACTTATGAATTCACCTGTTCACTAGTTCACCACTGAACTGATGAATTCACCAGTTCACCCCTGAACTGATGAATCCACCAGTTCACCCCTGAACTGATGAATTCACCAGTTCACCACTGAACTGATGAATTCACCAGTTCATCACTGAACTGATTAATTCACCAGTTCACCCCTGAACTGATGAATTCTCCAGTTCACCCCTGAACTGATGAATTCACCACAGTCCACAACTGAACTGATGAATTCACCAGTTCACCCCTGAACTGATGAATTCACCAGTTCATCCCTGAACTGATGAATTCACCAGTTCACCACAGAACTGATGAATTCACCAGTTCACTTCTGAACTGATGAGTTCACCAATTCACCGCTGAACTGATGAATTCAAAAGTTCACCCCTGAACTGATGAATTCACCAGTTCACCCCTGAACTGATGAATTCACCTGTTCACCTCTGAACTGATGAATTCACCAGTTCACCACTAAACTGATGAATTCACCAGTTCACCACTGAACTGATGAATTCACCAGTTCACCACTGAACTGATGAATTCACCAGTTCACCACTGAATTGATGAATTCACCAGTTCACCCCTGAACTGATGAATTAACCAGTTCACCCCTGAACTGATGAATTCACCAGTTCACCCCTGAACTGATGAATTCACCAGTTCACCACAGAACTGATGGATTCACCAGTTCACCCCTGAACTGATGAGTTCACCAATTCACCGCTGAACTGATGAATTCACCAGTTCATCCCTGAACTGATGAATTCACCACAGACCACCACTGAACTGATGAATTCACCTGTTCATCTCTGAACTGATGAATTCACCAGTTCACCACTGAACTGATGAGTTCACCAGTTCACCACTGAACTGATGAATTCACCAGTTCACCACTGAACTGATGAATTCACCAGTTCACCACTGAATTGATGAATTCACCAGTTCACCCCTGAACTGATGAATTCACTAGTTCACCACTGAACTGATGAATTCACCAGTTCACCACAGAACTGATGAATTCACCAGATCACCACTGAACTGATGAATTGAACTGATGAATTCACCAGTTCACCACTGAACTGATGAGTTCACCAGTTCACCACTGAACTGATGAATTCACCAGTTCACCCCTGAACTGATGAATTCACCAGTCCACCCCTGAACTGATGAATTCATCAGTTCACCCCTGAACTGATGAATTCACCAGTTCACCCCGGAACTGATGAATTCACCAGTTCACCCCTGAACTGATGAATTCACCAGTTCACCCCTGAACTGATGAATTCACAAGTCACCACTGAACTTATGAATTCACCTGTTCACTAGTTCACCACTGAACTGATGAATTCACCAGTTCACCCCTGAACTGATGAATTCACCAGTTCACCACTGAACTGATGAATTCACCAGTTCACCCCTGAACTGATGAATTCACCAGTTCACCCCTGAACTGATGAATTCACCAGTTCACCACTGAACTGATGAATTCACCAGTTCACCACTAAACTGATGAGTTCACCAATTCACCCCTGAACTGATGAATTCACCAGTTCACCCCTGAACTGATGAATTCACCAGTTCACCACTGATCTGATAATTTCACCAGTTCACCCCTAAACTGATGAATTCACCAGTTCACCCCTGAACTGATGAATTCACCAGTTAACCACTGAACTGATGAATTCACCAGTTCACCCCTGAACTGATGAATTCACCAGTTCACCCCTGAACTGATGAATTCACCAGTTCACCGCTGAACTGATGATTTCAAAAGTTCACCCCTGAACTGATGAATTCACCAGTTCACCCCTGAACTGATGAATTCACCTGTTCACCTCTGAACTGATGAATTCACCAGTTCACCACTGAACTGATGAATTCACCAGTTCACCACTGAACTGATGAATTCACCAGTTCACCACTGAACTGATGAATTCACCACTTCACCACTGAATTGATGAATTCACCAGTTCACCCCTGAACTGATGAATTCACCAGTTCACCCCTGAACTGATGAATTCACCAGTTCACCACTGAACTGATGAATTCACCAGTTCAACACTAAACTGATGAATTCACCAGTTCACCCCTGAACTGATGAATTCACCAGTTCACCCCTGAACTGATGAATTCACCAGTTCACCACTGATCTGATAAATTCACCAGTTCACCCCTAAACTGATGAATTCACCAGTTCACCCCTGAACTGATGAATTCACCAGTTAACCACTGAACTGATGAATTCACCAGTTCACCCCTGAACTGATGAATTCACCAGTTCACCCCTGAGCTGATGAGTTCACCAGTTCACCCGTGAACTGATGAATTCACCAGTTCACCACTGATCTGATAAATTCACCAGTTCACCCCTAAACTGATGAATTCACCAGTTCACCCCTGAACTGATGAATTCACCAGTTAACCACTGAACTGATGAATTCACCAGTTCACCCCTGAACTGATTAATTCACCACTTCACCCCTGAACTGATGAATACACCAGTTCACCCCTGAACTGATGAATTCACCAGTTCACCACTGAGCTGATGAATTCACCAGTTCACCCCTGAACTGATGAATTCACCAGTTCACTTATGAACTGATGAATTTACCAGTTCACCACTGAACTGATGAATTCACCAGTTCACCACTGAACTGATTAATTCACCAGTTCACCCCTGAACTGATGAATTCACCAGTTCACCCCTGAACTGATGAATTCACCAGTTCACCCCTGAACTGATGAATTCACCAGTTCACCACTGAGCTGATGAATTCACCAGTTCACCCCTAAACTGATGAATTCACCAGTTCACCTCTGAACTGATGAATTCACCAGTTAACCACTGAACTGATGAATTCACCAGTTCACCCCTGAACTGATGAATTCACCAGTTCACCCCTGAACTGATGAATTTACCAGTTCACCCCTGAACTGATGAATTCACCAGTTCACCACTGAGCTGATGAATTCACCAGTTCACCCTTGAACTGATGAATTCACCAGTTCACTTATGAACTGATGAATTCACCAGTTCACCACTGAACTGATGAATTCACCAGTTTACCACTGAACTGATTAATTCACCAGTTCACCCCTGAACTGATGAATTCACCAGTTCACCCCTGAACTGATGAATTCACCAGTTCACCCCTGAACTGATGAATTCACCAGTTCACCCCTGAACTGATGAATTCACCAGTTCACCCCTGAACTGATGAATTCACCAGTTCACCACAGAACTGATGAATTCACCAGTTCACCCCTGAACTGATGAGTTCAATAATTCACCGCTGAACTGATGAATTCACCAGTTCACCCCTGAACTGATGAATTCACCACAGACCACCACTGAACTGATGAATTCACCTGTTCACCTCTGAACTGATGAATTCACCAGTTCACCACTGAACTGATGAATTCACCAGTTCACCACTGAACTGATGAATTCACCAGTTCACCACTGAACTGATGAATTCACCAGATCACCACTGAATTGATGAATTCACCAGTTCACCCCTGAACTGATGAATTCACAAGTCACCACTGAACTTATGAATTCACCTGTTCACTAGTTCACCACTGAACTGATGAATTCACCAGTTCACCCCTGAACTGATGAATTCACCAGTTCACCACTGAACTGATGAATTCACCAGTTCACCACTGAACTGATGAATTCACCAGTTCACCACTGAACTGATGATTTCACCAGTTCACCCCTGAACTGATGAATTCACCAGTTCACCCCTGAACTGATGAATTCACCAGTTCACCCCTGAACTGATGAATTCACCAGTTCACCCCTGAACTGATGAATTCACCAGTTCACCCCTGAACTGATGAATTCACCAGTTCACCCCTGAACTGATGAATTCACCAGTTCACCACAGAACTGATGAATTCACCAGTTCACCCCTGAACTGATGAGTTCAATAATTCACCGCTGAACTGATGAATTCACCAGTTCACCCCTGAACTGATGAATTCACCACAGACCACCACTGAACTGATGAATTCACCTGTTCACCTCTGAACTGATGAATTCACCAGTTCACCACTGAACTGATGAATTCACCAGTTCACCACTGAACTGATGAATTCACCAGTTCACCACTGAACTGATGAATTCACCAGATCACCACTGAATTGATGAATTCACCAGTTCACCCCTGAACTGATGAATTCACAAGTCACCACTGAACTTATGAATTCACCTGTTCACTAGTTCACCACTGAACTGATGAATTCACCAGTTCACCCCTGAACTGATGAATTCACCAGTTCACCACTGAACTGATGAATTCACCAGTTCACCACTGAACTGATGAATTCACCAGTTCACCACTGAACTGATGATTTCACCAGTTCACCCCTGAACTGATGAATTCACCAGTTCACCACTGAACTGATGAATTCACCAGTTCACCACTGAACTGATGAATTCACCAGTTCACCCCTTAACTGATGAATTCACCAGTCCACCCCTGAACTGATGAATTCACCAGTTCACCAATGAGCTGATGAATTCACCAGTTCACCCCTAAACTGATGAATTCACCAGTTCACCCCTGAACTGATGAATTCACCAGTTAACCACTGAACTGATGAATTCACCAGTTCACCCCTGAACTGATGAATTCACCAGTTCACCCCTGAACTGATGAATTCACCAGTTCACCCCTGAACTGATGAATTCACCAGTTCACCACTGAGCTGATGAATTCACCAGTTCACCCTTGAACTGATGAATTCACCAGTTCACTTATGAACTGATGAATTCACCAGTTCACCACTGAACTGATGAATTCACCAGTTCACCCCTGAACTGATGAATTCACCAGTTCACCCCTGAACTGATGAATTCACCAGTTCACCCCTGAACTGATGAATTCACCAGTTCACCCCTGAACTGATGAATTCACCAGTTCACCCCTGAACTGATGAATTCACCAGTTCACCCCTGAACTGATGAATTCACCAGTTCACCACAGAACTGATGAATTCACCAGTTCACCCCTGAACTGATGAGTTCACCAATTCACCGCTGAACTGATGAATTCACCAGTTCACCCCTGAACTGATGAATTCACCACAGACCACCACTGAACTGATGAATTCACCTGTTCATCTCTGAACTGATGAATTCACCAGTTCACCACTGAACTGATGAGTTCACCAGTTCACCACTGAACTGATGAATTCACCAGTTCACCACTGAACTGATGAATTCACCAGTTCACCACTGAATTAATGAATTCACCAGTTCACCCCTGAACTGATGAATTCACTAGTTCACCACTGAACTGATGAATTCACCAGTTCACCACAGAACTGATGAATTCACCAGATCACCACTGAACTGATGAAATCACCAGTTCACCCCTGAACTGATGAATTCACCAGTTCACCACTGAACTGATGAGTTCACCAGTTCACCACTGAACTGATGAATTCACCAGTTCACCACTGAACTGATGAATTCACCAGTTCACCCCTGAACTGATGAATTCACCAGTCCACCCCTGAACTGATGAATTCACCAGTTCACCCCTGAACTGATGAATTCACCAGTTCACCACTTAACTGATGAATTCACCAGTTCAGCCCGGAACTGATGAATTCACCAGTTCACCCCTGAACTGATGAATTCACCAGTTCACCCCTGAACTGATGAATTCACAAGTCACCACTGAACTTATGAATTCACCTGTTCACTAGTTCACCACTGAACTGATGAATTCACCAGTTCACCCCTGAACTGATGAATTCACCAGTTCACCACTGAACTGATGAATTCACCAGTTCACCCCTGAACTGATGAATTCACCAGTTTACCCCTGAACTGATGAATTCACCAGTTCACCACTGAACTGATGAATTCACCAGTTCACCACTAAACTGATGAATTCACCAGTTCACCCCTGAACTGATGAATTCACCAGTTCACCCCTGAACTGATGAATTCACCAGTTCACCACTGATCTGATAATTTCACCAGTTCACCCCTAAACTGATGAATTCACCAGTTCACCGCTAAACTGATGAATTCACCAGTTCACCCCTGAACTGATGAATTCACCAGTTAACCACTGAACTGATGAATTCACCAGTTCACCCCTGAACTGATGAATTCACCAGTTCACCCCTGAACTGATGAATTCACCAGTTCACCGCTGAACTGATGAATTCAAAAGTTCACCCCTGAACTGATGAATTCACCAGTTCACCCCTGAACTGATGAATTCACCTGTTCACCTCCGAACTGATGAATTCACCAGTTCACCACTGAACTGATGAATTCACCAGTTCACCACTGAACTGATGAATTCACCAGTTCACCACTGAACTGATGAATTCACCAGTTCACCACTGAATTAATGAATTCACCAGTTCACCCCTGAACTGATGAATTCACCAGTTCACCCCTGAACTGATGAATTCACCAGTTCACCACTGAACTGATGAATTCACCAGTTCAACACTAAACTGATGAATTCACCAGTTCACCCCTGAACTGATGAATTCACCAGTTCACCCCTGAACTGATGAATTCACCAGTTCACCACTGATCTGATAAATTCACCAGTTCACCCCTGAACTGATGAATTCACCAGTTCACCCCTGAACTGATGAATTCACCAGTTAACCACTGAACTGATGAATTCACCAGTTCACCCCTGAACTGATGAATTCACCAGTTCACCCCTGAACTGATGAGTTCACCAGTTCACCCGTGAACTGATGAATTCACCAATTCACTACTGATCTGATAAATTCACCAGTTCACCCCTAAACTGATGAATTCACCAGTTCACCCCTGAACTGATGAATTCACCAGTTAACCACTGAACTGATGAATTCACCAGTTCACCCCTGAACTGATTAATTCACCAGTTCACCCCTGAACTGATGAATACACCAGTTCACCCCTGAACTGATGAATTCACCAGTTCACCACTGAGCTGATGAATTCACCAGTTCACCCTTGAACTGATGAATTCACCAGTTCACTTATGAACTGATGAATTCACCAGTTCACCACTGAACTGATGAATTCACCAGTTCACCACTGAACTGATTAATTCACCAGTTCACCCCTGAACTGATGAATTCACCAGTTCACCCCTGAACTGATGAATTCACCAGTTCACCCCTAAACTGATGAATTCACCAGTTCACCACTGAGCTGATGAATTCACCAGTTCACCCCTAAACTGATGAATTCACCAGTTCACCTCTGAACTGATGAATTCACCAGTTAACCACTGAACTGATGAATTCACCAGTTCACCCCTGAACTGATGAATTCACCAGTTCACCCCTGAACTGATGAATTCACCAGTTCACCCCTGAACTGATGAATTCACCAGTTCACCACTGAGCTGATGAATTCACCAGTTCACCCCTGAACTGATGAATTCACCAGTTCACTTATGAACTGATGAATTCACCAGTTCACCACTGAACTGATGAATTCACCAGTTTACAACTGAACTGATTAATTCACCAGTTCACCCCTGAACTGATGAATTCACCAGTTCACCCCTGAACTGATGAATTCACCAGTTCACCCCTGAACTGATGAATTCACCAGTTCACCCCTGAACTGATGAATTCACCAGTTCACCCCTGAACTGATGAATTCACCAGTTCACCACAGAACTGATGAATTCACCAGTTCACCCTTGAACTGATGAGTTCACCAATTCACCGCTGAACTGATGAATTCACCAGTTCACCCCTGAACTGATGAATTCACCACAGACCACCACTGAACTGATGAATTCACCTGTTCACCTCTGAACTGATGAATTCACCAGTTCACCACTGAACTGATGAATTCACCAGTTCACCACTGAACTGATGAATTCACCAGTTCACCACTGAACTGATGAATTCACCAGATCACCCCTGAACTGATGAGTTCACCAGTTCACCACTGATCTGATAATTTCACCAGTTCACCCCTGAACTGATGAATTCACCAGTTCACCACTTAACTGATGAATTCACCAGTTCACCCCTGAACTGATGAATTCACCAGTTCACCCCTGAACTGATGAATTCACCAGTTCACCCCTGAACTGATGAATTCACAAGTCACCACTGAACTTATGAGTTCACCTGTTCACTAGTTCACCCCTGAACTGATGAATTCACCAGTTCACCACTGAACTGATGAATTCACCAGTTCACCATTGAACAGATGAATTCACCAGTTCACCACTGAACTGATGAATTCACCAGTTCACCCCTGAACTGATGAATTCACCAGTTCACCCCTGAACTGATGAATTCACCAGTTCACCACTGAACTGATGAATTCACCAGTTCACCACTGAACTGATGAATTCACCAGTTCACCACTGAACTGATGAATTCACCAGTTCACCCCTGAACTGATGAATTCACCAGTTCACCCCTGAACTGATGAATTCACCACAGACCACCACTGAACTGATGAATTCACCAGTTCACCACTGAACTGATGAATTCACCAGTTCACCCCTGAACTGATGAATTCACCAATTCACCCCTGAACTGATGAATTCACCAGTTCACCACTGAACTGATGAATTTACCAGTTCACCACTGAACTGATGAATTCACCAGTTCACCACTGAGCTGATGAATTCACCAGTTCACCCCTGAACTGATGAATTCACCAGTTCACCCCTGAACTGATGAATTCACCAATTCACCCCTGAACTGATGAATTCACCAGTTCACCACTGAACTGATGAATTCACCAGTTCACCACTGAACTGATGAATTCACCAGTTCACCCCTGAACTGATGAATTCACCAGTTCACCCCTGAACTGATGAATTCACCAGTTCACCCCTGAACTGATGAATTCACCACAGACCACCACTGAACTGATGAGTTCACCAGTTCAGTGGTGAACTGATGAATTCACCAGTTCACCACTGAACTGATAAATTCACCAGTTCACCACTGAACTGATGAATTCACCAGTTCACCACTGAACTGATGAATTCACCAGTTCACCCCTGAACTGATGAATTCACCAGTTCACCCCTGAACTGATGAATTCACCAGTTCACCCCTGAACTGATGAATTCACCAGTTCACCCCTGAACTGATGAATTCACAAGTCACCACTGAACTTATGAATTCACCTGTTCACTAGTTCACCACTGAACTGATGAATTCACCAGTTCACCCCTGAACTGATGAATTCACCAGTTCACCACTGAACTGATGAATTCACCAGTTCACCCCTGAACTGATGAATTCACCAGTTTACCCCTGAACTGATGAATTCACCAGTTCACCACTGAACTGATGAATTCACCAGTTCACCACTAAACTGATGAATTCACCAGTTCACCCCTGAACTGATGAATTCACCAGTTCACCCCTGAACTGATGAATTCACCAGTTCACCACTGATCTGATAATTTCACCAGTTCACCCCTAAACTGATGAATTCACCAGTTCACCGCTAAACTGATGAATTCACCAGTTCACCCCTGAACTGATGAATTCACCAGTTAACCACTGAACTGATGAATTCACCAGTTCACCCCTGAACTGATGAATTCACCAGTTCACCCCTGAACTGATGAATTCACCAGTTCACCGCTGAACTGATGAATTCAAAAGTTCACCCCTGAACTGATGAATTCACCAGTTCACCCCTGAACTGATGAATTCACCTGTTCACCTCCGAACTGATGAATTCACCAGTTCACCACTGAACTGATGAATTCACCAGTTCACCACTGAACTGATGAATTCACCAGTTCACCACTGAACTGATGAATTCACCAGTTCACCACTGAATTAATGAATTCACCAGTTCACCCCTGAACTGATGAATTCACCAGTTCACCCCTGAACTGATGAATTCACCAGTTCACCACTGAACTGATGAATTCACCAGTTCAACACTAAACTGATGAATTCACCAGTTCACCCCTGAACTGATGAATTCACCAGTTCACCCCTGAACTGATGAATTCACCAGTTCACCACTGATCTGATAAATTCACCAGTTCACCCCTGAACTGATGAATTCACCAGTTCACCCCTGAACTGATGAATTCACCAGTTAACCACTGAACTGATGAATTCACCAGTTCACCCCTGAACTGATGAATTCACCAGTTCACCCCTGAACTGATGAGTTCACCAGTTCACCCGTGAACTGATGAATTCACCAATTCACTACTGATCTGATAAATTCACCAGTTCACCCCTAAACTGATGAATTCACCAGTTCACCCCTGAACTGATGAATTCACCAGTTAACCACTGAACTGATGAATTCACCAGTTCACCCCTGAACTGATTAATTCACCAGTTCACCCCTGAACTGATGAATACACCAGTTCACCCCTGAACTGATGAATTCACCAGTTCACCACTGAGCTGATGAATTCACCAGTTCACCCTTGAACTGATGAATTCACCAGTTCACTTATGAACTGATGAATTCACCAGTTCACCACTGAACTGATGAATTCACAGTTCACCACTGAACTGATTAATTCACCAGTTCACCCCTGAACTGATGAATTCACCAGTTCACCCCTGAACTGATGAATTCACCAGTTCACCCCTAAACTGATGAATTCACCAGTTCACCACTGAGCTGATGAATTCACCAGTTCCACCCCTAAACTGATGAATTCACCAGTTCACCTCTGAACTGATGAATTCACCAGTTAACCACTGAACTGATGAATTCACCAGTTCACCCCTGAACTGATGAATTCACCATTTTCACCCTGAACTGATGAATTCACCAGTTCACCCCTGAACTGATGAATTCACCAGTTCACCACTGAGCTGATGAATTCACCAGTTCACCCCTGAACTGATGAATTCACCAGTTCACTTATGAACTGATGAATTCACCAGTTCACCACTGAACTGATGAATTCACCAGTTTACAACTGAACTGATTAATTCACCAGTTCACCCCTGAACTGATGAATTCACCAGTTCACCCCTGAACTGATGAATTCACCAGTTCACCCCTGAACTGATGAATTCACCAGTTCACCCCTGAACTGATGAATTCACCAGTTCACCCCTGAACTGATGAATTCACCAGTTCACCACAGAACTGATGAATTCACCAGTTCACCCTTGAACTGATGAGTTCACCAATTCACCGCTGAACTGATGAATTCACCAGTTCACCCCTGAACTGATGAATTCACCACAGACCACCACTGAACTGATGAATTCACCTGTTCACCTCTGAACTGATGAATTCACCAGTTCACCACTGAACTGATGAATTCACCAGTTCACCACTGAACTGATGAATTCACCAGTTCACCACTGAACTGATGAATTCACCAGATCACCCCTGAACTGATGAGTTCACCAGTTCACCACTGATCTGATAATTTCACCAGTTCACCCCTGAACTGATGAATTCACCAGTTCACCACTTAACTGATGAATTCACCAGTTTCACCCCTGAACTGATGAATTCACCAGTTCACCCCTGAACTGATGAATTCACCAGTTCACCCCTGAACTGATGAATTCACAAGTCACCACTGAACTTATGAGTTCACCTGTTCACCTAGTATCACGACCCTGAACTGATGAATTCACCAGTTCACCACTGAACTGATGAATTCACCAGTTCACCATTGAACAGATGAATTCACCAGTTCACCACTGAACTGATGAATTCACCAGTTCACCCCTGAACTGATGAATTCACCAGTTCACCCCTGAACTGATGAATTCACCAGTTCACCACTGAACTGATGAATTCACCAGTTCACCACTGAACTGATGAATTCACCAGTTCACCACTGAACTGATGAAGAATTCACCAGTTCACCCCTGAACTGATGAATTCACCACAGACCACCACTGAACTGATGAATTCACCAGTTCACCACTGAACTGATGAATTCACCAGTTCACCCCTGAACTGATGAATTCACCAATTCACCCCTGAACTGATGAATTCACCAGTTCACCCACTGAACTGATGAATTTACCAGTTCACCACTGAACTGATGAATTCACCAGTTCACCACTGAGCTGATGAATTCACCAGTTCACCCCTGAACTGATGAATTCACCAGTTCACCCCTGAACTGATGAATTCACCAATTCACCCCTGAACTGATGAATTCACAGTTCACCACTGAACTGATGAATTCACCAGTTCACCACTGAACTGATGAATTCACCAGTTCACCCCCTGAACTGATGAATTCACCAGTTCACACCCTGAACTGATGAATTCACCAGTTCACCCCTGAACTGATGAATTCACCACAGACCACCACTGAACTGATGAGTTCACCAGTTCAGTGGTGAACTGATGAATTCACCAGTTCACCACTGAACTGATAAATTCACCAGTTCACCACTGAACTGATGAATTCACCAGTTCACCACTGAACTGATGAATTCACCAGTTCACCCCTGAACTGATGAATTCACCAGTTCACCCCTGAAACTGATGAATTCACCAGTTCACCCCTGAACTGATGAATTCACCAGTTCAAACCCCTGAACTGATGAATTCACCAGTTCACCCCTGAACTGATGAATTCACCACAGACCACCACTGAACTGATGAGTTCACCAGTTCACCGGTGAACTGATGAATTCACCAGTTCACCACTGAACTGATGAATTCACCAGTTCACCCCCTGAACTGATGAATTCACCAGTTCACCCCCTGAACTGATGAATTCACCAGTTCACCCCTGAACTGATGAATTCACCACAGACCACCACTGAACTGATGAGTTCACCAGTTCAGTGGTGAACTGATGAATTCACCAGTTCGCCACTGAACTGATGAATTCACCAGTTCACCACTGAACTGATGAATTCACCAGTTCACCCCTGAACTGATGAATTCACCAGTTCACCCCTGAACTGATGAATTCACCAGTTCACCACTGAACTGATGAATTCACCAGTTCACCCCTGAACTGATGAATTCACCAGTTCACCCCTGAACTGATGAATTCACCAGTTCACCCCTGAACTGATGAATTCACCACAGACCACCACTGAACTGATGAGTTCACCAGTTCAGTGGTGAACTGATGAATTCACCAGTTCACCACTGAACTGATGAATTCACCAGTTCACCCCTGAACTGATGAATTCACCAGTTCACCCCTGAACTGATGAATTCACCAGTTCACCCCTGAACTGATGAATTCACCAGTTCACCACTGAACTGATGAATTCACCAGTTCACCACTGAACTGATGAATTCACCAGTTCACCCCTGAACTGATGAATTCACCAGTTCACCCCTGAACTGATGAATTCACCAGTTCACCCCTGAACTGATGTATTCACCAGTTCACCCCTGAACTGATGAATTCACCAGATCACCACTGATCTGATAATTTCACCAGTTCACCCCTAAACTGATGAATTCACCAGTTCACCACTGAACTGATGAATTCACCAGTTCACCACTGAACTGATTATTTCACCAGTTCACCCCTGAACTGATGAATTCACCAGTTCACCCCTGAACTGATGAATTCACCAGTTCACCCCTGAACTGATGAATTCACCACAGTTCACCACTGAACTGATGAATTCACCAGTTCACCACTAAACTGATGAATTCACCAGTTCACCCCTGAACTGATGAATTCACCAGTTCACCCCTGAACTGATGAATTCACCAGTTCACCACTGATCTGATAATTTCACCAGTTCACCCCTAAACTGATGAATTCACCAGTTCACCCCTGAACTGATGAATTCACCAGTTCACCCCTGAACTGATGAATTCACCAGTTCACCCCTGAACTGATGAATTGACCACAGACCACCACTGAACTGATGAGTTCACCAGTTCAGTGGTGAACTGATGAATTCACCAGTTCACCACTGAACTGATGAATTCACCAGTTCACCCCTGAACTGATGAAATTCACCAGTTCACCCACTGAACTGATGAATTCACCAGTTCACCCCTGAACTGATGAATTCACCAGTTCACCCCTGAACTGATGAATTCACCAGTTCACCCCTGAACTGATGAATTCACCACAGACCACCACTGAACTGATGAGTTCACCAGTTCAGTGGTGAGCTGATGAATTCACCAGTTCACCACTGAACTGATGAATTCACCAGTTCACCACTGAACTGATGAATTCACCAGTTCACCCTTGAACTGATGAATTCACCAGTTCACCCCTGAACTGATGAATTCACCAGTTCACCACTGAACTGATGAATTCACCAGTTCACCCCTGAACTGATGAATTCACCAGTTCACCCCTGAACTGATGAATTCACCAGTTCACACCCTGAAACTGATGAATTCACCAGTTCACCCCTGAACTGATGAATTCACCAGTTCACCACTGAACTGATGAATTCACCAGTTCACCCCTGAACTGATGAATTCACCAGTTCACCCCTGAACTGATGAATTCACCAGTTCACCACTGAACTGATAATTTCACCAGTTCACCCCTAAACTGATGAATTCACCAGTTCACCCCTGAACTGATGAATTCACCAGTTAACCACTGAACTGATGAATTCACCAGTTCACCCCTGAACTGATGAATTCACCAGTTCACCCCTGAACTGATGAGTTCACCAGTTAACCACTGAACTGATGAATTCACCAGTTCACCACTGAACTGATGAATTCACCAGTTCACCCCTGAACTGATGAATTCACCACAGACCACCACTGAACTGATGAATTCACCAGCTCACCACTGAACTGATGAATTCACCAGTTCACCCCTGAACTGATGAATTCACCAGTTCACCACTGAACTGATGAATTCAACAGTTCACCACTGAGCTGATGAATTCACCAGTTCACCCCTGAACTGATGAATTCACCAGTTCACCCCTGAACTGATGAATTCACCAGTTCACCCCTGAACTGATGAATTCACCAGTTCACCACTGAACTGATGAATTCACCAGTTCACCCCTGAACTGATAAATTCACCAGTTCACCCCTGAACTGATGAATTCACCACAGACCACCACTGAACTGATGAGTTCACAAGTTCTGTGGTGAACTGATGAATTCACCAGTTCACCACTGAACTGATGAATTCACCAGTTCACCACTGAACTGATGAATTCACCAGTTCACCCCTGAACTGATGAAGTCACCAGTTCACCCTTGAACTGATGAATTCACCAGTTCACCACTGAACTGATGAATTCACCAGTTCACCCCTGAACTGATGAATTCACCAGTTCACCCCTGAACTGATGAATTCACCAGTTCACCCCTGAACTGATGAATTCACCAGTTCACCACTGAACTGATGAATTCACCAGTTCACCACTAAACTGATGAATTCACCAGTTCACCCCTGAACTGATGAATTCACCAGTTCACCCCTGAACTGATGAATTCACCAGTTCACCACTGATCTGATAATTTCACCAGTTCACCCCTAAACTGATGAATTCACCAGTTCACCCCTGAACTGATGAATTCACCAGTTCACCCCTGAACTGATGAATTCACCAGTTCACCCCTGAACTGATGAATTCACCAGTTCACCACTGAACTGATGAATTCACCAGTTCACCCTTGAACTGATGAATTCACCAGTTCACTTATGAACTGATGAATTCACCAGTTCACCACTGAACTGATGAATTCACCAGTTCACCACTGAACTGATGAATTCACCAGTTCACCACTGAACTGATGAATTCACCAGTTCACCCCTGAACTGATGAATTCACCAGTTCACCCCTGAACTGATGAATTCACCAGTTCACCCCTGAACTGATGAATTCACCACAGACCACCACTGAACTGATGAGTTCACCAGTTCAGTGGTGAACTGATGAATTCACTAGTTCACCACTGAACTGATGAATTCACCAGTTCACCACTGAACTGATGAATTCACCAGTTCACCCCTGAACTGATGAATTCACCAGTTAACCACTGAACTGATGAATTCACCAGTTCACCCCTGAACTGATGAATTCACCAGTTCACCCCTGACCTGATGAGTTCACCAGTTAACCACTGAACTGATGAATTCACCAGTTAACCACTGAACTGATGAATTCACCAGTTCACCCCTGAACTGATGAATTCACCAGTTCACCCCTGAAGTTATGAATTCACCAGTTCACCACTGAACTGATGAATTCACCAGTTCACCCCTGAACTGATGAATTCACCAGTTCACCCCTGAACTGATGAATTCACCAGTTCACCACTGAACTGATGAATTCACCACAGACCACCACTGAACTGATGAGTGCACAAGTTCTGTGGTGAACTGATGAATTCACCAGTTCACCACTGAACTGATGAATTCACCAGTTCACCACTGAACTGATGAATTTACCAGTTCACCACTGAACTGATGAATTCACCAGTTCACCACTGAGCTGATGAATTCACCAGTTCACCCCTGAACTGATGAATTCACCAGTTCAACCCTGAACTGATGAATTCACCAATTCACCCCTGAACTGATGAATTCACCAGTTCACCACTGAACTGATGAATTCACCAGTTCACCACTGAACTGATGAATTCACCAGTTCACCGCTGAACTGATGAATTCACCAGTTCACCCCTGAACTGATGAATTCACCACAGACCACCACTGAACTGATGAGTTCACCAGTTCAGTGGTGAACTGATGAATTCACCAGTTCACCCCTGAACTGATGAATTCACCAGTTCACCACTGAACTGATGAATTGACCAGTTCACCCCTGAACTGATGAAATCACCAGTTCACTTATGAACTGATGTATTCACCAGTTCACCACTGAACTGATGAATTCACCAGTTCACCACTGAACTGATTATTTCACCAGTTCACCCCTGAACTGATGAATTCACCAGTTCACCCCTGAACTGATGAATTCACCACAGACCACCACTGAACTGATGAGTTCACCAGTTCAGTGGTGAACTGATGAATTCACCAGTTCACCACTGAACTGATGAATTCACCAGTTCACCCCTGAACTGATGAATTCACCAGTTCACCCCTGAACTGATGAATTCACCAGTTCACCCCTGAACTGATGAATTCACCAGTTCACCACTGAACTGATGAATTCACCAGTTCACCCCTGAACTGATGAATTCACCAGTTCACCCCTGAACTGATGAATTCACCAGTTCACCCCTGAACTGATGAATTCACCACAGACCACCACTGAACTGATGAGTTCACCAGTTCAGTGGTGAACTGATGAATTCACCAGTTCACCACTGAACTGATGAATTCACCAGTTCACCACTGAATTGATGAATTCACCAGTTCACCCCTGAACTGATGAATTCACCAGTTCACCACTGAACTGATGAATTCACCAGTTCACCCCCTGAACTGATGAATTCACCAGTTCACCCCTGAACTGATGAATTCACCAGTTCACCCCTGAACTGATGAATTCACCACAGACCACCACTGAACTGATGAGTTCACCAGTTCAGTGGTGAACTGATGAATTCATCAGTTCACCCCTGAACTGATGAATTCACCAGTTCACCCCTGAACTGATGTCACCAGTTCACCACTGAACTGATGAATTCACCAGTTCACCACTGAACTGATGAATTCACCAGTTCACCCCCTTAACTGATGAATTCACCAGTTCACCCCTGAGCTGATGAATTCACCAGTTCACCCTTGAACTGATTAATTCACCAGTTCACTTATGAACTGATGAATTCACCAGTTCACCACTGAACTGATGAATTCACCAGTTCACCACTGAACTGATTAATTCACCAGTTCACCCCTGAACTGATGAATTCACCATTTCACCCCTGAACTGATGAATTCACCAGTTCACCCCTGAACTGATGAGTTCACCAATTCACCGCTGAACTGATGAATTCACCAGTTCACCCCTGAACTGATGAATTCACCACAGACCACCACTGAACTGATGAATTCACCTGTTCACCTCTTAACTGATGAATTCACCAGTTCACCACTGAACTGATGAATTCACCAGTTCACCACTGAACTGATGAATTCACCAGTTCACCACTGAACTGATGAATTCACCAGTTCACCACTGAATTGATGAATTCACCAGTTCACCCCTGAACTGATGAATTCACTAGTTCACCACTGAACTGATGAATTCACCAGTTCACCACAGAACTGATGAATTCACCAGATCACCACTGAACTGATGAATTCACCAGTTCACCCCTGAACTGATGAATTCACCAGTTCACCCCTGAACTGATGAATTCACCAGTTCACCCCTGAACTGATGAATTCACCAGTTCACCACTGAACTGATGAATTCACCAGTTCACCACTGAACTGATGAATTCACCAGTCCACCCCTGAACTGATGAATTCACCAGTTCACATCTGAACTGATGAATTCACCAGTTCACCACTTAACTGATGAATTCACCAGTTCACATCTGAACTGATGAATTCACCAGATCACCCCTGAACTGATGAGTTCACCAGTTCACCCCTGAACTGATGAATTCACCAGTTCACCACTGATCTGATAATTTCTCCAGTTCACCCCTAAACTGATGAATTCACCAGTCCACCCCTGAACTGATGAATTCACCAGTTCACCCCTGAACTGATGAATTCACCAGTTCACCACTTAACTGATGAATTCACCAGTTCACATCTGAACTGATGAATTCACCAGATCACCACTGAACTGATGAATTCACCAGTTCACCCCTGAGCTGATGAATTCACCAGTTCACCACTGAACTGATGAATTCACCAGTTCACCCCTGAACTGATGAATTCACCAGTTCACCCCTGAACTGATGAATTCACCAGTTCACCCCTGAACTGATGAATTCACAAGTCACCACTGAACTTATGAATTCACCTGATCACTAGTTCACCACTGAACTGATGAATTCACCAGTTCACCCCTGAACTGATGAATTCACCAGTTCACCACTGAACTGATGAATTCACCAGTTCACCCCTGAACTGATGAATTCACCAGTTCACCCCTGAACTGATGAATTCACCAGTTCACCCCTGCACTGATGAATTCACCAGTTCACCACTGAACTGATGAATTCACCAGTTCACCACTAAACTGATGAATTCACCAGTTCACCCCTGAACTGATGAATTCACCAGTTCACCCCTGAACTGATGAATTCACCAGTTCACCACTGATCTGATAATTTCACCAGTTCACCCCTAAACTGATGAGTTCACCAGTTCACCACTGAACTGATGAATTCACCAGTTAACCACTGAACTGATGAATTCACCAGTTCACCCCTGAACTGATGAATTCACCAGTTCACCCCTGAACTGATGAATTCACCAGTTCACCACTGAACTGATGAATTCACCAGTTCACCCTTGAACTGATGATTTCACCAGTTCACTTATGAACTGATGAATTCACCAGTTCACCACTGAACTGATGAATTCACCAGTTCACCACTGAACTGATTATTTCACCAGTTCACCCCTGAACTGATGAAATCACCAGTTCACCCCTGAACTGATGAATTCACCAGTTCACCCCTGAACTGATTAATTCACCAGTTCACCCATGAACTGATCAATTCACCAGTTTACCCCTGAACTGATGAATTCACCAGTTCACCCCTGAACTGATGAATTCACCTGTTCACCTCTGAACTGATGAATTCACCAGTTCACCACTGAACTGATGAATTCACCAGTTCACCACTGAACTGATGAGTTCACCAGTTCACCACTGAACTGATGAATTCACCAGTACACCACTGAATTGATGAATTCACCAATTCACCCCTGAACTGATGAATTCACCAGTTCACCCCTGAACTGATGAATTCACCAGTTCACCACTGAACTGATGAATTCACCAGTTCACCACTGAACTGATGAATTCACCAGTTCACCACTGAACTGATGAATTCACCAGTTCACCCCTGAACTGATGAATTCACCAATCCACCCCTGAACTGATGAATTCACCAGTTCACCACTTAACTGATGAATTCACCAGTTCACCCCTGAACTGATGAATTTACCAGTTCACCCCTGAACTGATGAATTCACCAGTTCACCCCTGAACTGATGAATTCACAAGTCACCACTGAACTTATGAATTCACCTGTTCACTAGTTCACCACTGAACTGATGAATTTACCAGTTCACCCCTGAACTGATGAATTCACCAGTTCACCACTGAACTGATGAATTCACCAGTTCACCACTGAACAGATGAATTCACCAGTTCACCACTGAACTGATGAATTCACCAGTTCACCCCTGAACTGATGAATTCACCAGTTCACCCCTGAACTGATGAGTTCACCAGTTAACCACTGAACTGATGAATTCACCAGCTCACCACTGAACTGATGAATTCACCAGTTCACCCCTGAACTGATGAATTCACCACAGACCACCACTGAACTGATGAGTTCACCAGATCAGTGGTGAACTGATGAATTCACCAGTTCACCACTGAACTGATGAATTCACCAGTTCACCACTGAACTGATGAATTCACCACTTCACCCCTGAACTGATGAATTCACCAGTTCTTCCCTGAACTGATGAATTCACCAGTTCACCACTGAACTGATGAATTCACCAGTTCACCCCTGAACTGATGAATTCACCAGTTCACCCCTGAACTGATGAATTCACCACAGACCACCACTGAACTGATGAGTTAACCAGTTCAGTGGTGAACTGATGAATTCACCAGTTCACCACTGAACTGATGAATTCACCAGTTCACCCCTGAACTGATGAATTCACCAGTTCACCACTGAACTGATGAATTCACCAGTTCACCACTGAACTGATGAATTCACCAGTTCACCCCTGAACTGATGAATTCACCAGTTCACCCCTGAACTGATGAATTCACCAGTTCACCACTGAACTGATGAATTCACCAGTTTACCCCTGAACTGATGAATTCACCAGTTCACCCCTGAACTGATGAATTCACCAGTTCACCCCTGAACTGATGAATTCACCACAGACCACCACTGAACTGATGAGTTCACCAGTTCAGTGGTGAACTGATGAATTCACCAGTTCACCACTGAACTGATGAATTCACCAGTTCACCACTGAACTGATGAATTCACCAGTTCACCCCTGAACTGATGAATTCACCAGTTCACCCCTGAACTGATGAATTCACCAGTTCACCACTGAACTGATGAATTCACCAGTTCACCACTGAACTGATGAATTCACCAGTTCACCACTGAACTGATGAATTCACCAGTTCACCCCTTAACTGATGAATTCACCAGTTCACCCCTGAGCTGATGAATTCACCAGTTCACCCTTGAACTGATTAATTCACCAGTTCACTTATGAACTGATGAATTCACCAGCTCACCACTGAACTGATGAATTCACCAGTTCACCACTGAACTGATTAATTCACCAGTTCACCCCTGAACTGATGAATTCACCATTTCACCCCTGAACTGATGAATTCACCAGTTCACCCCTGAACTGATGAGTTCACCAATTCACCGCTGAACTGATGAATTCACCAGTTCACCCCTGAACTGATGAATTCACCACAGACCACCACTGAACTGATGAATTCACCTGTTCACCTCTTAACTGATTAATTCACCAGTTCACCACTGAACTGATGAATTCACCAGTTCACCACTGAACTGATGAATTCACCAGTTCACCACTGAACTGATGAATTCACCAGTTCACCACTGAATTGATGAATTCACCAGTTCACCCCTGAACTGATGAATTCACTAGTTCACCACTGAACTGATGAATTCACCAGTTCACCACAGAACTGATGAATTCACCAGATCACCACTGAACTGATGAATTCACCAGTTCACCCCTGAACTGATGAATTCACCAGTTCACCCCTGAACTGATGAATTCACCAGTTCACCCCTGAACTGATGAATTCACCAGTTCACCACTGAACTGATGAATTCACCAGTTCACCACTGAACTGATGAATTCACCAGTCCACCCCTGAACTGATGAATTCACCAGTTCACATCTGAACTGATGAATTCACCAGTTCACCACTTAACTGATGAATTCACCAGTTCACATCTGAACTGATGAATTCACCAGTTCACCCCTGAACTGATGAATACACCAGTTCACCCCTGAACTGATGAATTCACCAGTTCACCACTGATCTGATAATTTCTCCAGTTCACCCCTAAACTGATGAATTCACCAGTCCACCCCTGAACTGATGAATTCACCAGTTCACCCCTGAACTGATGAATTCACCAGTTCACCACTTAACTGATGAATTCACCAGTTCACATCTGAACTGATGAATTCACCAGATCACCACTGAACTGATGAATTCACCAGTTCACCCCTGAGCTGATGAATTCACCAGTTCACCACTGAACTGATGAATTTACCAGTTCACCCCTGAACTGATGAACTCACCAGTTCACCACTGAACTGATGAATTCACCAGTTCACCCCTGAACTGATGAATTCACCAGTTCACCTCTGAACTGATGAATTCACCAGTTCACCCCTGAACTGATGAATTCACAAGTCACCACTGAACTTATGAATTCACCTGTTCACTAGTTCACCACTGAACTGATGAATTCACCAGTTCACCCCTGAACTGATGAATTCACCAGTTCACCACTGAACTGATGAATTCACCAGTTCACCCCTGAACTGATGAATTCACCAGTTCACCCCTGAACTGATGAATTCACCAGTTCACCCCTGCACTGATGAATTCACCAGTTCACCACTGAACTGATGAATTCACCAGTTCACCACTAAACTGATGAATTCACCAGTTCTTCCCTGAACTGATGAATTCACCAGTTCACCCCTGAACTGATGAATTCACCAGTTCACCACTGATCTGATAATTTCACCAGTTCACCCCTAAACTGATGAATTCACCAGTTCACCCCTGAACTGATGAATTTACCAGTTAACCACTGAACTGATGAATTCACCAGTTCACCCCTGAACTGATGAATTCACCAGTTCACCCCTGAACTGATGAATTCACCAGTTCACCCTTGAACTGATGAATTCACCAGTTCACTTATGAACTGATGAATTCACCAGTTCACCACTGAACTGATGAATTCACCAGTTCACCACTGAACTGATTATTTCACCAGTTCACCCCTGAACTGATGAATTCACCAGTTCACCCCTGAACTGATGAATTCACCAGTTCACCCCTGAACTGATTAATTCACCAGTTCACCCCTGAACTGATCAATTCACCAGTTTACCCCTGAACTGATGAATTCACCAGTTCACCCCTGAACTGATGAATTCACCTGTTCACCTCTGAACTGATGAATTCACCAGTTCACCACTGAACTGATGAATTCACCAGTTCACCACTGAACTGATGAGTTCACCAGTTCACCACTGAACTGATGAATTCACCAGTTCACCACTGAATTGATGACTTCACCAATTCACCCCTGAACTGATGAATTCACCAGTTCACCCCTGAACTGATGAATTCACCAGTTCACCACTGAACTGATGAATTCACCAATCCACCCCTGAACTGATGAATTCACCAGTTCACCACTTAACTGATGAATTCACCAGTTCACCCCTGAACTGATGAATTCACCAGTTCACCCCTGAACTGATGAATTCACCAGTTCACCCCTGAACTGATGAATTCACAAGTCACCACTGAACTTATGAATTCACCTGTTCACTAGTTCACCACTGAACTGATGAATTTACCAGTTCACCCCTGAACTGATGAATTCACCAGTTCACCACTGAACTGATGAATTCACCAGTTCACCACTGAACAGATGAATTCACCAGTTCACCACTGAACTGATGAATTCACCAGTTCACCCCTGAACTGATGAATTCACCAGTTCACCCCTGAACTGATGAGTTCACCAGTTAACCACTGAACTGATGAATTCACCAGCTCACCACTGAACTGATGAATTCACCAGTTCACCCCTGAACTGATGAATTCACCACAGACCACCACTGAACTGATGAATTCACCAGTTCACCACTGAACTGATGAATTCATCAGTTCACCCCTGAACTGATGAATTCACCAGTTCACCACTGAACTGATGAATTCACCAGTTCACCACTGAACTGATGAATTCACCAGTTCACCACTGAACTGATGAATTCACCAGTTCAAAACTGAGCTGATGAATTCACCAGTTCACCCCTGAACTGATGAATTCACCAGTTCACCCCTGAACTGATGAATTCACCAGTTCACCACTGAACTGATGAATTCACCAGTTCACCCCTGAACTGATGAATTCACCAGTTCACCCCTGAACTGATGAATTCACCACAGACCACCACTGAACTGATGAGTTCACAAGTTCTGTGGTGAACTGATGAATTCACCAGTTCACCACTGAACTGATGAATTCACCAGTTCACCACTGAACTGATGAATTCACCAGTTCACCCCTGAACTGATGAATTCACCAGTTCACCACTGAACTGATGAATTCACCAGTTCACCACTGAACTGGTGAATTCACCAGTTCACCCCTGAACTGATGAATTCACCAGTTCACCCCTGAACTGATGAATTCACCACAGACCACCACTGAACTGATGAGTTCACCAGTTCAGTGGTGAACTGATGAATTCATCACCACTGAACTGATGAATTCACCAGTTCACCCCTGAACTGATGAATTCACCAGTTCACCCCTGAACTGATGAATTCACCAGTTCACCATTGAACTGATGAATTCACCAGTTCACCACTGAACTGATGAATTCACCAGTTCACCCCTTAACTGATGAATTCACCAGTTCACCCCTGAACTGATGAATTCACAACAGTCCACCACTGAACTGATGAATTCACCAGTTCACCCCTGAACTGATGAGATCACCAATTCACCGCTGAACTGATAAATTCACAAGTTCACCCCTGAACTGATGAATTCACCAGTTCAACCTTGAACTGATGAATTCACCAGTTCACCACTGAACTGATGAATTCACCAGTTCACCACTTAACTGATGAATTCACCAGTTCACCACTGAACTGATGAATTCACCTGTTCACCCCTTAACTGATGAATTCACCAGTTCACCCCTGAACTGATGAATTCACAACAGTCCACCACTGAACTGATGAATTCACCAGTTCACCCCTGAACTAATGAGATCACCAATTCACCGCTGAACTGATAAATTCACAAGTTCACCCCTGAACTGATGAATTCACCAGTTCAACCTTGAACTGATGAATTCACCAGTTCACCCCTGAACTGATGAATTCACCAGTTCACCATTGAACTGATAAATTCACAAGTTCACCCCTGAACTGATGAATTCACCAGTTCAACCTTGAACTGATGAATTCACCAGTTCACCACTGAACTGATGAATTCACAACAGTCCACCACTGAACTGATGAATTCACCAGTTCACCCCTGAACTGATGAGATCACCAATTCACCGCTGAACTGATAAATTCACAAGTTCACCATTGAACTGATGAATTCACCAGTTCAACCTTGAACTGATGAATTCACCAGTTCACCACTGAACTGATGAATTCACCAGTTCACCACTGAACTGATGAATTCACCAGTTCACCCCTGAACTGATGAATTCACCAGTTCACCCCTGAACTGATGAATTCACCACAGACCACCACTGAACTGATGAATTCACCAGTTCACCACTGAACTGATGAATTCACCAGTTCACCCCTGAACTGAAGAATTCACCAGTCCACACCTGAACTGATGAATTCACCAGTTCACCCCTGAACTGATGAATTCACCAGTTCACCACTTAACTGATGAATTCACCAGTTCACCCCTGAACTGATGAATTCACCAGTTCACCCCTGAACTGATGAATTCACCAGTTCACCACTGAACTGATGAATTCACCAGTTCACCCCTGAACTGATGAATTCACAAGTCACCACTCAACTTATGAATTCACCTGTTCACTAGTTCACCACTGAACTGATGAATTCACCAGTTCACCCCTGAACTGATGAATTCACCAGTTCACCCCTGAACTGATGAATTCACCAGTTCACCACTGAACTGATGAATTCACCAGTTCACCACTGAACTGATGAATTCAACAGTTCATCACTGAACTGATGGATTCACCAGTTCACCACTGAATTGATGAATTCACCAGTTCACCCCTGAACTGATGAATTCACCAGTTCACCCCTGAACTGATGAATTCACCAGTTCACCAGTGAACTGATGAATTCATCAGTTCACCACTAAACTGATGAATTCACCAGTTCACCCCTGAACTGATGAATTCACCAGTTCACCCCTGAACTGATGAATTCACCAGTTCACCACTGATCTGATAAATTCACCAGTTCACCCCTGAACTGATGAATTCACCAGTTAACCACTGAATTGATGAATTCACCTGTTCACCTCTGCACTGATGAATTCACCAGTTCACCACTGAACTGATGAATTCACCAGTTCACCACTGAACTGATGAATTCACCAGTTCACCACTGAACTGATGAATTCACCAGTTCACCACTGAATTGATGAATTCACCAGTTCACCCCTGAACTGATGAATTCACCAGTTCACCCCTGAACTGATGAATTCACCAGTTCACCACTAAACTAATGAATTCACCAAATCACCCCTGAACTGAAGAATTCACCAGTTCACCCCTGAACTGATGAATTCACCACTTCACCACAGAACTGATGAATTCAACAGTTCACATCTGATCTGATGAACTCACCAGTTCACCACTGATCTGATGAATTCACCAGATCACCAGTTCACCACTGAACTGATGAATTCACCAGTTCACCCCTGAACTGATGAATTCACCAGTTCACCACTGAACTGATGAATTCACCAGTTCACCACTGAACTGATGAATTCACCAGTTCACCCCTGAATTGATGAATTCACCTGTTCACCCCTGAACTGATGAATTCACCAGTTCACCACTGAACTGATGAATTCACCAGTTCACCAGTTCACCACTGAAGTGATGAATTCACCAGTTCACCCCTGAACTGATGAATTCACCAGTTCACCCCTGAAATGATGAATTCACCAGTTCACCACTGATCTGATGAACTCACCAGTTCAACAGCTCACCACTGAACTGATGAATTCACCAGTTCACCCCTGAACTGTTGAACTCACCAGTTCACCACTGAACTGATGAATTCACCAGTTCACCCCTGAACTGATGAATTCACCAGTTCACCCCTGAACTGATGAATTCACCAGTTCACCACTGAACTGATGAATTCATCAGTTCACCTCTGAACTGATGAGTTCACCAGTTCACCGCTGATTTGATGAATTCACCAGTTCTCCCCTGAACTGATGAATTCACCAGTTCACCCCTGAACTGATGAATTCACCTGTTCACCCCTGAACTGATGAATTCACCAGTTCACCACTGAACTGATGAATTCACCATTTCACCCCTGAACAGATGAATTCACCAGTTCACCACTGAAGTGATGAATTCACCAGTTCACCACTGAATCGATGAATTCACCAATTCTACCCTGAACTGATGAATTCACCAGTTCACCCCTGAACTGATGAATTTACCAGTTCACCACTGAACTGATGAATTCACCAGTTCACCCCTGAACTGATGAATTCACCAGTTCACCACTGAACTGATGAATTCACCAGTTCACCCCTGAACTGATGAATTCACCAGTTCACCACTGAACTGATGAATTCACCAGTTCACCACTGAACTGATGAATTCACCAGTTCACCCCTGAATTGATGAATTCACCAGTTCACCCCTGAACTGATGAATTCACCAGTTCACCACTGAACTGATGAATTCACCAGTTCACCAGTTCACCACTGATCTGATGAACTCACCAGTTCACCAGTTCACCACTGAACTGATGAATTCACCAGTTCACCCCTGAACTGTTGAACTCACCAGTTCACCACTGAACTGATGAATTCACCAGTTCACCCCTGAACTGATGAATTCACCAGTTCACCCCTGAACTGATGAATTCACCAGTTCACCACTGAACTGATGAATTCATCAGTTCACCTCTGAACTGATGAGTTCACCAATTCACCGCTGATTTGATGAATTCACCAGTTCTCCCCTGAACTGATGAATTCACCAGTTCACCCCTGAACTGATGAATTCACCTGTTCACCTCTGAACTGATGAATTCACCAGTTCACCACTGAACTGATGAATTCACCATTTCACCCCTGAACAGATGAATTCACCAGTTCACCACTGAAGTGATGAATTCACCAGTTCACCACTGAATCGATGAATTCACCAGTTCTACCCTGAACTGATGAATTCACCAGTTCACCCCTGAACTGATGAATTCACCAGTTCACCACTGAACTGATGAATTCACCAGTTCACCACTAAACTGATGAATTCACCAGTTCACCACTGAACTGATGAATTCACCAGTTCACCACTGAATTGATGAATTCATCAGTTCACCCCTGAACTGATGAATTCACCAGTTCACCCCTGAACTGATGAATTCACCAGTTCACCACTGAACTGATGAATTCACTAGTTCACCACTAAACTAATGAATTCACCAGTTCACCACTGAACTGAAGAATTCACCAGTTCACCCCTGAGCTGATGAATTCACCAGTTCACCACAGAACTGATGAATTCACCAGTTCACCACTGATCTGATGAACTCACCAGTTCACCACTGATCTGATGAATTCACCAGATCACCAGTTTACCACTGAACTGATGAATTCACCAGTTCACCCCTGAACTGATGAATTCACCAGTTCAACACTGAACTGATGAATTCACCAGTTCACCCCTGAACTGATGAATCCACCAGTTCACCCCTGAATTGATGAATTCACCTGTTCACCCCTGAACTGATGAATTCACCAGTTCACCACTGAACTGATGAATTCACCAGTTCACCAGTTCACCACTGAAATGATGAATTCACCAGTTCACCCCTGAACTGATGAATTCACCAGTTCACCCCTGAAATGATGAATTCACCAGTTCACCACTGATCTGATGAACTCACCAGTTCACCAGTTCACCACTGAACTGATGAATTCACCAGTTCACCCCTGAACTGATGAACTCACCAGTTCACCACTGAACTGATGAATTCACCAGTTCACCACTGAACTGATGAATTCACCAGTTCACCCCTGAACTGATGAATTCACCAGTTCACCCCTGAACTGATGAATTCACCAGTTCACCACTTAACTGAGGAATTCATCAGTTCACCCCTGAACTGATGAGTTCACCAATTCACCGCTGATTTGATGAATTCACCAGTTCTCCCCTGAACTGATGAATTCACCATTTCACCCCTGAACTGATGAATTCACCTGTTCACCTCTGGACTGATGAATTCACCAGTTCACCACTGAACTGATGAATTCACCAGTTCACCACTGAACTGATGAATTCACCAGTTCACCACTGAAGTGATGAATTCACCAGTTCTACCCTGAACTGATGAATTCACCAGTTCACCACTGAACTGATGAATTCACCAGTTCACCACTAAACTGATGAATTCACCAGTTCACCACTGAACTGATGAATTCACCAGTTCACCACTGAATTGATGAATTCACCAGTTCACCTCTGAAGTGATGAATTCACCAGTTCACCCCTGAACTGATGAATTCACCAGTTCACCACTGAACTGATGAATTCACTAGTTCACCACTAAACTAATGAATTCACCAGTTCACCACTGAACTGAAGAATTCACCAGTCCACTTATGAACTGATGAATTCACCAGTTCACCACAGAACTGATGAATTCACCAGTTCACCACTGATCTGATGAACTCACCAGTTCACCACTGATCTGATGAATTCACCAGTTCACCAGTTCACCACTGAACTGATGAATTCACCAGTTCACCCCTGAACTGATGAACTCACCAGTTCACCACTGAACTGATGAATTCACCAGTTCACCACTGAACTGATGAATTCACCAGTTCACCCCTGAACTGATGAATTCACCTGTTCACCTCTGAACTGATGAATTCACCAGTTCACCACTGAACTGATGAATTCACCAGTTCACCACTGAACTGATGAATTCACCAGTTCACCACTGAAGTGATGAATTCACCAGTTCACCCCTGAACTGATGAATTCACCAGTTCACCACTGAAGTGATGAATTCACCAGTTCACCCCTGAACTGATGAATTCACCAGTTCACCACTGAACTGATGAATTCACCAGTTCACCACTAAACTGATGAATTCACCAGTTCACCACTGAACTGATGAATTCACCAGTTCACCCCTGAACTGATGAATTCACCAGTTCACCGCTGAACTGATGAATTCACCAGTAAACCACTGAACTGATGAATTCACTTGATCACCACTGAAATGATGAACTCACCAGTTCACCCCTGAACTGATGAATTCACCTGTTCACCTCTGAACTGATGAATTCACCAGTTCTGATGAATTCACCAGTTCACCAGTTCACCACTGAAATGATGAATTCACCAGTTCAACCCTGAACTGATGAATTCACCAGTTCACCCCTGAAATGATGAATTCACCAGTTCACCACTGATCTGATGAACTCACCAGTTCACCAGTTCACCACTGAACTGATGAATTCACCAGTTCACCCCTGAACTGATGAATTCAACAGTTGACCACTGAACTGATGAATTCACCAGTTCACCACTGAACTGATGAATTCACCAGTTCACCCCTGAACTGATGAATTCACCAGTTCACCACTGCACCTGTGTTCTTAGAGTTGAGATGAATAAGGCTGGAAGACCTGTCTCTAGCATTAGTATGTGATTTGCAGTACTATTTGGTAGATTTAAACTTCTGTTTATGAAATATCGCAGAAGCTGCTCCACTTCATCGAACTCCTTATGGCCCCAAGCTTGAGCTGCATAGCACATGATGGCTTTAGCTGTGGTTTCAAAAATCCGTTGTTTGGATTCGTATTCAACGTCTTTACAATGAACCACAGTCCTCTTAGTGGCGTTCAAGGCGTATTTAGATTTGGCCTTATCAAGCATGTGGCTTTTCTAGTTCAAATTTCTACATATCCGCATACTAAGATAGTTGTATTCTACAACTTCAATGCTTTGGGTTCCAAACTTACAGGTTTCAGTGCGGCAGTTTGGGCCTCCACCGTTACGGAAAATCATAATTTTGGACTTATCTAGGTTCACCTGGAGCCTCCTCCACTTGTTGCAGTACTCAAACGACCTATTGATCATTAGCTGGAGACTACCAGGCGACTTTGCTAGCACCACTTTGTCGTCCGCGAACATAAGAACCTTAACTAAAAGATTTGCTGAAACACGAACTCTACCTTGCAAAATCTCTTCTAAGTCATCAATAAATAGGGCATATAATAGGGTACTCAAATTACATCCCTGCCAAATTTATTGTCTAATGGCACTGTTTATCCAAAATCTACATATATATAAAGTAAACAAATTTTTTCGTCTTAAGTATCGATGTCTTGAAAACGAAGTGATCTATCGAAAATTTTTAATTATTTTGGCCTAATTAATTTGATTTCATTTGATGGTTAATGATTTTGAAATCATTGTAAAATTGCGGCCCCACCGATAATCGCACTATCATAGTATCATACTATGAAAATGAAAGCCAACGATTTTTTTGGTGTAAACATGTGAGTTTATATGTTCACAAATAAATAAAACAAATTAAATTTAAACTCATTTTTGCTCTTCTACGAGGCTTAAAAATCAAAGAATCACTTTAAACTGATCAAAATAATTTGTCGCCCAAAACCACTTCTTCTGCCCCACTGTGCGATGCAACAGGGCAATGAACAATGATCCCCTGGGCTTGGTGCATTTCTCACAACCATACCTTGTCAATAGACAATGGAAGGGGCCAATTATTCAGTTAGTCGACTTTATCAACTGCGACACTCCTCTGGTAGACCAGTGAAATGAGGGCAGTCAGTTATTACTCGCAGACCAAAATTGATATGATGTACGTGGCGTAATGTTTTGTATGTCTGCCTGTTAGGTGTGAATTAAAAGTTCGATTCCCAGAAGAATAAGAAACATAAGAATTTAACACCGAGAATAATTATACTGCCATGAACAGCACTTTTTAACTTACCCGTTCCAATTAAAAACCATTTTCATGGAAGCCCCAAGAATTCAAAAACTTTGGATAATCAATCAGTTGGCAACCTTGTGTGTATCAACAAGTGTATTTCTTTCGCTCCATCAATCTTGCTATTTAATCTCTCCTATACGGTCTAAAATAATACAAAACATATTTTAAAAACTCTAATCAAGTCAATTGTGTATTAAAATAGTGAAATTTCGCTGTGTTAACAAACTTTTTAGTGCATTTTTGAACTTTTGTATAAAGCAAATTCGGTAAGAAGTAAACAGCCCTGTTACCCCCATATATACAGTGTATAAAGTTTATCTTCTGAATCCTTTTTGCATTCTGTCTTAAGACATAATATTCGCATCGGTAGTGGCGAGTGCTTTCAGAAAAGTGGTAAAAAACATTTGTAAAGTCTATATAAGTAGAGTTATTTGATATTTTATGAAAATAACCAATTATCTTTATTTGACACTTAATTTTATGGTTGCCAGATACTCTTAAAATTTTTAAGTACCAAAATATTATATCTTTGTGTAGCTCACGTAAAACGCCCTCATTTATATAATTGTGAAAATTAAAAAAATAAAACATGGATTGCTGCATGATTTGTAAAACTGTATCCAATGATGTAACTGTTTCCTGCGCAGTGTGCTTGAAGTCATTCCATGCCAAATGCATTGGAATTAAAGGCAAAGACGCTGACAAGTTTATATCGGTTTCTGGTTTACGTTTTTACTGTACTAAACATGAAAAACTCTCAGTTGATTATTTATATTGGAAAATTATCAAACTGCAAAAGCTCTTCGAAAATCATCAAACATCTCTAAAGGATTCGCGAATGGTCAACAAACTGATGTTGGTTACTTTGATTTCTCAAAAGCATTTGATCAACTGAATCATCGTATACTGATAAAAAAGTTGGATCAACATGGCTGTGTTGGTTCTCTTCAAAAATGGTTTTTTTCATACTTGAATGGTCGAACCCAATACGTAAAATTTAAAACTTGTTTTTCAACAGCGATAGATGTTACATCAGGTGTACCACAAGGAAGTCATTTAGGACCTCTCCTTTATTTATTATACATAAATGACTTGCCTGATGTGCTCCATCACTCAAAGATTCTCCTCTACGCCGACGATGCCAAGATATTTTTATCGTATTCAAATCCTACGGATTCTTCGTACTTACAAAACGACTTCGATGCTCTTTTGAAATGGACTGCGATTAATAAATTATCACTGAACAATTCAAAGTGCAAGATTATGACTTTCTCTCGTAAATCTTCGGATCACCAAGTGGATTTTGTGTTGAACGGGCATTACAGGCAGTTACTTGAACGATGCGAAGAGTTCAATGATCTCGGAGTGCTCTTTGATCGAAAACTTACTTTCAATGCCCATATTGACTACGTAGTCAACAAAGTAAAATCAAGACAGGGGATGATTAAGCGTTGGTCGAAAGAACTTAACGACCCATATGTTACAAAGTCTCTTTATGTTGGACTCGTACGAAGCTGCTTAGAGTTCGCTTGTCAAATTTGGTCACCTACATATGCTACCCATATTCAAAGGATAGAATCAGTCCAGAAACAGTTTCTACTATTTGCATTTCGCGATTTAAACTGAAATGATCGCTTTTTGCTTCCACCATATCGTCATAGGTTGTTGTTATTACAAATGAACACACTAGAAGACAGGAGGAAGGTTTTCAATTACTTAACAACGTTAAAAATCATCAATGGAGAAATATCGTCACCATATTTACTGTCCCTAATCAAATTTAACGTACCTGCCCGTCGGACTCGAAACTATACACCTTTACACGTCAGCTTCCAAAGATATAATTATTTAGCCAGCGAGCCTCTGACAAGATGTTGTAGATTTTTTAATGATTACTATTCTGTTTGTGATGTTTCAACTAGTGATCTAACAAAATTACATATGTTAAATTATTTCAAATTAAATTTCATTTAGTTAGTTTAAGTTTAACCAAGGATGTTAGTTTTTAAACTGTAGTCAATACAAATAAATAAATAAATAAATAAAATCTATTAAGCGAAAAAAAAGACCGGTCTGTTATTCCAATTTTATGCGAATAGATATAAAAGTTTGTCTGCGAAAAATTGTCAAGTCCTTCGATACTAAATTCATTGCCATGAAAAGTGCTTTCTCTATTAGCCTTTCGGAAGCACCCTTCCATTCCTTCACATGGCATGATTGTGAACTCCCCGCTCTATATTGCCACTCTATGCATGTCTGTATACAAAACATTAAATAAATTTACTAGTAAATTACAACCACAAAATGCTGCACACGATGTGTAAACAAATTTCGTCAATATTTTGCAATTTCGATCGATGCAAGCAGACACTCATAGACACAAAGCCATAGCGCTTCCGTCATAGATCAATTTAGAAACAAATTAGATCTCATCCCTCAAGCAATATGACCGTATTTTTAAATTGACGTGCACTGTCAGCCATGGGATGTCATTATTACTTTGAAGCTAAAATTATTACAACACCAGTAATTAAAAATTAATGTACAATCCAGATGATTGGAAGTGCCACTGGCCTTATAGAGCGTTTTTAAATAAAATATGTATAATTACTTGACTATGATGAAATTGATTTAAATCTCACTTAGTCGCTATCGAAACTTATCTCCTGATTACATAAACTAATTAAAAACAGAGAAGATAAGTCAAGTATCAATGTTTTTGACTTGTGCAATAGCAGGTACCTATACAAATAAAATACAGAGATCACCATCTTCTATTTGGGTTCTACTGTGTTTTTAAAATTTATAATTTTTTATTATTACAATGTCAACTGCTATCTCAATTATACTCTTGTGCATTTTCACATTTCAGATAAGTTCCTACAAAAATAATTTTGAAGAGTCAGTCTTATCTTGCTCGCGTGTGAGAATTGAATGGCAGTTGACTCGACAGTCAGTTGAGGGTAGCACGTTCGACAAAGTTTCACTTATTTCTCGTAGCTTTTTGGGTGAACGACATCATGGCTAACTTAAGTGAGGTGCAAATTTGGATTGATAGTAAAGTTTTGCCTGAAATCATAAAAAATAAAAGTCTCAGCTCAAATGTGAATGACTCTGTGTCTTCGGATGAAGAAAGTGATGAATTGATTAAAGTGCAAAACGTTTCAATTTCGTTTATGGGAACAGAAGAATCGTTCATGCTAACTAAGTGCTATAAAGTCAAAATTGATTATACTTACCGGAATGAAAGTCATACGCGCTTCCTGATAGCAAAGGTAATGAATTTCAAGGAAATCTACTTTTATATTTTGAAATTGAACTGTTATGTGTTTGGATGCTGATAAGTCTAATCAATTATTTGTTAATGAATTGGAACATTGACGTTCGAAATCGTATATTTCTTTGAAAGGGTCTTAAATTTGATACTGCAGTTTACCTAAAAAGGGGATTTAAGGCGAGGGTCACTGTATTTTTAATATTCAAGCCTTTTTGAATATTGTGAGGTTTACTAGACTAAGGAACAATCTTTGGAATATATAGTGAACAAAAGACTATAATAAAAATGCAAAGATTATGCTCAGTAAGTTTTAATAGATCTTTACTCTACGAGGTATAAGAAAAAAAAAAGTATTAGGTTAAGAAGTTAACCTTACAGGGAGTCTATGATGAAATAAAAAACGCATGGTTAATTTTGACATTTGGTGTGACACCATCCAATACTAAATTCTAGCGATTTGATATGTGCTGAATGTTTACATTGCTAAATGCTTTGCTTTATTTGATTTGATTAGAATAATAGAATCGAAGGAACATACTCCCCCTCTTGAAGAGCTTAAGGCTCTTCGAAAATTTGTACTCTGCATATGACTGTAACTGCTCGCTTAGTGGTACCGGTGGACGTTTTTACAGTAACCACTCGACATACTTTGTCTGCTCCGAGATGAACTTCAGTTACCCGTCCGAGTTTCCACTTCAAGGGAGGAAGATTATCATCTTTGATAATGACGATATCATCAACCTCGAATTGACGACAACCTTTTCGCCATTTGCTTCTTTGTTGAAGTGTTTGGAGATATTCAGTTTTCCATCGACGCCAAAATTGCTGCATTAGCCACTGGACTCGTTGCCAGCGATTTAAATACGATAAATTTTTGTCCGGTAGGTCTGGTTCTGGTAGTGCTACAAGTGAAGTTCCTGTCAAAAAATGAGCAGGGGTGAGTGGTTGCAGGTCATTGGGATCTTCGGATAGAGGGGAAATAGGACGGGAATTAAGGATACCTTCTATTTGAATGATGAGAGTGTTGAGTTCCTCATAAGTGAGAGAAGCTAGATGCAATATGCTCTTCATGTGGTGTTTTGCAGACTTGATTGCTGCCTCCCATATACCCCCAAAGTGGGGCGATCTGGGCGGTATGTGGTGCCATTCTATACCCTCATCTCGGCAAGTCTTTGCTATCTCCACACTTGTTTGCTGGTTATTGAATAACTTGTACAACTCCCTCAGCTCATTTCGCGCTCCAACATAATTAGTAGCGTTATCGCTGTAAATCGCCCGACAGAGGCCTCGACGACTTATGAAGCGCCTGAGAGCGCCAAGAAATGCAGCTGTAGTGAGATCCCCTACCAACTCCACATGAACTGCTTTTGTGCTGAGTCAAATAAACACTGCTACGTAGGCCTTCACAGCGGCAGTTCCACGACGCCGAGAATGAACCATGAAAGGCCCACAAAAATCTGTACCCACAGAACTAAACGGGCGAGAAGGCGTAACTCGATAAGCAGGAAGCTGACCCATTTCGGGATTTTCGAACCGAGGATTTGCTCTAGCGCACAAGATACATCTACCTATGACACTCCGAACCAATTGCTTCGCATGGACTGGCCAGTACTTTTCACGAATTATTCCAATAAGTCCTTGAACTCCAATATGTTGATATTTATCATGAAGATATTTAATAAATACCCTGACAAAGGGGTGCTTATTAGGAAGCAAAATTCCGTGCTTGGTATTATATGCTAATTCTGCGTTATTTAGTCTTCCACCTACGCGAAGTAGACCCTCTGCGTCAACAAATGGGCTCAATGAAATAATATGAGATCTGGAGGGCATTGCTTTCCCATTCTTTAGTAGTTCGATTTCATTTGCGAATTGACCAGCTTGTACGAGTTTCCAAACTCCATTGAGTGCCTTATCCATTTCTAGCGTTGTAAGTTCTCCCGTCAATTTTTGTCTCTGCCTTTTCCTTTCTGATGCGTTGTAACAAAATCTATAAAGCCAACCGGTTGTTCTCACAACGCTTAAAAAATTGAAATTGTGTTTAAGTGTGGAAATAAAATCATTTTTCTGTTGAATGGAATATGTTTGCTTGATTGATTTTCTTTCGAGTAAACTTCCATCCATTGTAAAGACAGGTTTTGCGTTGGGCCAGTTTCTCGTGACAAGATCAGAAAATTGGGACCAAAAAACCAGAGTGCTCTAGTACTTAGCTCATATGGGCTGGCCCCTCTAGAAACCATGTCTGCAGGATTGTCGTTCGTGCCAACGTGCTGCCAGTGCTCAATTGAGGAAAGTTTAAGAATAGCTGCCACCCGATTTGCCACAAATGTTTGATAATGGTGAGACTCCGAGGATAACCATGCTATGACAATTGTTGAGTCCGTCCAATAATGTACACTCTCAAATTTATCATTGAAAATGTCTCTGACACGCTTTACGAGCTGGACCATCAAGTGTGCAGCACAAAGCTCAAGCCGTGGTAGGGTCATCTTTTTCACCGGTGCAACCTTCGACTTGGCACATAACAATCGCACAATAATTGAGCCATCTTGTTGAATAGATCTCAGATAAATGCAAGCACCATAAGCGCGTTCCGAGCTATCAGCAAATGCATGTAATTGAGCTTTGCGAATATCACCCACCACAACGTGTCTTTCAATTTTTAACTTGCTTAAGTCCGCTAGTTGTTTCCGAAATGTGATCCATCTTTGATAATGTGACTGTGGAAGTGCTTCATCCCAATTAAAATCTTCTTTCCATAAAGTCTGCATGAATATTTTGGCCGATACAATGACTGGGTTGATCAAACCTAATGGGTCATATAATTTTGCAATGTCTGACAAAACAGTTCTTTTGGTGACCTTGTTGTTTTCTTCGTTATTGACTGTATATAAAAAATCATCCTCTTTGGGGTCCCATAGTAAACCGAGCGTTTTCACTACATCATGCTCTTTAATCTGACAAAGAGGTTCTCTATCTTCAAGAGAAATGTCATGCAAAATCTCTGGGGAATTGGAACACCATTTTCTTAATTCTAACCAGCCTTGCCTAGAATTGATTTCACCTCCGTCTTGATTAGTTCAAGCTCCCTGAGAGTATCAGCTCCCGTCAAAATGTCATCGACATAAAAATCATTTTGCAATGCCTTCGTTCCTATAGGAAAGTTCTCCCGTTCCATTTCTGCGAGGAATTGAAGCGACTTGGTGGCTAAATACGAGGCCGGTGCCGTACCATATGTGACTGTGCAAAGGCGATAGACTTTAAGCTCATCCATTGGGTTTTCTCTCCACAAAATATAGTGATATTGTCGGTCATTCTCATTCAGTCAAAATTGCCTGTACATTTTTGTCACATCAGCAGTAAACACGTATTGATGTGATCTGAACTTAATGAGCAGTGAGAACAAGTCTGCCTGTACCACTGGTCCAACATGCAAAATTTCGTTAAGGCTGACACCGTTAGTACTCTTTGCACTGGCATCAAAGACAACTCTTAATTTGGTGGAAGAGCTCCCTGGTTTTGTGATGCAATGGTGAGGTATGAAATAATGTGGGCAGTTGAAATCAGGTTTTGGCGCAAGCTCCATGTGTTCTAGTGACAAGTATTCTCTCATGAAGGCTATGTACTGATCGGCGAGATCACGATCTTTATGCAGTTTTCTTTCTAAGCTAAAAAATCGTCGGAGAGTTAGTTCATATGATTTACCTAGACACTTCGGGTCGGTTTTAAACGGTAGTCTCACTTCAACGCGACCGTTAACTAATCGACGGACGTTTTTAGAAAAGTGATCTTCACAAGTTTGCTCCATTTTTGTCAGAGCATGATGTTTGGTCTCATGATCCTCAACTTCCCAAAATAATTTCAGTATGTGATCAAGGCTTTCAATTTGTTTTGTATCTCGAAATAACGTATTGCATGTTACTTTAGTGTTTGCATGCTTTCGGTCAAAGCTACCTTATACGATCCACCCAAGAGTGGTATTTTGCAATGTTGGAAGATGATTTCCAAGTTTTATTTGACCAACTGATAGATAGTTGAAGAAGTTTTCCGCTCCAATCAACAAATCAATGGAACCTGGTGTGGCGAACATAGGATCAGCCAGATTGATGTTAGCAGGAATGGGCCAATTTGATGTGTTTATGGGAACTTCGGGAAGAAAGTCGGATATACGGTTTATGACCAAAGCTTCGACATTGTCAGCATGTCCATTGAAGCGTGATTTTACAACAAGACTGACTTGATGTCGGCAGTATAATGGAGTTGTACCAATGCCATAAACAGAAGTCATTACACTCTTTCGACGCATGCCAATTAAATTTGCACACCGCTCTGTAAGAAGACACACGTGGGACCCAGAGTCGAGTAATGCGCGGCAGGGCACTGGAGCATTATGCTTATCCATGACGTGAACTATTACAGTGGCTAAAATGGTATTTGTTGAAATAAATGCATCATCGCGAGAGTTTAAGGTTAGGCTATGAATGTGGTAGTTATGTGAGCCTTGACTATGACCAGTGATATTAGCTGGGTTTGTGAAAACAGAAGAAGTGGCAGGTGGCACGGAGCTATTTTGATTACTATCATGGAGGAGTGTGTGATGAAGGTTGTTGCACCTTTTGCATTTAGTAGTTTGACAGTTATGCGTTGTACTATTGGGCTTAAGGCAGTTTCGGCATAGATTATTAGAAGTTACAAATAGTTCTTTCTGATTTATTGGCAAGCTAGTAAATTGATAACACCTATGTAAAAAATGGCCGCCCTTTGTGCAGTACGTGCAGCTTAACCTTTCTGTTGTTGAGGTCTCACGTACTATGGCGAAACTTTTCGGTCGAGAATTTTTAATTGGTTTTGAAAGCGTAATGGTACTTGCCTGTGGTAAACTGTCGTCGGTAAGTGTGTGGCTTCTCTTTGTGAGGAACTTCGATAATTCTTGGAAGCTGGCCATTCTGTCTGCGGGTCCTTCATCCCTCCATTTGCTGAGTGTTTCAGTATCAAGCTTAGGTAGGATTATCTGAATCAACAGGTCGTCCCAATGAGCAACAGGGCGTCCCAAGGTGGAGAGAGCACGGAGATGGCTATTTATTTCTTGCAGTAAATGACGAATGCTACTCGAAGACGGCTTACGTAAGGAAGGGTACTGCATTATTTTCTTGATGTGCTCAGTTGCGATGAGTTTCTTATTGTCGTAGTTTTCGGTAAGAAGATTAATTGCGACTTCGTAATTTTCCTCAGTTATTTCCAACGACTGAATCGTTTTAGCGGCTTGGCCAGATAGCGACGAAAGAAGGTAGTGAAACTTGGAAACATTGTTTAGGTTAGGGTGGTTATGAATAAGGGAATTGAAGGTTTCATAGGACAACCACTCTGTAACTTCACCTGTAAAGATAGGAACTTTGAGCTCTGGAAGTTTTATTCGATTAGTTTGCTTAGCTTGTGATGATGTAACTGTATCAGCAGAGAGTTGCGTGTGCTTGCGAGCTTGCATCTGATGCATGAATGACGAACGAAGTGTGTAGTACATTTCCTCATAGATTCCACGAAGATCAACAGGATTCAATGATTCTTTGGGGTCTGCTTCTTCGATCTTAACCTGAAGTGCTTGGAAGGCTTTGAAGCTAGTTTCCAAGGCCTCTAAGCGTACCTCAAATTCCGACAGCATCGTGTGTTCGGTTACGTTTTTATTAAATTCGTTGATTCTATCAATTTGCTTTGCCGCAACGCTTCTCCGCATTTTGATTACTTCCAGTTTCTTTTCCTCTTTCGTGGGTAGCGCAGCCGCAGCGGTCAGAATAGCAGCTGCAGCAGCAGCAGCATCCTTAGCGATTTCAGTTTCTTTCCCGCCAGCAGGCATCTTATGGTTTTAAGTAAATTTTGTGATTCGGTAATAGTGAAATTTGACAACGAATCACGTCGGGGTCACCATGTATTTTTAATATTCAAGCCTTTTTGAATATTGTGAGGTTTACTAGACTAAGGAACAATCTTTGGAATATATAGTGAACAATAGACTATAATAAAAATGCAAAGATTATGCTCAGTAAGTTTTAATAGATCTTTACTCTACGAGGTATAAGAAAAAAAAAAGTATTAGGTTAAGAAGTTAACCTTACAGGAAGTCTATGATGAAATAAAAAACGCATGGTTAATTTTGACATTTGGTGTGACACCATCCAATACTAAATTCCAGCGATTTGATATGTGCTGAATGTTTACATTGCTAATTGCTTTGCTTTATTTGATTTGATTAGAATAATAGAATTGTCAAAAGTAATGTCAGCATATGTTAAAAGTATTGTCAGCAATACTTCAATTGTGGGAACAATTCAATAATTCAGGTTCACGCATATCGTGTATCAATTATAAATGTCTGGTCCCACAGTTGAGGTATTGCACGCGCAACACAGTTTTGCATGCTTGCAATTCTTGTGTATTGCCAAAACCAAAATGTATTGCCAATCAAAAAATAAAATGTGTTGACTGATTTGAGTCTTTATTAAACCGTCATTGCGTTCATACTTGTTTCCTCTTTCTACACCGTCGTTGTATTCGTACTTGTTTCTACTTTTTACATTTTGGCGACCGTGACAGGACAGTTAACTAAAAAAGTTTAGTTGCCTGCTTTATTTTGTTTTCTTTAAAATAATTGTAATTTCATGTGATTTTTTTTGTTGTTGTTTGCGTTGTTAAGTGTTGTGTGTGAACGAAAGAACTAAAGAAAAAATTAAAATGAGTCAAGCAGAAAGTGTTAGTGTAATGGACTTGGAGTATTACTCAGAAAACCAGGAAAGGTTGGGAGAAGAAATGTGCCGCATAAGCCGCAATTATGCAAAGGATTCCGAAACAAGGAAAACCTTAAGCTATTTGCTGGAGCGTCGGGCCAATTTAGAAGCAAATTGGCAGAGCTTCGATGAGACGGATAGCATTATCCGGGAAAAATTCGCTGAACAGCTTGACCATCCATACTTCAAAAAAGACTACTACGAAGCAATACGAAAGATCAAAGAGCGAATGTTAAGTGATCTTAACATTCGGATAGACGGAATAGATAAAGGACTTCAGGAAACTTCTGCTGATGGAAAGGCACGAACTCAGAAAGTTTCCAAGACACCTGCTGTTGACACAGAAGCAAGTCAACAAACATCTGCAGTGGGAACTAATAATAAGGCTTCCATAACGACCACCAAGAAGATTTTTCTATTGCTCGTAAGCAACCTGGAGAAGACGCTGGAGAGAATTTCCACCGAGCTGGCTCTGGGACAAAGCGAGGCTTACTGCAAGATAAAGTCCAGGTCAATTGAGCGGAGTTGGAGTGATGTTGTGGAACTATTCAGGAGACTCGGCCAAGACTTATTCATTCACGAGGTCGAACGCTATTTCGACATGCAAGACCGAGTTGAGCTGGCGTTGGTGGAGCTGTGTGATCGAATAGTTAATCCCAAATCTACTGAGAAGCCATCACAGTCACCAGTGGCTCCAACTATAAAATTGCCCAAAATTGAGCTGCCAAAGTTCGATGGGAACTATCTCAACTGGCGGCAATTTTATGATCTGTTTAAACAACTTATACATGACCAACCGATTCCTGATGCGCAAAAGCTATACTTCCTACGTGCGAATGTGACAGGAGAAGCGCACAATCTAATACAGCATTTCCAGCCCACTGACAAAAATTATGACGTGGCATGGAATACTCTGGTTGATCGGTTCGATAACAGAAGGTTGCTGCTGACAGCTCAATTGTCGAAATTGCTGTCACAATCACCAGCAATTGGGACAGCTTCCAGTCTGAGACGATTGCATGATGCCACAAAGGAGGGAATGCAGGCAATATCCAATCTTGGATACGAAGTCACCAATTGGGACCCTATAGTGGTCCATCTAATGCTCCAAAAGTTGGACAAGGAGAGCAGAACGCTGTTTGAGCAAACCTTAGAGGATCCCAGAAGCAGTCCCAGTTTAGATGCTTTCCTCAAATTTGTGGAATCACGCTTCCAAACATTGGAAGCAATTTGCAGTCGTGAAGAGAGAAAAAAAACATCAGCGTTAGTCGCTTCCACTAGTGCCAATAGTATCGATTGCGCTATGTGCAATTCAAGTAAGCATGGTATATACAATTGCACTAATTTTTTGTCTCTTACAGGTCCGGAACGAGGCAAAGCAGTGTACAAGCTGATGCTGTGCAAAAACTGTCTAAAGAAAGGACATTTCGCCCAATCATGCCAGTCCCGAGGATGCCAAAAATGCGAAGGAAGACACAACACCCTTCTTCATCCACAGCAGACGAAGCAAGAAAATAGGCAGATCAACAAATCAGCAGATAATTCAACAAATGCTGGTAAGCGTAATAAAAATTTTCTAAATTTAAAATCTGCGAATACTGCATCAGGGCCTGAAAGAGTGCGTCAGGTATATCTCGCCACAGCTGTTATAAACTGCATTTCATCCAACGGAACGAGAATCCCTTGCCGTGCAATGCTAGATTCTGGCTCACAATTAAATTTCTTAACGCAGTCCCTTGCCACTGAGTTGGGCCTCAAGCAACGTCGCAAGAGTGTGCCAATAACGGGAATAGGGGGTAAAGAATGCAAGGCAGATTTCGTCACTAATGTAACAGTTGAGTCAAGAACATCCGGATTCCAGGCAACTATAGAGGCAAGCATCATGCCTCGCATTAGTGACTATAATTCGAGTACGCATATTGACATGTCTCGCTGGAAAATTCCACCCAATATACGACTGGCAGATCCTTCAAGCTTTAAAAATCAACGTATAGACATGTTGATAGGGGCCGGCATATTCTTTGAGCTATTCTTGCCAGGAGAAGTCAAGATTTCAAATGATCTTCCTTTGTTACGAAATACAAAGCTTGGTTGGATATTGGCTGGAAGCATACCACCAATACAAACAGACACATCAACTCCCGTTCATTGCCACATAGCTACAGGTCCTACGCTATCTTCTTTAGACAAATTGGTGCGGAGATTCTGGGAAACGGAAAATCATGATATGCCAGCAAATACCATGAGCAAAGAAGAGCATGACTGTGAAGAACATTTCAAGAAAAACGTAAGAGTTAATGATAGCCATCAGTTCGTTGTGCGGTTACCATGTAAAGAGGATCCAAGCGTTGTTTTGGGAGACTCGCTCGAAATAGCTAAAAGACGCTTCCTGGTGCTTGAGCGGAAATTAGACAAAAATCAAGAGCTGAAATTGTTATACGGAGACTTTATGCGAGAGTACGAAGCTCTTGGTCATATGAGTCCAATTGATGAAAGCAAACTGTGCAACACTCATTTTGTAATCCCTCATCACTGTGTTATAAAACCCGAAAGCACATCAACAAAGCTAAGAGTGGTATTTGATGCATCAGCTAAAAGTACCTCTGGATATTCACTTAATGACAGTTTAATGGTTGGTCCAACAGTTCAACCAGACTTGTTTTCCATTATAACCAAGTTTCGAATGCACAGATATGTTTTCACGGGTGACATTAGCAAAATGTACCGACAAGTGTTAATAGATCCTTGTGAAAGAATGTTGCAGCTAATTTTGTGGAGATCGGAACGCAGCAGTCCACTCCAATTGTACCAGCTGAACACAGTAACTTATGGTACAGCATCAGCGTCATATCTGGCCACTAGATGCTTAGTAAAGCTCGCTGAAGATGTTGAGGAACAATATCCTCTTGCATCGCAGATTATAAAAAACAATTTTTATGTAGACGATTGTCTTGCAGGTGCTGAGACTATAGACGAGGCTAAAAACCTATTAACAGATGTCAGCAATGTCTTAAAAATGGGTCACTTTGAGCTAAGAAAATTTTGTTCTAATCATCCTGATATATTGCAGAACATTCCTGAAGAGCATAAAGAACAACTAGTTGCATTTAATCAATCTGAAGTGATCAAAACGTTGGGATTAATCTGGGATCCCTCTTTGGATGCATTCAAATTCAAATTTGACTTTGATGAATTTAATCAATACGAGAAAGTATGCAAACGAACCGTACTAGCCAATCTTGCAAGGTTATTTGATCCTTTGGGACTACTTGGACCTGTGATAGTTCTTGGAAAACTATTCTTGCAGGAGCTATGGAAAACAGATTTATCATGGGATGACCACGTCCCTGAAGATCAAGCAAACAAGTCGATTCGTTATTTGAAAAGTTTTTCGATGTTGAAAGATTTAAGCTTGCCAAGATATGTCTCTTGTCCAAGCAGTAAAGGAAACATCCAACTGCACGCATTCTCAGACAGCAGTCAAAACGCCTATGGATCATGTGTGTATTTAAGATCTGTAGAGGACAATGGAACTATTCACTCACAACTGTTATGTTCTAAATCAAGGGTTGGTCCTCTGAAGGCAACTACTATAGCGAGGTTGGAGCTACAAGGAGCTGTTCTCATGGTTGAACTAGTAGCTAAGTTGCTCCCACTACTACCTGATCAAATAAAAAGGGTATGTTACTATACTGATTCAACCACGGTACTAGCATGGATAAAATCGCCTTCCTACACATGGGATAATTACGTTGCGAACAGGGTGGCTATAATTCAAGCGAACACACAAATACAACAATGGCATTTTGTGAAGGGAAGTATCAACCCGGCCGATATTGTATCTAGAGGGCTCGATCTACAAACACTTCTAAATACACCAACTTGGTTCAACGGCCCAGATTTTCTTTCAATGGATGAGATATTGTTAGAAACAAGGCCTTCATTGGCTCCAGAAGATATTCCAGAACGTCGGAAGGTGAAGTCTGTATTAACAGTGTCAGCAAATACCGATAATGATATCCAAATAGAACGAATTCATCACAAAAATTCCTTTCGGACACTACAAAAAATATTTGCATACTGCTGTCGTTTTTACAGAAACTGCAGAAAGCACAAAACATTCAGAAATTATGGTCAGTTAACTGTAGATGAGCTGCAGAATGGTACTCGAATGATTTGGGTATATGTTCAAAAGAGAGAATTTCCAGATGACTACCGTTTTCTTCAAAGAGGTTTAAATGTGCATAAAGGATCCAGCATAGCATCTTTAGCTCCATTCTTTGATGAAAAAACAAAGCTAATTAAAGTTGGTGGGAGACTTAAAAACGCATCAATTATGGTGGATGCAAAACATCAAATTTTACTGCCAAACAGTCATTGGATAACAAAGCTGTTTCTTGTAAATTTGCACAAAACTCATATGCACGTAGCACCTAGAGCGCTCATAGCAATTTCAAGGCAAAATTATTGGATTTTAAGTGTTGGCAGAATGGCCCGAGAGACAGTTTTCAAGTGCGTTGAATGTTTTCGTTCTAATCCAAAACCTATAGCGCAAATCATGGGCAATTTACCGAAAGAAAGAGTCACACCATCCCGTCCTTTTTATTACTGCGGGGTTGATTTTTGTGGGCCTATTAAAACGCACTACAATATAAGAGGAAAAGGTCCAACAAAATCTTATTTGGCGGTATTTGTGTGTTTCTCAACAAAAGCAGTTCACATTGAAGTGGTGGGAAATCTATCCTCAGAGTCATTTATCTATGCACTAAAGCGATTTATTGGTAGAAGAGGCATGTGTCATACAATTTTTTGCGATAATGCAACTAATTTTGTCGGCGCAAAAAATGAGCTGATGGAGTTAAAAATGGCATTCGAAGCTCAAAGCAATCAAGCGGCTATATACTCGATGTGTTTGGAGAATGGCATCAATTGGAAATACATACCACCTCGTTCACCACATTTCGGAGGGCTTTGGGAGGCTGCTGTTAAGTCTGCAAAGGGTCTTCTAGTGCGCTACCTTCGGGAAGCGTCGCTTACATTAGAAGAGTTGGGGACAGTGATAATACAAATAGAAGCAATCTTAAACTCAAGGCCGATTACTCCTATGTCATCAGATGCAAATGACCTAGAAGCCCTTACACCAGGTCATTTTTTGATTGGAGTCCCACTCACAACTTTACCAGAACCAGATATTGGCGATTGCAATCTCAGCAGCCTTAAAAGGTTCCGTCAAGTAAAATATATTCAGCAGCATTTTTGGAAAAGATGGTCAACTGAATATCTTCACCTATTACAACAGAGATCTAAATGGACCCATGAATCAGTCAACTTGCTTCCTGGTGCAATGGTTATAATAAAAGAAGCAAATGTTGCTCCAATGAAATGGAAGTTAGGTCGTGTAGAAGAAGTTATAAAAGGCAATGATGACCTGGTACGCGTTGCAACTGTTGAGACGCAGAATGGGACATTCAAGCGTGCAATTCACAATTTATGCCCATTGCCCATGTAAGATGAAACTCCAGCGGATGAAGCTCAAGAGACTCTACAAAGCAATCAGCGGTGTAAGACAAATGTCAAAAAAATTCCCAAATCACTTCTTTCCGTGGTCCTCATGGTTTTATCAATCTCCCCTCTATCAATGTCTCAAAAAATTGAACGTGTAAATATAACTCAATTGGATAATGCAACTGGCATATATTTTGAGGACATTGGGAAAATACAAACCATTAACAGCAATTGGAATATTTATGTGTACTATAATCTAACTACTTATGTTCATGAATTAAATCAGATAAAATCATACCTTCACCAGATTGAAGAACTTTGTGGACAAGAAGTACCTAAACATGTATACTGCCAACCAATTACAGAGCAAGTTCGACATAGACTCACAATAATAGAGCACAATAACGAGCTCCTCGACAATTACAACATGGGCAAAAATTCAAGAACCAGATCACGCAGATCTCCACTGGACATTGTAGGAAAGTTAGCAAGTAGTCTATTTGGTGTTCTTGATCAGGATGATGCTAAGCACATTGAGGATCAGATAAACACAGTAAATCAACACGAACATCATCTGAGAACTCTAATTCAAAAGCAGACTTCCATTGCAGATTCTACAGCAAATCTTTTGAAACGCAATACGCTCCAAATAACTCAACAGTTTCAAGCCTTAAATGTCTACTTATCGAGCATCACAAACGCAATAAAAGAAAAACTAAACCTTAATGAGGTTAAGCAAAACATTGCTTCGTTGACTTCGTACTTGATTTTGATTATTTCTAACTATGAAAAGGTTCAAGATGTTCTTCTAGATGTGCTGCTGGATCTAAATCATGCAATGATTAACCCACAAATAATAACTCCAAATCAACTGACCGAACAAATTATGGTAATTAAGGCACACCTTCCATCAACATTGACACTGGCTAAGGGATCAACAATGGACTTGTATAAGATGATGTCTGTAAAAGGGAGAGTTCTTAAAGAAACAGTAGTTTTTGAAATACGTCTACCACTGGTAGATACCACTGAGTTCCAGTTGTTTAATGTACATCCGATCCCTATTTTAAAAGAATCCTCAAGCTTTTTAGTTGAAGTTACATCCCAATTTCTTGCAATCTCATTGACAAGGGATGCATTTTTCCCGCTGTCCGAGCTAGAACTTAGTCAATGCCGCATTCTATCACCTCAACAGTTTCTCTGCAAAACATTGCACCCTACATACACAAAGCAAGCTGTCACGAGTAGTTGTGAAATAGCCTTGCTAAACCACAAAAATAATGCGTTGCACGAATGCAAGTTAAATAAAATACCTGTCGCAGATTACTGGAAGGCACTTCAAAACTCCAACACTTGGATATTTTCTACAGTTTCAAATACAACTGGGCATCTTGTATGCGAAGATTCTACTGAAAGCCTCTCAGTATTCGGAAATGGCTTACTCGAATTTAAGGAATCTTGCCTGCTGAAAATGCCATCTTTGACTATTAAAGGGGAATGGGAATACAAAAATAACATCGCCATAAAAAATTCCTTTATTCCAAAAACCGACATAAACGCTTGGATTACAAATCGCACAGAATCTAACATCAGCAGTCCTCCACAAATAAAGGAAATGGAAAAAATAGATATTTCGAAGCTAAAAGACCAAATCGACAGTGTGATGCAGCAATCAGAAGACGCCACATCGAAATTCAATGTTCACGATTATCATCATTACGGGCTGGGCTACTTGTTATTGGCTGGCATGATTGGGATTGGCATCGCTTACTGCTACCGACGAAGGCACCCAGTCGCTGCTCCCAGACGTGGTATTTCTAGATTTAATGTAAATATTTAAGCATAGCATGGAATGACCTTGCCTTTTTAATTGTTAATCTAATTTTTTTTTATTTATCTCTTTGAACATTATTTCATTTTGCATTTTACAAATTTTGTGAAAACAGTAAATTAATAGTGGTTACATTTGTTTTGTTTGTGTAAATTTTGTTTTTAGTTTGTTTTAATATAAGAACACAAATATTGATGAAATTAAAATGTATAAAATATTCATTAGAAATTTAGTTTAGAGAGTTAAAAACCCTCAAAGGGGGGAGTATGTCAAAAGTAATGTCAGCATATGTTAAAAGTATTGTCAGCAATACTTCAATTGTGGGAACAATTCAATAATTCAGGTTCACGCATATCGTGTATCAATTATAAATGTCTGGTCCCACAGTTGAGGTATTGCACGCGCAACACAGTTTTGCATGCTTGCAATTCTTGTGTATTGCCAAAACCAAAATGTATTGCCAATCAAAAAATAAAATGTGTTGACTGATTTGAGTCTTTATTAAACCGTCATTGCGTTCATACTTGTTTCCTCTTTCTACACCGTCGTTGTATTCGTACTTGTTTCTACTTTTTACAAGAATCGAAGGAACATAATAATTAATAATTATAATATAATTATAATTTTGAAGAGTCAGTCTTATCTTGCTCGCGTGTGAGAATTGAATGGCAGTTGACTCGATAGTTAGTTGAGGGTAGCACGTTCGACAAAGTTTCACTTATTTCTCGTAGCTTTTTGGGTGAACGACATCATGGCTAACTTAAGTGAGGTGCAAATTTGGATTGATAGTAAAGTTTTGCCTGAAATCATAAAAAATAAAAGTCTCAGCTCAAATGTGAATGACTCTGTGTCTTCGGATGAAGAAAGTGATGAATTGATTAAAGTGCAAAACGTTTCAATTTCGTTTATGGGAACAGAAGAATCGTTCATGCTAACTAAGTGCTATAAAGTCAAAATTGATTATACTTACCGGAATGAAAGTCATACGCGCTTCCTGATAGCAAAGGTAATGAATTTCAAGGAAATCTACTTTTATATTTTGAAATTGAACTGTTATGTGTTTGGATGCTGATAAGTCTAATCAATTATTTGTTAATGAATTGGAACATTGACGATCGAAATCGTATATTTCTTTGAAAGGGTCTTAAGTTTGATACTGCAGTTTACCTAAAAAGGGGATTTAAGGCGAGGGTCACACATAACTACTTGATAGCTGCTACTTAACAGCGGCTTGCAGTAGCAGCATCAAGCATCAGTTGGTAGCCCTGGCAGACAAGTGTCAGTGTGGCCTACCCGCCAGCTTCTATCAGCGAATAGCTGTAGGAAACCTTACGAAAAATTGGCTTTCAGACTTTATTTTGTAATGACTAAGCCTTTTCAAAATGTAAGCAACGAATTTTGAAACAAAAGCTAACCAAATACTACGAGTTTCCAAGAAATAGCTAAACAAGATAACGCATTGCGCATGTTTATGCGTAGCAATGAGTGCCACTATTACTTACATGCGCAGAACGAGAAAAAAATGGCAAAGAGATGGCGCTATCGTGTAAGGTTGTATCATGACGTGTAGCAGTGTTTTTCAGCAGCGCTGCTAGCAGCAATAAGTAGAAAATGTTCAACTTCTCTAGTAGCTGCTAATTTGTCTCTTGCGAGCATCAAGTGTGATGAACTTTGACCTCACACAAAGCTCAAAGCCGATCAGCGACTAGCTGAAGCGGCTGCTTGACTCGCCGCACCGCTGGCAATCAACCTTGTGTGACTCGTGCTTTAAGGTTATCCCAAACCAAATCGTTTTGCAGATTGCAGAAGCGCTCTTGTCACCATTTCTGCCGTGACGACAATACAATTTAAAAAAACGGTGCGTTTTTTTGTAGCACCGGTGCGGTGTGGGTATTCTCAAATGTCACTGCATAACTTAATTTTGATAGCTACAACTGTCGCTGTTGCAACTGCAAAAACGCTTTGGTTTGCCCTTAAGACTGTTTAAATATTTTTCAAAAACCTTTTTGACCATGAACCACTTTATCTTTAATCAAAGAGTCAATGTTAGTAAAAGCTCACAAATAAATTGTAAATAAAGATTAAAACTGATTTATTATATTTGATACATGTTCTGCACACTCATGACAATTTGTTTTGTTTATTTTTTATTAATCTAGAGAACTCCTCAGGACATACCACTTAAGAACTACGAATTGGTTGGATTTGAGCAGCTGTTTCACAATGAAATACTGGCCTATGAAAAAATTATTCCAGCATTAAGACAAATAACCAAATTGAATAAATTTGACTGCACATTCCCAACATACTTTTATTCAAGCCAGGAAAAATATTTATCTACAATTGTGCTTGGAGACTTCAGCTTTGACGGTTTTAAAATGTCTAAGAGTAAAATAGATCTTTCGTTGGAACATTTGTTATTAGGTGGTATGTATATACGTATATAGAATACTTATTAGATCTTCCACTAAAACAACCAGTGTCAATATTTTACAAGAATGGTATCCTATCTTTGTTTAAAGGGGAAACGGTCAGAAAACTTAGATTTATTTCACAGGGTCTTTAAAAAAAAAGTAATCGCCTTTATAGTAACAATTTCGGGCTACGAATATTAAAGATGAAGCATCGGTTGAGTTATGTTGAATGGGTGGTGCAGTTGCAAGGGGCAACACCTCACTCGGATTCCAAGTATTCATTGTGCTCTCCGGATAATGCCAGAGACATTCGAGGCCTGTAAACTAGACAGGAAATTCTGTTTTCTATCCTGGAAATATCTTATCATAGGTTTCTGGAAACCCAGCCTGTTTCTAACAAAAAGGTAACGTTCCATTGGCGGTTTTTAGAAAATTTCGTAGTGAAGCATCAAAGACGCCTTCGTTGAGAATGTTTTGCCAAGAAATTTGTAAGTGTTGATAAAATTAAAAAGTTCTGAATATCTATAGCAAAACAATGATTACGAAGTTGTTTTAAATCCTTTCTTTTACGACGGGTCTTGTGAAAGAGATGAAGAATAGCCTTTGCTTGAAGGAAGATAAAGATACCTAGTCATAGTCTAGCAGCTAAGACCAGACAGTGATGGGACTTGAGGAGTTCGAAGTGATAATAAGGGCTATCCCCTTTAGAATGTTGTAGAAAATTTGTAAGAACAAAAACATTTTCTGCACAACATTTTTTATTTATTTACTGTACTGTAAAATAAAGTGACTGAAAATATATGGGCATGAAAAGCTTTGCCATTTAAAAACACAAATGGTCAACAGCTTTCTTATTGGCACTGCTAAATGATTGGCATATGTAGATCTTGAAAATCATATAGTTTTTTAAAGTTTGTTGGCATCGAATATATATCCATCCACCTATATTGGCTTAACTGGTTTCACTTGCGATTATTGCTTCTAGAAAAAGGATATTTTGAGAAAATTATTAAATATGATATATGACATTTCGATTATAGAGCATAAAAAAAAGGGGGTCCTGCAGTTCTGTCTATCTGTCTGTATGTCTGTAAGTCTGTATGCCTGAACCGCTCGACTGATTTTCTTTAAATTTTGCAGTTAGTGTCTGTGGGGCAGTCCACGGAGGGGTTTTTAGAATTTAGTTTCTAGGTCTTGAAATAGCGGTACCAGTCATATAATTTTAATTATAGTACTTATTTTTCTCGAAAACGGCTCCAACGATTTCGATTTGTCGATTTTACTCGAGATTTGATTCGAAGACCTTTCCGGGCCGGAGCGTTGGTGTCATTTTGCTCTAGATGACCCAGTCATCTAAGCCGCTGAACCTTGACTTGTTTGACCAGGTCAGTATGTGCAGCCCGAACAGTTCGTGGTTAAATCTTCTTCTCCACTCTCCATCTATGCAGATGGGACCAAAAATCACCCGAAGAATTTTTCGTTCGAAGCATCCTAAAGCGTTCTCATCTACCTTTGACAAGGTCCGTGCCTCTGCGCCATATATAAGAACGGGGATGATAAGTGTCTTTACAGGGACACTTTAGTTGCTCGAGAGAGGACTTTACTACTCAATTGCCTTCTTAGTCCGAAGAAACAGCGATTGGCAAGAGTTATTCTTCGTTTGATTTCAGCGCTGGTGTCGTTGTCTGAATTAATAGCGGCGCCTAGGTAGATAAAGTCCTTAACTACCGCTGTCAATCGTGACGTTCTGTCCAAGACGTCGGTGTTGGGTGTCCTTTCTTGATGACAGCATATACTTGGTCTTGCCTTCATTTACCACTAAACCCATCTTCTTCGCTTCCGTCTCAATGCTCATAAGCGCGCCGTTGACATCACGATGTGTTCTTTCAATTATGTCAATATCGTCGACATATCCAAGCAATTGGACGGATCTTTGAAAGATTGTGCCTCTTGTGTTGCCTTGGGAGTTTTGCACTATTCTTTCCAGAACGGTGTTGAAGAAGTCGCATGACAGTGCATCGCCTTTTCTAGAACCTTTTTCGACATCGAAAGTATCGGTGAGATCTTTTCTGACCCTGTTGGGGCAGCGTGCGTTCTCCATCGTCATCCTACACAATCGGACAAGTTTGATACACCGAAAGAAAAAACCTTGGTTGATTTAAACATGTTTCATTGTTAATCAACAATTCATCTAAAGTTGTGAAATTAACCAAGTTTCGTGATGAATTCAAATAAGATCGCATGTTCAAATCAAGTATGCTGCCGTGATCAATTTTTTTTCAGGTAAGTATCATAAAAATGTTTAAATTAAGTATGTTCGTAGTTGATTTGAGTATGTTATAATTTTTAACCAACAACGTGGTTGTTGATTTCATACTTGATCAACAACAAACATATTTTACTAACAATTACGGCTGAAATTACAAAAACCATCACGTTTGTGATTGAAATACCAAATTCATTGTTGAACTATCACCAATATGTTTGATCAACAATGTTCATACTTCTTTAATCAATAAAGAATAGTTAAAGTATCAGTAACATTTTGAATTCCAATATTTTTCATACTTAAGCCCACAGAAAACGTGAAGTCGCATAATGGAACTTCAATTAAATATGATAAGTTTCATGACCATTTTATCTTAAGGGATAATTAATTATTCTTTATTGTTAACCAAGTATGTTCGTGAGAATTCAGCCACGTTTTATTTGCTCAACAGTTTTAATGTAAAATTTCTATGATAAATGCCTGAATTGATCAAACTTCAATTCAGGCATTTATCATAGAAATTTTTCATTAAAACTGTTGAGCAAATAAAAACGTGGCTGAATTCTCACGAGCATACTTGATCAACAATATTCATTTTTTACCAACAATTCAGAATTGTTGACGAAACACAAACGTTGTTAAAGTATCATGGACATATATGTTTCTAGTATCACAACCGTTGTTGGTTAACAATGAAATTGAAAATGACGTTGTTGATTTAACCAATGAAAATTGTAGCATTTCAGTAGATAAAATGACAATGCCAGCTTGTTTAATTTAACTATGTTCCTGCTTGACGCAAAAACAAACAAGTTTCCTGTTTGATTTTACCAAGGTTTTTCTTTCGGTGTAGGGATGCCAAAACTAGACATGGTTCTATATAGCTCCTTTCTATAAATGCTGTCATACGCGGCCTTAAAATCGATAAAACGGTGGTAGGTATCGATTTGATACCGGATTCTATGATCTGCCGTAGTGTGCAGATGTGGTCTATGGTGGACTTTCCTGGTCTAAGGCCGCACAGATAAGGACCTATCAGGTTGTTGAGGAATGGCTTCAGACGCTCACACAATACGGCAGAGAGGATCTTGTATGCGATGTTAAGAAGACTGATACCTCTGTAGTTGGCGCAGTTCAGAGTTCCTTTCTTGAGGACCGGGGAAACAATGCTGAAAGCATCGCTTTCTTCCGATCATAGTTTGCAAATAAGCTGGTGCATACTCCTGACCAGGACATCGCCTGCTGCTTTAAACTATTCGCCAGCTAGGCTATCAGCTCCAGCAGCTTTGTTGGACTTTATCTTGGATACTGCTGTCTTCACTTCGTTCAGGTTGGGTTGGCGGTATTGTTGGTACGTCGCCGAAATGGAATGGTTCTATCTCTCTAACAGAGGAATTGGGTTCATCATCGCCGTTATAGAACTTGGAGAAGTGGTCTTTCCATATCCTCAGCTTTGACTGCGGTTCCACCACGATGTTTCTTGATCGTCTTTGCAGGCTTCGGCTTAGGGCTCATAACCCGAGGTTGTTTTTACCTTTTCGTAAAACTTCCGAACCTCATTCCTGCTGTGGCACCCTCCTATCTCCTTAACCGCGCGCTTCTCATGCTCTCTCTTTTTTCGTCTAAGAAACAGCGATTGGCAAGAGACTTTATTCGATTGTGATCCAAAGATGACTGTATAGTCGAAATGCGTCATTAAAAATAGATTGAATTAACAAGACTATAAGGTGTTTCATTTGATTTATAACAATAACATAACACGCTGTAAACACGATTACGTAAACGTCCTACCGGTAACCGTCGCCACTATATATACAGTATGCTGCCTAGTTGTCGGTAGTTTCGTAAGTAAGCATTGTATTATCGTGTTCACTAACCAAGTGGCACTGACTCGAACGAAAGGCGCCAACTTTAAACGGACGTACATAGCTCGGAAACTATTCATTAGATCGACTTGAAAGTTTCAGGAGATATTTTCCAGATGTTGTACTTTAATGTATGTATATGTTTTATTCAAAAATCGACCCTCCAGGTACGACAGTGCCCTTAAACAAATCCACAACGAAAGTCAGCTTTCCTTATTTCGCTTGTCAAATTCGATTTTTTGTGAGAAACAAACAGCTTAGAAGTAGTAAGGGACGGCGCGGCGTGCTCTACTTTTCCAAGATGGTATGTTTATGTTTGACGTAAATGCATTCACGGAGTTTCGTACTTCTGTCACGGTCAAACTTTACTACTCCTGCTGTCATTTCCTTTGTATTGTCAATATGTTCCTTGTAAAGTCAATGACAGATCTAAGCCCTTTGGCTTGCGTTGCGTGTACCCTGAAAACGGTTCGGAATCGGATGTATTAGGTTAAAAGGTTATAAACTTTTCATTGGTCTCGATTACACATTTCCTACGAAACAGCGCGCCATATTCCACATACAAGAGAAAACACCTTGAATGGAACTTCTTGTTCTCCTCCTTCTTCCGACTGAGCTACAAAGCGCTGAAGTATGTATATTCAAATAATGATATAGTTGTCTACCGAGGAGACCATATTCAAGTACAAAACCCTGCATTAACCCCTAATTCGTTTATTAAAGTTTTAAAAAAATTTATAATAAAAAAAGACGGAGCATTCACACCCCATTGCCGATTTATTTTACTACCAGGGTAGCAGCCTGCCCTTTTTTGTGGTTCAGTAGATGGAAACTAGGTCGTTGTGATTACACAAATAACCTAAAGGAAGGTGTACCACGGCCGCCCTGAATATCATTCATCCGATTGCAACGAATCTTAAGTGAGTTGTTGTACTACACATCATTTTGTGGTGGTTTATTTTAGAAGCTCAATAAATTCCAGCAATACTGTGCCTACAACTGAAGTTAAACTACGTTCCTATCCAGAATGTTTTAAGCTAACCCAGTAGTGTTTCCATCTGAAATTGAGGTTTTAAGTTGATGTTTTGCCTTCTGTTAAAGAAAGACACAAAAAATGTAAGCACAACACGTCCCCAACGTATGAAGGACTCCATTCTCTCTCACTTCCGCTTTTTAAAATATCGAATTCTGTGGGATATTGAAAATATTTCGTTCAGTACAAAATTTATCAGTGGGTTTCGAGTAGGTTTCACTGAAACCTACAAACAGAGAGTTTTTAATTTTGTATGGCAAACAAACAGGTTTGGGGTAGTTTTGCGTTAAACTAGTTTAAATGCCAGGTGGAAACATAGGGCTGAATTATTAGTTGTGCTTAACTGCTTCTATACTTCCGTATTCAAAAGAGTCACTCACCTTTACAAAAAATATCATATTTTAATTATAATATTTTCAGTGAAGAATCTTGGTGTCTTCCATGGACTGGGCTACGTTCTCAAAACAATTGACAGAACAAAGTTCGACGACTTCATCAACCAATTGCAAGAAGCTCGCTACGCAACGCGATTAGATGCGTTTATAGAAATTTCCAATGCAGGTGTTGAACGCTTTACAAAAGCAGTAGAAAAGTTTTATCCACAATGTTCACAGAAGTTTCTGTCCCGACTTCGAACATTACTTGCTGAAAATTTCGTTTATAGCAAAAAGCGTCTAGAACCCACCGAACCATTTGCTACTCTATGTCATGGCGATTATCTTAGAAATAACATGGCCTTTGCGTATGGCGATGATAAGGTAAAAGAATTTTTTCAAAATATAATAAAAATAAATAAAATTACTTTTCCATTTCAGGATGCAGACATCCCAGTCCGAGTAATCATGTTCGACTTACAAACCGTTCGATATAGCTCGCCAATGGTTGATCTTTGTACATTCCTCACTATTTCAGCTGGCAGGGACGTGCGTGTATCACAATTCGATACAATATTCGATGCGTATCATCAAGCTTTGGTATCGACTTTTCTAAGTCACGCAAATACTGATCTGCCAACGTTCTTGACTAAGTCGGAATTACACAAAGAGTATACGAGATATCTTCCATATAGTCTCGGGATAGCTTCATTTTTCTTGAGGCACTTGCACGAACCAATCGATATTCAAGAACTGAACTTGCTCTCCGATGATTGCAACGAAATGGAATATGTGCTAACTCAGGGAGGAGATAGTGTGGATGCTGAGCTGGCGTCCTTAGTCAAGGAGCTTTATGAACTCACTCTAAAGTACGATGTTGATATTTTTGAAGGATTTGATGCGTAAACTTGATAACCGTGTAGTAAATTCAAATTTCCGAATAAAGGCATTTCAAAAACTAACCTATTTAAAAATTTCTGAAGCCATCGAACCAAACCAAAACTGAGCAACTAAGAGTAACCACACAATCCTCTTCTTTTTTTGTACTGCTTCAATAGGCAGCCATTATGTAGGGTACTTCAAAATGGATAAACTTTTCTATTTTGTTTATTGAAAACCATTTTCGGAACAAAAACTTTATTTCAAACGAATTTATATCTCACACGAAACTCTTTATTTTCATTTTTTGCATAATTTTCCCACAGAAACTTTGATAAAATACCCCATTAAACTTGCCATAGTGTTTCTTTCTTCTCTCTCTGTTTTTTTCTACCTTTCCTCCAAAAATGTGTCACAACTATCACAATTATCCTAACAGCTCAACATCAACCACCTGGTAACTGCTACAAGCCTTTACCTACCCTCAAACTACGTTTCCTGCAATCCAATTTGTACAAGTGTTTTCGCTTAAATTGTCACGGTTTAACCGGCACCAGCACTAGCACTAGTAGGATTGGCACTGGTACATTGGCACAGTCAAACTCAAAGTTTTGTGCAAAAACTTCATCTTTTGTTCCACACAAAATATACAAGGGAACACAACAAATCTCTGGCAGTAGCACACACAAAAGTAGAAAAAAGGATGAAAATAATTCTCTAGGAACCTTCAATTGTCGCGTGATTTTGCTTCCACATTTTCTCTTCAAAACTAAAACCGACAAGGTGCAAACCACACACAAAAAAGTACATACACACACCTCCTCTGTTGAATCTGCTGTAAAGAAAAGGTACGAGTAGGTTTCCAAAAAAAAAAAAAAAACATTACGCTTCAGTGTGCAATATAACACTTTCCAAAGTGCCAATGCCAAGTGTGCAGTCCTGCCACACAGAGATGTTCTCAGGATAAAGCTGAACAAACAGCAACCAAAAAAAATATATGAAAATTCAATGAAACTTTCCGCAATAAATAAGTTGAAAGGTCTCGATACACTCGTTCAGAAAAGCCCAATCGAAAAATAAAAAATCGCAGCAAATTTTTCACACGGAAACTTTTAACTTGTTAAACGGAAACCAAACCGCTTCTGTCGGTAAGAATGATGGAGTGCTATACATCCAGGGAGAATGGCTTTGGCAATGCCATTTAATATCCCAATGTATTTTATTTACCTGGTGTGTGTTTGGGGGAACTCATAAAGTATCAGCTTTTCGAAAAAAATGGTGACATTATGAGGTTTTAAAACGACACAATTTTCCGGTTTCTGGCTTTCAGGCTGTGAGACTTTGAGGAGGAAGGTTGAAAACAAGAAAAACCGTTTGACTGGGAAAACTTTTGCCAACAAACGACGACGGACGAATTGATCTGTATCCCACATGGAGTCGATACCAATAATTGAAGTGGTTGAAGTGGTTGCGGGTTATCGATGATGATGATGGTGGTTGTAGTTTGGGTGGTGGAAGAGCTTTTCGGAGAACATGCTATGCTGTAATTATGATTTTTGCGTCTTATTGAGCGTGAGAAATCACAGTCTGCTTGCTTGGTTCTATCAAATGGAGGACATGGTGAATGTTATTTTCTGAACTCAACTTAAAAATCGCCTTATAGCTGATAGTGCATCCCCAAGTAACATTTTTGGAGCTGCAAGTTTTAAATATGCTTTAGAAAAGCTTTAAAAGAGTGAAGTCCGTGGCTACTGCTCTATATTGAACTTTGTTACAGCTTCTGGCAATTTTTAGTTTATTTTATGCTCTAAATGTGTGTCTTACAACATCTCCAAGCTCTTAAACCTTATAAAGCTAGTTGCTCTATAAATTTGCTTTATTTCAACCTTTACCGCAACACTCCACGAGCCTAACTCATTTTAAATCTCTTTGCTTTACAAAGGCTTTATATCTGCTTGAGAGATGTACTAAGAGCTGATCGGGAGCTTAACGCTCTACAGTGCAGGTTAACTTTACTTTAAAGGAGCTTGACAAAAAAAACAAAAAACAAGTCTGTCAAAAAATAGAGCAACTGAATAAAGAAGAAGTAATGTACAGGGTGATACTATTACAGAGAATATATTTCGTTTCTAACTTTGCATTCGAAACATATTTATCGAAAAGAGAACTGTTTCACTCTACTATTTACTATATCTAAAGTTGCACTGTTATATATGTAGGTTGTTTTTCAGCTGTCAAAAGAAGGACATGTAAGTTCAGTTGTAATAAATATTTATATGCGGGGAAAAAAATCACGAAAAATCGAATTTTTTCGACGTTCCAGGTGCGACAGGGTCATAAAGTCAAAGTAAAGTGAAAAAATGAATATTTTAAATCAAAAAAAAAAAAAAAATTCTTTTTTGACTCAACAATTTGAGTTTTCACATTGACAACATGTGACGAGATTTTTTTAACATAAAAAAAAGTTTTTGCTCGTGATCAAACTATTTTTTAGGTTCTTATTATGAAGTTGGCTTTGTGAAATGAGCTTAGACCTGTATTTGTGTATAGTTTTCTCTCTTGTAAAATTTTTATTGGCAAAAAGAACATGGAAAATGTATTTTTTGAATTTTTATTGAAAGAAAACATTTGATTTTACATGTACTTTGTGAACATAATACCTCCAAAAAAGTGGTCACAAATTAATATGTATAACTATTTTGCAAGTTTCAATTTTGTTGTGCATTGATCACTGCGAACAAATCAAATGAACATGAAAAATGTATGTAAATAATATGAAAATGTCGTCAAAAAATATTTTAGCAAAAAAATTTTAAACGAGGCACCCTGTTTCCTGGTTATGCTGCTCTAGAAAGACAACCTTGTAGCACTATGGGCTGTATAGTAGCTCTAGAGGAGATGTTTTTGCGGCGTCATTAAAATGGTGGTTTTGGTAATGACTACCATTTTTCATACCAACTTCTCCACAAATTTTTTTTGATTTTGTTTTTATTTATTACTAAAACTTAAATATTTCTAAGGCGCGTTGTAAATTTTCGAAGTGCAACATCTATGTTTGTGATGAAAATAGAGTGGCACATGAAATCATTACTCAACATTGTCTTTACCGTGTTATTTAATTAATATTTCACCGTCACGATAATACGTTTCGTTTTTTCTATTCATTAGTTCGAACATTTTCTCTCTCAGGATTCATGAGTGTATGTTCGAAAAGTTACTTATTGCAAAGTTCGAATACCAGCAAACAATTTTCATTGTCTTTATGAGTATTATTATTTTCTCACTCACACTTAAGTAAACCTTTTTGTATTTCCATTTTACAGCAAAATGTGATACAACCAGGGCTGCCGGAATGCGAACTAAGGGAGTATTCGTACTACCTTCGCATTCACTGTACTCCTGTACTCCCCTACTTTCAATTGTACTACCCTCAAAAATGTTAAAAAGTTATCTTTGGTTTTAATATTTACAATGACCAATTTTATTTTTTCATTTTATCTGAAATTATTTGGAATACTTTCATCTAGTGTAAAACCTCATAAAGCTTTGAATGCATTCACTTTTTTTTAGAACATACTTTTTCAATATGATACCCACGATTCCTCGAGTGTTACTGGACCGATTCACTTGAAATTTTGAGGGAATCTTATGGACCCCTCACGATGGCATGAACCAGCCTCATCTTCATTTTTCAATTTTAACTATTTTTAAAAAATTCGAGAAACTCAAAAAAAGGTTGAAAAAATGGTTATTTTTTTCAAACAGTCGCTATTTTCTCAAAAAAAAAAATTTTTTTCTTATCGCTGGTTCATGGGATAGCGACATCATTACAGATTAAGAATCTGTTTTTTAATTCGGATGACTAAGAGGGTTGAAATAATGGGTATGGTCATGTGTCAGTTTTTTGAGAAACCCCACTTCATCACGTGCTAGGATTTAAAGCTTAAAAAATGTTTTGTAATCTTTTAACATTAGGCGTGTTTTTTTTTAAGCTAGTATATAGTACAGCATTCGAGTTAAAAAAAAAACGATCTGTCCACAGTATTTTCAGTTCTATTTTCAGCAACAAGATGAAGCTCAACGTCAAAGCTTGTTGCTACTTTTCAAAGCTGTCTGTGAAATTCAAGATGAAACAAAATCAAATTCATACCAGGTTTGTTTCGTTAATTGTTCTATCAAATGAATAACGATACAAAGCCAGGTATGAATTTGTATTTTTTTTCTTATTTTCCATACATCAGATTCTCTCTTACAGCTCTTTTTTACTATTTTTGGAGGCATCGTCCAGCAGTGAAGAAAGCTCTATGTCAAAGTCAGCTGTTTTGTTGAAAAAAACTTTCGGGTATGTTCGGGGAGTATGTAAAAAGATATTAAAAACCAATCTTTGATGAGATTTTCCATTGGCAAACAGAATCAATTTATTTTTTATCCAAACCTGTGGTAAAGCAATTTTACACTATTGACCAGTCTTTTCGATAGGTTTAGAACGAAAATAAGTTGATTCTGTTTACAAAACCGTGAAATTGAACTATAATATTACCGCACAAATAAACACAACCCAAATTAAATTAAGTTGAAACACGTACTGCTAGTCTCAAACTTGAATTTCTATTGAGAATGTTTAATTTTCATACATATATCTTTCCCTTTTGACCATTTTTTACTGCTTCGTTTGTTTGTTTCATTTGTTTTTTTCTTGCATTGGGCTATATTTTTTAGTCAAATAATTCCATGAGAAAAGCTATTAGCTTCAGCAAAAAAGAACTAGTGCAAAATCCTGTATTATATACTCCACCGGGTAAGAAACAGGGCGAAAATTCAATATGAATATAGTTTTTATTTCTTTAATTTTTAATCGAGAGAAAAAATTTCTTTGCGAATACCCAATTTTTTTTTGAACACGTCCTTTCGAAAAAGCTTTGATGAACTGAAATCATTGGTGGTGCCATCTCATTTTCAAAGCTGTAAACTATCAATCCACAGCAATGCCATCCCTGTTTTCACTGTGGAAAATTACGACAGTAAAATGATTTGATGTTGCTCCCCAAGGGAAATTTTTACTGTACTATATACTAGCATAAAAAAAAACACGCCTATTAATAAATAACTGACAAAAAAATGTGTAGTAAAAATATTGATTGTCTTTTCTACGACACTTTACAGATTACTTGAAATTCATGTCTCTAGACTAGAAAACCCCCTTAAATGCGATGTCGGACTGTTAAAATATTACACTCTGTTATATTTTCCAATACAATTCTGGACTTGAGTTAGGATGTTCTTGTTTAAAGCCTGTGAAATTGCTGCTGTCTAAAATTTGATTTTGATATGCCAGATTTAAACGACTGACGAATTTGTCAGTATTTCCAGTCATAATTCTGGCGTGATTATGGATAATTCTGGCATACCATTTACAGTGCGTCAGTTCTATCAGAAAATCTATGCCAGAAAAACTGACAGCCTGTCAGAAAAAAATGAAAATTTTCATTTTTTTTGGCAGCGTGTCAGCTTTTGTCAGTCTTTGAGCGCGTTCATAAGAATTCAGATTGTCAGACTGACTAAAAAACTTATTCAGTTTTGCGTTGGACGGTCATCTAAATTTAACGTCAGATTAAAATTGTATTGCGATTCACCTTTCAAAAGACTACTTCAAAGCTACTTTTTCAATAATAATTGTGTTTAGAAATATGAGAATAGCCATAATTTGAATAGATTTCGAGCAAAAGTGTAGCAAATATTTTTTTTAAGAAAATATTTCCTGTGTCAGGTATCTTAATGAAAACATTTACTTCTACGACAAATTGCCGAAAAATAAATAAGGGTCAATTTAAATGCCACAGTTCGCTACAAAAATTGTTCGACAAAAAAATAACCTTAAAATATGAAATAAAGTTTAGTTGTCATATACCTAAGGTATTTTCTCTGATATGACGGCTCAAGAAACTGAACTTGCAAAAACTAGCAGCTGATGAATTCTCAACTGAAAAACTTAACGTCTGGCCCATCAGATACTGAGAAAAAATAGTTAATCTGAAACTATAACTTTTGATGAACGCCCTTTTTGTCAGTCGACCGGCACTATAAAACTGACATCATTTTATAGCACGTTCCCTGCCAGTATTTTGCTGTCAGAAATGATAAATAAGGTACTCCCTTTAGTATGGATTTTTTTTGTTTCTAATTCAAATTTTACTTTATATTTAATTTGTCTAAGTTTCGAATTTAATTCAATCGTTTCAAAGAAAATTTACGATTTTCAATTTTGCGTTTTCTTTTGATTAGTTTTTTATCTGAATAATTTCAATTCTCTAATTTAAAAAAAAAAGTTTTATGCGTACTCCCCACGAATGGGAAATACTCCCGTATTAATCTTTGAAATACTCCCCAGCGAAAATTTGAAACGGCAGCCCTGGATACAACTAGCTTTTGATAAATTTTTAATAGAGCAGAGTGCTCTAAATCAAAACGCTAATGTCATTTTGTTTCTATTGTAGAGCATACAGCCATTCTAGCATCATATTTAGAGCCCTATTCGTGCATTTCAATACCACGAAAGTAGCTTTTAAGCAGCTCTAGAATGGTGATAACGCTTGCACTAACGCTACTGCAGTCTACAATTGCTATACAAGAAGTGATATAGAGCTAATTCTAGCTCTCAAAGTCGAAAAAAAATGCTCTTAATGAGTGTTATTTCAGCTCTAGAAGCGCTTGCAGAGCAACATGAATTTAATTCGGCCAGTTAACCCAGCTTTTTAAGCGCTGCAAGAGCTAATATAGAGCTAAAATTGTTACTTGGGTCTTGAGTGTGGACATTTGAAGGAAATGTCAAGTAAGCCTGGATTTATTTGAATCAATAAAGAGTTAAGGATGGAAAAATTTGGTACACATGATGACACGTAAGATCTCGTTAGACTTCGGCCAATTTTTGCAAGCAAGTATACTAGTTCACTTCGTGCCGCTCTAGAGCGCTAGTAGATTAAATGCAACCAAAATCTATGACATGATTACTGACCACGTTTGTTTTTCCACCCATGTACATATACGACGCTGGTCCTAGTTCACAAAGCTCTGCACTTCGCATTTGTTAGTAAATTGAATGCAATGAAAAATTAGAATGTTAAGAAACCATGTTAGTTGTTTTTTTAACCCTGGAAAGAGATTGCGCGATAGTAATTAAGTAAGACAAAGCTCAATTGATTGGACAGCATTGAAGGCTAACAGAAAATATGTTAGCAAATATCAAAAACAAAATAAGTCAGCATGCGAAGTGTCAGGAATCAAAAATGCATTAGCAACTATCGGAGCGATTGAAGCATTTCTTCACTGGCTTAAAAGACAAGACGTTCTACACCAAGAAATTACAAAAATGACAAACAAAAGTGAGAAAAAAACAAAAGTTGAAGTCTGTTTGTCCTACCAGGTGGGCTCAGTCTCATGAAGCTGTTGGAACGTACATTGAATTGCAACCGGCTGTTATTGAATCTATGGAAGAAATCAAAAAGTGGTAAGATCGAGATGCTTCGCAAAATGTATTGCATATTTTGACAGCGATTTCGACGGTTGAATTCCAAATCGCCTGTCACATTATGGAATGAGCTAATTCGATTGTTTTGCTTTTGAGTCGGGAATTACAATCTAAAAACCAAGATCTGGGTGAGGCTACTAAGCTGGCAGATGACGCTTTGAATGAATTTACGTACAAACGCGAAAACGCAGATTCTACTTTCCACGTTAATTATGAGCAATGAGCATGTTGCTAGTACGTTGCATTATCCTTCAAACACAAAGTATTGAAGACTATTACAGAATTTCTTTCTAAATTCCGGTCCTTGATACGTTCATTTCTCAACTCAAAAATCAGTTCTCGGAACACAAATCCATTTTCCAAAGTTTCGGGCAACTGTTTCTTAAACAAGAATTCAACGAAAAGAAATGCGCTGACCTCTACACATTTTATGTGTAGAATCTTGTACATTTGCTTAGAAATTAAAATTCACTGCATGTGAGCGCAGTGAATTTTATAAGTGTCGGTGTATTCCGAACTAAAATTGCGTCTTAGAAGGGTACGGCAATCATCTAACTCATGAGCCCAATTGCCGTGCCTGGGCGAAACGCAATATGGAGTTGAGGTGATCTTAACGATCTCCAACATACATTTTTTAATAAATTTTTTTTTCTTTTTAAAATGTTCAGTAATAATATAATCAATTACAACTCCAGGACAAAACTAAAACAATAACAAACACTTGTTTGCTATTTTTCTTTTAAATGTATTGGATTGTTCGAAAGAAAATTTTCTGTCAGAAGTCAAGATGTGGAGACAACGAATCCACGGCCAGCACATCCAAAATGATTGATGCTTTACTGGTTAGTATCTTTCGATCAAAAACTTACACATAAAAAAGTTTATATGTGCCGCGATCCGAGAAAAGGCACCTTTAAGGCAAAAGTGAAAGCTTACACAGCAAGCTCTGAAAGGTGCTGATGTACCATTCAAACCCATCTAAAGAATCGTTTTAAGGCAAACTTACTTATAGATCTAAGGACTTTAAAAAATCAGTTTGTACGACAACTTAACCCTACAGACTGCCAACAACGTGTTCTAGAAATGCATCAAAATATTTAGGATTTATATTGGAAAATTTACGTCATTTTTGACGTGTAAGGCGATATCCTTCTAAGGAACCAAGTGATTTGAAGTTGCTGCTGAGCAATCGTTCACGAATGTGTAGTCTACTTTCAAAGTTTTAAATCACAGCGTGCAAGGATGGGTGCTTTCACTTAATTTCTTAAACACAAATCACATTTACCTACTCATAGATTTTTGGCATCAATTCATAAAAAAGGGGCAAACGTATTATGAAGATATGTATTTTCTCTTAAAGCAATTCAAGAGCTTCTTCGACAATACAAGATTGTAATGTTATTCTCTTGGGCTTTAAAAAAAAAAACGTTTCTTTTTATCAAAAACTGCATAGACTTGTACTATAATGGAGCATTAAATCTAAATTTCAAAATTTAAAGTCTGAAGAATATGAAAATAAAGTACATAAGTAGAGTTTTAAGTAACTAGGTATGTAGATACTCACCATCACAATTCCAAAGTAGGCATTTATTCAAAATCAAACACTCGAATTCTATTTATCACTCGCGAGGGACTAAAAAAACATCACAATAGATTTTAATTCTCTCGAACAAAAAAATAAATTATTTTCTTATTAAAACCACAACCGAATAAAACCCCTCACTTCATTTAATATATTGGCTCAGACATTGAAACATAAATATGCATTTGGACAGGGCACAATTTGAAAATTCAAATGAACAACTGCCACTTTGGCTTTTTTTCCTTTTTTCTCTTTGTGAAAATGAAACACACACGAAAGACATTGAAAATTCTTTTTAGCTTCATTGAAACAAAGGAAACTCACATTTGCACACTAAAAAGGACTTAAGAACTTAAATTGAACACTTACTGGACAAAAACTATGACATTTTCTTTATATTTGAATACGAAAACCAAATTAAACACTTTCATTGCTAACAAATAGATACAAAACAAGAACAAAATACAAGAAAACTACAATTTCACATCATCGCGACTTCAATGGGCAACATACGCTTCGCAACCAACGAAACTACGTTTAATTGAAACACTTCCACGATTAATTGGAAAGAAATTATAGTTTTAAGACCGAAATCTAACAATTTAACACTAAAATAAATAATTTTTCGAGAAACTGCACGACTGTGCCTGCACATTAGGCGGCCATTTGCGTTGTTTTGACAATCTCGTATGCCGAAGCAAACCACCTCCTGTCTCTTTCTATCGTACACAATGAATATGACTGATTAGTAATGCCGCGGAAACATTTTAATTTGAATTATGTTGTTCACAAATTGTTGAACATTGAACTATTTTATACATTTTAGCAATTTGTTAATAAATTAAAAGTTTTTCATGAAATGCAAATGGTTAATATTGAGCGCATGGTAACTCAAAATGTTCACAAAGCGTCGACTTTTGTGGTTTACAGAGGTGCAATTAAACTGTCTTAGGCTTTTCATTTGAGATTAAAATACATGTGACATTATGAAAACAATTCCAACAATAGTCGACCTAGACAACTATGGCCTTCTTTATCAGGGTATTTAATTAAAAGCACTGCCTTTGGCTAAAAGTAGAGTTCAAGATGGCACATCTCTAAGTGCAACTGCTACTATACTTCAACTATACTTTCGATGCTCGACAGATCCATTTGTTATCTATCTATCTATCTGTATGTATGTATTTATGTCGAATGTAGACTCCTAAACTACCCAACGGATTTTTATGAAATGTCAGGGAAGACATAGTTTAGTCCAGAGATGGTTCCCGTCAAGGTTTGATCCCCATATTCTCACAGGAACGTGTTTGGGAACGGAAAATTAGAAACCACTGGATAGATTTAAAAAATTCTTTCAACATTAGGGGTGCTACATTATCCCCCTTTGCCTTTTGTCAGTAACTTAGGCTATATTTTTTATTCCTATAATCCGACAGAATCAGAAATAGAAACGAGAACGGGAACATTAAAGTAACTGGACCGATCTCAAAAATTCTTTCAACTCTAGGATGTAACACTGCGGAGTGACATAGATTTATATTTCATTAACATATTTCCACGAGAACGAAAGATTCCAACAGAAATGGGTTGGGAATGGAAAATTAGGAACTACTGGACAGATTACAAAAAATGTTTCAGCATTAGGATACCACATAGTCCCACAGTAAGGAAGATTATATTTCATTCCCGAATTCCCACGGAAGACAAAAAACAAGAACGAGAACCTTAAAACTACAGACCCGAGCAAAGCCGGGCAGCTTAGCTAGTTTTTTCTAAAATCGGATTCAAAAGTCATTTTTGATTAAAGGTGGAGTTACGAGGACTGCTCCTGAGGCTGACGAAATCTCATTTGTCATGAGAATAAGTGCTGATAGTTTTTCTACTGTCCGTGACGTCAAATTTTCCCTCCCCACGCTACGCGGCCAGGTTCGGTAACGAAGGGGAAGTGTTAAATGTCCCCTAAGATCGAAACTGACGATTTCGAATGCGATTAAATGAAGTTATCGAATAGTGCCAATAATTTGAGATTGAAATAAGCAAATGTAGGGATGTGGTAATTTTGAGCTATTGACATCTACGTTAAATGTGTACTTGAATGGATCACCTATGATTCGGCAGAAGACGTTTGCCATTTCTTTGTTTCGCCGTGGTCATTTCCATTTTTTTTGTTTTGCAAACCTTGTTTGGCAAATAACACTTTCATTTTGTCTTCTTATTATTTCGCAATTATTATTTGGCATTTCATTCTTTCGGTTCAGTTTCTAATAATTTAGGGACCATACGCAAACATCATTTGATGAATGAATGCCCTTCACTTACCTTACTTCAAGTTACTTGGACAAGTTTATCAAAATCATTCAACAATAAGCATTGTATATGCGATTGTTGATTATTGTCAAAAGGACATGGAAGGATCAAGAAGATCCAGTGACTACAACCCAAAAATTTGGCGTTTCGCCCAGGTACGACAGTGGGCTCATCAGTTAGATGTTGTCGTACCCTTCTAAGAAGAGTTCCGATCTGCTATCGAACGTGTGTAGACGTGCCGTGTAAAGTGTCCGCATTTTGCCCAATCAGTGCCATTTACTTTCCATGCAACCATATCTCCAAAATCTAAAAACTAATCCCTTCAAAAACAATAAAAATTAATTTTCCCGTGCGGCGCGAGTACAAAAAAAATATTCATTGTTTTTAAAACAAAAAAAAAAAGTGCAAATGAATACCAGTGCCAGTGCTTGTGCAGTGCAATCCACTTAAATGCCACCTACCACCCATTTAAATTAATATAACGAAAAAAAAAAAAAAAAAACATCAATAGCCCAAACACAAAGTGCGGTTCCTTTCTGTGTCATCTCCTGCCCTGCACCACTCTTGCAGTCACGGCATACACATTTCATATGATTTGAATTTTTTCTTATCAATGCAGTGTGTGCAAATGCTGTGGCTGTGAGTTTGCTAGGCGAATAGTCAATCAACGGTGTTGGTTCCGTTGGTGAAACATAAACAAGTTGCTGGCTGGGCATAACACCGCTAGTAATTTGCTTGTGTTCTCCAATCGAGACCTTTACTTGTTGGTTCGACTTAGGTTGCGTCTGCGTTTGATATTTTGTTTTGTGTGTTTTTGTGAATTGTAATGTCGGGTAAATTTCGGGTCGATTTTAGCAACATCAGGGGGTTGCGATCGAATTTCTTTGCTGTGTACGCTCACACTGCAAAATGCAGGCCAGCTGTTTTGGCACTGAGTGAAACACAGGTGGGTGTTGATTCTGATCCCTCAGAGTTCAACCTGCCTGGGTATAGCTTGGTGCCATTATTCTTTTCTTCCCATGGCCTCGCCGTTTATGTTCGGAATGATATTGCTTACCAGCTTCTACCACAATACGGCCTCTGTTCTAATACGAACTTTAATTTCATGTGGTTAAAATTCACCGTCCGTAAGCATATCATTCATTATTGTTTCATGTATAGAAGCCCCAATTTAGATAGCAATTCAACCTCTAACGAGTTTGATGCGCTATCTGACTCCATAATAAGAATTGTTTCCCTGTATCCTCACACTGAAATCGCAATTGCGGGCGATTTCAATGTACACAATTCTGGTTGGCTTCGACATTCTGGCCAGACAACACCCGAAGGAAAGTGTGTTGAGATCTTCGCTGAGTTTAACCAGTTAACTCAACTTGTTGATGAGCCCACTCGGGTTCCAGATATTGAAGGCCATGCGGCCAACACTCTTGACTTATTTCTCACTTCTCATCCCGAAAAATACAGGGTTGTAGTATCATCTCCTTTAGGCAAATCAGACCATTGTGTCATATCGGTAGATTTTTCGCTTTCCGTCACAGTAAAAAAAGATAAAGTCCCCAAAAGAACTGTGTGGCAATACGAGAAAGCCAATTGGGACGGCGTGAATAATTTCTTTCGAAATTTTAATTGGTCATTGTGCTTTCTCGACGGAAACGTTGATGCTTCAGCTGATATGATATCTAACGTAATTCTCAACGGCATGAGAAATTTTGTTCCTCACAGAACAAAAAGTATCACCCCCAAAGAGAATTCGTGGTTTGATTCAAGCTGTAAAGAGGCGATTAGGGATAGAGAAAGAAGTTTTCGTAGATTTAAAGACAACCCCACTGTAGAAAACCGAAATTTGTTCAAACGGGCCAGAAATATCTGTAATGCTCAGATACAAAGGACTAAATTTTTACATGACCAAAAAGTAAGGCAAAAAATACTATTGTGTCCAAAAGGAAGTAAAAACTTTTGGTCTTTTGTGAAGAACATTAAGAACTCGACCACGTCATCGGTCCCAACGCTCGTCTTCAATGACTCTCCGTATGTCAGCTCCATCGACAAAGCCAATTTGCTGGCAGCTCAATTTGCTGCTAACTCGACACTTCCTCATAGCATAGTGGCTCCACCTGAGCTCGAGGCTGCAAATTCTTTGATGAAGCAGATATTCTTTCGAACTCGCTCGGTTGCGAGAGTCCTCAAAGATCTCAACATACATAAATCCGCTGGTCCAGATGGTATCCCCGCCGTTATTCTGAAGAGGTGTTCTTCTACGCTGGCAAAACCACTGCGTAAACTTTTCCATCTTTCCTATTCTGCTGGGATTTTTCCGAGCAGATGGAAAACTGCATTTGTCCAGCCGGTCCCTAAAAAAGGCGAATCTTCCTCCCCTTCCAATTACCGTTCAATTGCACTAACGTCCCTTCTTTCCAAGGTCATGGAAACGTTGATAAACCGTCAACTTATGAAATATCTTGAAGAACGAAAGCTTCTTAATGACCGTCAGTACGGCTTTCGTAGCAAACGGTCCACTGGTGATTTGATGGCTTATCTCACTGAAAAGTGGAACCAATCTTTACATTGTTTTGGAGAAAGTAAGATTATTGCGCTTGATATTTCTAAAGCATTTGATAGAGTTTGGCATCAGGCTCTTTTATCGAAAATGCGTGCTTTTGGTATCGATGAGTCTCTTCTTCGTTGGATTAGAAACTACCTTTCCGACCGTTCAATACAAGTTGTGTTGGATGGTTTCAAGTCTGATACCCACTTCATAAATGCTGGTGTGCCCCAGGGCTCCGTTTTGTCTCCGACTCTCTTCCTCATTTTCATTAATGATCTCTTGTCTGAAACTTCTAATCCACTTAACTGTTTTGCTGACGACTCGACCCTCAGCTTTTCATATTCGTTTCCAAATTCACGTCCCTGCTCTTCGGATGTGGAACTGGAACGGTTGCGTATGATAAGCTCATTGAATTCTGACCTTGACAGCATTGTTGCATGGGGTATTATGAACCGAGTAGAATTCAATGCTTCGAAAACTCAATGCTGTCTCTTGTCGTTGAAGCTTAACATTCCCCCATTGCCATTATCCATGAATGGTACCTGCATCGAAGAAACCGAAAAGCTGTCAGTACTTGGTATGTGTGTAAACGATGATCTTCGTTGGAATGACCACATATTTGAAGTCGCCAAAAATGCTGCAAAATGCTTAGGCTTCTTGAGACGATGTAGGAAGTTCTTCACCCCTTCTGATCTGGCTACAATTTATAAGGCCTTCATCCGCCCGAAACTGGAGTAAAACTCCCATATCTGGTCAGGTGCCTCTCAAACATCTTTGCACCTCCTTGATAGGGTACAAAATAGAGCGTTAAAACTGATAGGTGATAGTTCAATCGTAGAATCAATTGATTCTCTTGAACATCGTCGAAATGTTGCCTGTCTCACTCTCTTTTATCGCTTTTTTCACAAGCAGTGCTCTAGTGAAGTAGCCAGTTGCATTCCTCCCCTGAAACAATTTAGCCGCAACACCTGCCTCGCTAGGAATGTTCATCAGTTTTACCTTGAGCCCAACTTCGGGCATACAGTCAAGTATAGAGATTCGTATTTCAGTCGCACCACCCGAATGTGGAATGCTTTACCTGGCTCAGTATTTCCCCTTCATTACGATTCACAAAGATTCAAAAGCAACGTGCATCGGTGTCTCCTTTCAAATCCTCTCCTATTTTCCTAAATGCTCGCACTGTGTTTAACAACATTATAAGGGTATTCATAACCCCTTGATGTGCGCGTTAATTATAAAAAAAAAAAAAAAAAAAAAAAAAAAAAAAAAGAAGCAAATTTGTTTGGCACAGAAACACTAATAAAATTCAAAGCACTCACATGTTTTTGCATGTATACGTTGAACCGTTTTCGAGATAGAGGCCAGAGTGCACAAGGTTAGAGCATAATTTAAGGTCATCGACATTTCGCTTTTAAATTATCTATTTTTCCTTTTTTGTTTTTTACCAAAACTTCTTGTAAAAAATGCAATAATGTTTTAGGAACTTCTTGATTAATGTTATCCAACATTTTATTGGGAGGTGGATGAGATTTGCTTTCAACTATAGATGAACGGATATCTTCTCTAATGACAGCTGCTTCAGCTTCTACAATCTACAATTCTTAGTCTTTCTGCTTCAGTGTCTAATTGTTTACTACCGTACCAATCTTTTGATAGAATATTGGTAAGTCCATCACGAAGCCAAAGGTTTAGTTTTTGGCTATCGTGCGTCGTGGTAGGCGCTGAAAAAAAATTCATTTTCCTTTTTCGTAGAACTATGCTCTAACCGTGCGAGCTCTGTCCTCTATCTCGAAAACGGTTCATCGTATTAAAAAACTTTTGAGGCAGAAGCTGTATAGAATTTAATCTTCGACAATATTGTAATAGACATAAATAGCAAAAAATTTATAGGAAACTAGATATTTGTGAAAAAAATGACCTTTGGTTTTCAATAGACGTTGACACCCTACAGTATGTAGGTTTTGATACAACTTTTGTGGTGTCAAAATAGAAGTTTATACAAATCCAGCTGGGTATCTCAAATTCCGAGATTCTTGCCTACTTTTGACTAAAATGGCTGGACTAACAGAGTAGAACCAGAGAGTCAACTGCGGCAAGGTAGTGCGGTTTTGTCCACAAGCTAAATTAATTAGCCCGCCATTTTTTGTCGGTTGGTCTGCAATCGATTTAAAAAAGTGAAGATTTTTTTTTATATACAGTTGAGACTGTTGAAAGCTTTGTTCGAAATTGCGGTTTAAAACACTATTTGCCATCAAATCAAAAACAACTTTATACAAAGTGAAAGAAAATGTAGCTCAATTACAGGCAGATTTACAGCGCTATTCCGCCCAAAAGTCACAATGTTCTGACCTGTTGAGAACCACATCACAATGTGAGTGTTGAATGGAAAGTTGTGATTTGTGAGGTATCAGTGATTTCGGATAAATCGGGTTGTAAGTCGTCAATTCAAATAACACGCTATCTTTGATTTCACTATGGCAAAACTTTGAGGGTGTTTCAATCAAGGGGGTACGAACTAACTCTCTGTGTGTATTATTTACCCTATGGTCATAAGGTTACCTATGTATTGAAGACCTCAGTTTACAGCGAGCTAAAGACAGCTTTAATAAATCCGACTTCATTATCGTCCAAAGTGTGAATAAGCCAAAAAGCTCAGGCTTAGCTTACAAAAATGAAGATGTAACCAAATGCCCAGTCATACCAACAACCAGAAAAAAAGTTATTGTGTTTTTATTTTTGTTTGTCAACTTTTCTGTAATAAATTCAAATAAAGCTCCGTAAATTAAGCCTTCATTCTTTACCACATCAATTTGCAGTGCATTCACGTTGCAATTTAATTTTTTTGGCCTGCAACTATTTATAACCTAGGTTTGAGAGTATACAAATCTCATTTTGCCCAATCTATACAACCCACGTGCTCAGTTTATATTAAAACGAATAAATATCCCAAACGTGTGTGGGATAGAAGAAGGCTCACACCATGGGGCGGGTGCAAAACGAATTTCGTATTCGTTTATGAATGCATTTTCTGACAGATGTTGCCATCAAATTACGATGGAAATTATTTGGATGTAACAAAAGCCGCAAACGTGCCATGCAAACTAACAAATTATTATGATCTCTAGAGTCATTGGTGTTGGGAGTGTTACGTTGTTGCACGCCTACTCTTTTGTAAATAGTTTGAGTAACATCCCAGCAGAATGAAGAACGATGCGCGATGCATGTGCTATTTTATTGGACTATAATACTGTGTGACTGCGAATGCAAAAATACTCATCTATGGTCAGTAGAAATTATTGCCCTAAATGTATAAACGGATGGACTGCAATACTCTTTTGCATGGATTTTGTGGCAGGATAGCAATAACATTGACGCACACAATAGCGGCGGCCGAGGAGGAGGTCTTGGGACTATAAATTTCTCTGGTCGAGTTCCTGTTGGTTGCATTGGAATTTTGTTTGGGGACTCTGAAGGGCAGACTGTTCCAATGATGCAATAATTGTGAACTGTTGATGACGATGACAAATATGTCAACTTGACATTTTGCAAGTTCAGTATGTGAGCAGTATGTTAGGATTGTAGCAACAAGGGATACAAAGCAAGAGTATAAGAAACGAGGGAGTTTTTAAATGACATATTTATGCTCGAATACATCAAGTTGTTGTTTATGGTAAAACTAAAGTAAAGCAAGGAGATATGCAACTTGTTGACTTTCCCTGTTGACAAATTTCATGTGTCTGGCACTTTTCTCATAGTCTCATTGAGCTTCACAACAAATTTTAATGAATTTTGAATTGCAAAATTATAGAAGACGCGTAGTGTGTATATGGTATGACTCAGGGTGTCCAGGGTCTACCCAAGGAAGCTTCGTAGGACTTGGGTTTCGGCGGTCTAACCTCTCAAAAATGAATACGAGGAGACGATCGATTTAATTCTAATTTTATTTTAATATCTTATCTCAGGAATAAGTTTACAATTTGACGAGTTTTTTTTATATTCAAGATTACAAACAAAAGCAAAATTTTACATTTTCTTGAGTTGGGTCTGCTTCTGGTACTGGTCCACGGAATGGCTGGCTTTGATCCTTACGGGTGTACCGGCGATGGTTCCTCTGGAGCTGCGGTTGTATATTGCGGCGGCTATTTTCTTGGCTTGGGGGCGGCGACGAACACTTAAATGGCTCTGCGTTAGGCAGGGCGCTCCATCGGCAGCAGTGGACTTCGTAGCAAAGGTATGCGTTGCTTGGAAGGCAGAGTAATTGATCGGCTGCGGCAGATTGCGTGGGAAGCACCTGCGTTGTATCAAACGGAAGAGCAATCTATCGGCGGCAGCGGACTTCGCAGAAAGCGCTTGCGTCCACTTAGAGGCAAACCACTCTGTCGGCGGCGCGTCGGCGGACTTCGTAGAAAAGGCCTGCAGTTATGTACTGCAATGGAAACTCCCTTTATGGAAGCGCAATGCCTAACTAAGGAAAGCTTAATCGCCCGGCTGAAACAAGCCACAACGAATAAACTTCCAACAATTTAAGTTGACGTAGAGAATTCAATCGCCCGGCTAAAACAAGCCACTGCGATTGAATTCCCTTCTTGAACACGCAGTGTCTACAGGCAAAGAGAATCTAAACGCCCGGCTGAAACAAGCCACAACGACTCGACTTCCTTTACGGAGACCAAAAAGTAAGGAGGAGTCAAACGCCCGGCTGAAACAAGCCACAACGATTAAATTTCTATGGCGGGGGGAGGAGAAAAAGTGTCAGGGGAATTCTATTTGCCCGGCTGAGACAAGCCAAAACCCACAACAAGTAGAAAGCTTTGTGAAATCTTTTTCTGAATTATGGTGAATAGACCACCTCTATTCATTGACTTTTCCACTGAAACAAAATGTGAACTGTATCAGGTTAGTGACAATTTTGCATACAAAAAATAGGATGGGGACTACCAATGTATTTCCCCATAAGGAAATGCACAGCAGTGATAAGGTACGGAAAAGTAAACAATGTTTGACCTTGAGGTAGCTACTCGCTTTGTAATTTAATTGTGTGCGGGGGAATTCAATAGAGATAAATACTGCACTGTTTTGGTGCGACGTTTTGAGAGGAGGTAGGGAAAAGAAATTGTGACGCTTCATCACAGCAGGGCAATATAATCTGGCTAAAATAATACTTTGCAGATTACGGAGCTCCTGGTGAGCCAACGGCAGCACTCACACCCCTGCAGCAGGGTACTGACTCTGGATACTCCAGCCCTTTGTGTCCGAAGGGATCCAAAAGGACCTGGTCCTCCAGGTTGGGGGTTGTGCGTAGGGTTAACTACCCAACCACGTAAAAAAGATATAGTTCCGAAACAACTAACAGCCTCGGATAACGATAATGATTTCAAAGTTGACGACCCATGCAAACGAAAAAAGGACAACGACCTCCGGATCTGCACTTGGAACGTAAGATCTCTTAACGGACTAGGTGCAGCTGGAGAATTAGCGGACGCCCTGGACTGCTGCAAAGCAGACATAACCGCCATCCAAGAAGTGCGATGGAATGGACCGGGCATAAAGAAGATGAAAAACTGTGACATATACTATGGCGACTGCTACAGACAACAGAAAAAGCGTTTATTTGGGTGCGGATTTGTCGTTAGAGGTAGACTCAGGGATAAGGTGATTAGCCAAAATCCAGTTAATGAGCGTATAATGACCATCCGCATCAGGGCTAAATTCGCCAACATTAGCCTTATATGCGCCCACGCCCCCACAGAAGAGAAAGACGACGATTCCAAAGACTGTTTCTACGAGCTCCTCGAAGAAACATATGAGCAATGCCCTAGATACGACGTGAAAATCGTTCTTGGCGATTTCAACGCAAAACTAGGGAAGGAGGACATCTTTGGAAACACAATCGGTAAGCATAGCCTCCACGACAAAACCTCCGAAAACGGATTGAGGCTAATCGATTTTGCTGCGGGGCTAAATCTTGTTGTAAGTAGTACACGCTTCCCGCATCTCAAAATTCATAAAGGCACATGGCGGTCCCCAGATCAATTAACCGTCAACCAAATTGACCATGTTGCGATCGATGCAAGGCACTCTTCCAGTGTGTTAGATGTCCGAACTTTCCGAGGGGCCAACTTTGACTCGGACCACTACCTTGTTGTAGCCAAGGTACGAATGAGGATATCTTGTTCACGACCTGCACGAACTAACGCTGTGAAGAGATATGACGTCGGAAAGCTACAATCGCAAGAGATTGCTAATGCCTTTTCCAATCGAGTGTCCCTTCAATTATCCTTGAATCCCGTGCCGCCAGCATTAAACATCGAAGACCAGTGGCAGCAATGCCAAGAAGCCATCAGAACCGCTGCCTCTGAGGTTCTGGGTTTCACTCGGCCACCAAAACGAAACCCATGGTTCGATGAAGAATGTAAGCAGGCAAATGCAGCCAAGCAAAGAGCACGACAAATGCTTTTGCAAACACGAACGAGGGCTGCTTACGATCGGTATAACGAGATTTACAAGGAGAGAAGAAGGGAAGAACACCGACTTCTCAAAAAGAAAAAGAAGCAGCATGAGAAGCGCTCGTTTGAGGAAATAGAGAGGTGCCATGACAGGAACGAGACTCGGAAGTTTTACCAAAAGGTAAAAAGATCCTGCCAGGGTGGCAAATCCCGAACTCAAGCTTGTAAAGACCAGCAGGGAAACATAGTTATAGAGTCACAGTCGCTACTGAGGATCTGGAAAGATCATTTCTGCAGACTGCTTAACGGCGATGAGGACACAAATTCCGCTGTCAGGCAGATTGCCCCATTCAGCCTGGACGATGATCAAGAATGCCGTCCTCCCGACCTAGAAGAAGTTAAGCTTGCTATATGCAAACTTAAATCAAATAAGACTGCAGGTGCAGATGGCCTTGATGCCGAACTTTTCAAGGCAGCTGGAGATCAGTTGGAAAGGAGCATGCACCAGCTGATCTGCATGATATGGTCGAAAGAAAGCATGCCCGATGAATGGAACCTCAGTATCGTATGCCCGATCCTAAAGAAAGGAGACCCTCACAACTGCGCCAATTATAGAGGGATAAGCCTCCTCAACGTCGCTTATAAGATCTTGTCTGCTGTAATATGTGAACGTCTGAAACCCCACGTCAACAACTTGATAGGTCCTTATCAATGTGGTTTTAGACCAGAGAAGTCCACAATAGACCAAATTTTCACATTACGGCAGATCTTTTAAAAAACCCGAGAACACAATATCGATATTCACCATCTTTTTATCGATTTCAAGGCCGCGTATGACAGTATCTACAGAGACGAGCTGTACAGAGCCATGTCTAGTTTCGGCATCCCTGCAAAACTCGTACGACTATGCAGGATGACTTTGGAGAATTCACGCTGCTCCGTCAAGGTCGGTAAAGAACTCACCGAGACCTTCAATGTCGAAAAAGGTTTTAGGCAAGGCGATAAACTGTCATGCGATTTCTTCAACATCATACTTGAACAGATTGTAAGAAACTCAAACGTCAACACCAGAGGAACAATCTTTCAAAAATCTGTGCAATTGCTCGCATATGCAGACGATATTGACGTAATGGGAAGAAAAAAGCGTGATGTCATAGGTGCTTTTGCGAGTATTGAAACAGAAGCGGCAAAAATGGGTTTGATGATTAATGAGGGCAAAACAAAGTATATGCTGTCATCAAACAAGGACACAGAACATCGACGAATTGGACAAAACGTCACAATAGACAGACATAACTTCGAGGTAGTACAGGACTTCGTCTACCTAGGATCCGCTGTAGACACGGACAACAACATCAGTGCGGAGATCAAACGGAGAATAACTCTTGCCAACCGTTGCTTCTTTGGGTTAAGAAGGCAATTGAGAAACAAAACCCTCTCCAGAAAAACCAAGGTAACCTTATATAAGACCTTAATCATCCCAGTCCTGCTTTACGGCGCGGAAACATGGACCTTATCGAAAGCGGATGAGGAAACCCTTGGTCGTTTCGAAAGAAAAATTCTCCGAATGATCTTTGGTCCCGTATGCGAAGGCAATGTGTGGAGAAAAAGATACAACAACGAGCTGTATGAGCTATACCGCGACATGGGCATAGCCAGAAGAGTACGCATCGCGAGGCTACGATGGTTGGGCCATGTTGAGCGGATGGACCCAAACGCTCCGGCTCGTCGGGTGTTCGAAAGCACATTGCAGGGAAATCGCGGAAGGGGAAGACCTCGTCTTAGGTGGCGCAATCAAGTGGAGGATGACCTCAACCGACTTGGAGTGCGAAACTGGAGAGAGCTCACCCGAAATAGAAGTCGTTATCGAAGGATGTTGGTTGAGGCCCAGGTTCACCCCGAACTGTAATGCCCACCTAAGTAAGTAAGTAAGATTACGGAGCTTAAATTTCTTAACACAAAGTAAACTTCATATGACTGCAATCAACAGTTGGCAAAAAAGCGGGGTTTTGTAGTCCTCAAAAAACGCTATACCACAAAATAACCACTCATCCTTGTGAATAAAATTACATTACGCTAGGCAACAAAACCTAGGGCGAGCTGAGGTCAGACTCAGAGCAACTGACAATCTGACATTCAAGGCGTAAATTTGTCAAATAACGCTTTGTGCCAACCACCGGACCACCCCAGGGCTTCAGCGAACAAACCTATTGTTTCTTTAACCCTCAAATTCTTGACAATAAAATTGAGTCCAATTTGAAGCCGATTGAGTTCCTCCTAAAAACCTTATTAAATTCAGCAAGAATTTTCCTAAATTACTCATAAATATTAAATTTGTATAAAATTATGAAATTTAATGTAATTCGCAAACACATGCAATTATCTTGCTTAATTTCACAGGTTTATGTAATTATTCGCATTTCATACGTTTATGTTTGCTTTTCGTCTGCTGTTGCTGTGTACACAGCTAATGAGAATCATCTGGTTCCATTGAAAGAGAAGCTCGTAGTTCACACGTTCCTTTAAATAATAATCATTTATGGTGTGTAAAGGCGGAGTTTCCGGAAAACAAACGACACTTTTAAAGTGTTTACGCTTTTAAAGACGGAAACACTTTAAGGCTTTATATAGAGTCATTTAATTTGAGAAAGACTTTGTGAATTTTCATGGGTTTTTGAAATTCGTCCCAGTTTTGAATTTAACAACAAAGCTTTTTAAGGATTCACGACACAATTGATGAATATCGAAAGTTAAATAAAAAATAAGGATGTCCGAGAAATCGAGAAGCGGATCAAGATATAAGTTTCTTAGTTGACAAACAATTACTTAATTTAAATATAATCCACGGTAGGACCCGTAGCGCAAATGTGTAGCAAGTTTGCCTGTTACGAGGACGCTTCGAGGTTCGAATCACAACAGAAAACAAATTATGTTTTTAGACAGGCATCACATTTCGAGAGGAATTGAGAAGTCCGGCCGATAGTAGTTTCATAACCACGCTTTCACGATTAGTCAGTCATTCAAGACTATGTGGCATCCTAATGCTGAAAGAATGTTTGAAATCTGTCCAGCAGTTCCTAAGTTTCCATTCCCAACCCATTTCTGTTGGAATCTTTCGTTCTCGTGGAAATATGTGAATGAAATGTAAGTCTATGTCACAGAGGGATAATGTAACATCCTAGAGTTGAATGAATTTTTGAAATCGGTCAAGTAACTTTATGCTTCCCGTTCTCGTTCCCGTTTCTGATCCTGTGAGATTATATGGATGAAATATAGTCTAAGTTACTGATGAAGGGAGATAATGTAGCACCCCTAGTGCTGAAATAATTTTTGAAATCTGTGGAGCAGTTTCTAATTTTCCGTTCCCAAACACGTTCCTGTGAGAATATGGGGGTCAAACCTTGACGGGAACCATCTCTGGACTAAACTATGTCTTCCCTGACTTTTCATAAAAATCCGTTGGGTAGTTTAGGAGTCTACATTGGACATAAATACATACATACAGATAGATAGATAGATAACAAATGGATCTGTCGAGCATCGAAAGTATAGTTGAAGTATAGTAGCAGTTGCACTTAGAGATGTGCCATCTTGAACTCTACTTTTAGCCAAAGGCAGTGCTTTTAATTAAATACCCTGATAAAGAAGGCCATAGTTGTCTAGGTCGACTATTGTTGGAACTGTTTTCATAATGTCACATGTATTTTAATCTCAAATGAAAAGCCTAAGACAGTTTAATTGCACCTCTGTAAACCACAAAAGTCGACGCTTTGTGAACATTTTGAGTTACCATGCGCTCAATATTAAGCATTTGCATTTAATGAACAACTTTCAATTTATTATTATTTATAGAGTAGTTCAATGCTAACAATTTGTGAACAACATAATTCAAATTAAAATGTTTCCGCGGCATTATTAATCAGTCATAGTCATTGTGTACGATAGAAAGAGACAGATGGTCTGCTTCGGCATACGAGATTGTCAAAACGCACATGGCCGCCTAAAGTGCAGGCACAGTCGTGCAGTTTCTCGAAAAATTATTTATTTTAGTGTTAAATTGTTAGATTTCGGTCTTAAAATTATAATTTCTTTCCAATTAACCGTAGAAGTGTTTCAATTAAACCTAGTTTCGTTGGTTGCGATGCGTATTTTGCCCATTAAAGTCGCGATGATGTGAAATTGTAGTTTTCTTGTGTTTTGTTCTTGTTTTGCATCTCTTTGTTAGCAATGGAAGTGTTTATTTTGGTTTTCGTATTCAAATATAAAGAAAATGGCATAGTTTTTGTCCAGTAAGTGTTCAATTTAAGTTCTTAAGTCCTTTTTAGTGTGCAAATGTGAGTTTCCTTTGTTTCAATGAAGCTAAAAAGAATTTTCAATGTCTTTCGTGTGTGTTTCATTTTCACAAAGAGAAAAAAGGAAAAAAAGCCAAAGTGGCAGTTGTTCATTTGAATTTTTAAATTGTGTGCTGTCCATCTACATATTTATGTTTCAATGTCAATATTATTAAAGTGAAGGGTTTCATTCGGTTGTGGTTTTAATAAAAATTAATCTTATTTATGTTCGAGAGAATTAAAATCTATTGTAATGTTTTTTTAGTCCCTCGCGAGTGATAAATAGAATTCGAGTGTTTGATTTTGAATGAATGCCTACTTTCGAATTGTGATGGTGAGTAACTAGTTAATTAAAACTCTACTTGTGTACTTTATTTTCATACTTCAGACTTTCAATTTTGAAATTTAGATTTAATGTTCCATCATAGTAAAAGTCTATGCAGTTTCTGATAAAAGGAAGCGTTTTTTTTATAGTCCAATGGAATAACTTTGGAATATAAGATCGAAGAAGCCCTTGAATTGGTTTAAGAGAAAATATCTTCATAATACGTTTGCCCTTTTTTTATGAATTGATAGCAAAAATGAGTAGGTAAATGTGATTTGGGTTTGAGAAATTAAGTGAAAGCAACTATCCTTACACGATGCCAATTTGAACTTTGAAAGTAGACTAAACATTCGTGAGCGATAGCTTAGCAACTTCAAATCACTTGGTTCCTCAGAAGGCTATCGCCTCACACGTCAAAAATGACGTTAATTTTCAAATATAAATCTTAAATGTTTTGATGCATTTCTAGAACACGTTGTTGGCAGTCTGTAGGGTTGAGCTGTCGTACAAACTGATTTTTAAAGTCCTAAGAACTATAAGTAAGTTTGCCTTAATCATTTCAAAATGAAAACTACTAGAAAAATTTCACTGGGTAGTTTAGGAGCCTACACCGGACCTACATGCATACATATACATACATTCATCCTATTTTATATATTTAAATTTGTCAGCGTAGCAATCTAGAAAATCTCGTATAACTCACAAAACTCTAAGAAAAAACTCTAGACTTAAATTTACTCCACATCTACTTTGTTGTCTGATGACATTTTCGTCTAACCTTTAAAATTTTAAATTTTGGACATACGAGGTCAGCTTATGGGGACGACGCGACGATTTGCAGAATCGTCGATGGTTGCATTCCCAGAAAATCAAGAAAAAAGGAAGGCTCTAACATCATTACTCACATCGTTACAGTTGATTCACAACTTTCAGTTTAATTCTTCAATTTATAGTCCGATTTTCCTCAAATAATACAAGTCACAACGTTGCATTGAAATCACGATGTTCCACTTAATATTTAAACTGCTTCTCAGCAGGTTACAACGTAATGACTTGTGATTTGTTATCGGAATCGGGTTATGTAACGCGATTCTCAGCAAGTCACAACGTTGTTGATTGCTCGCCAAACCAATTATGTAGTTGCGATTTCAGGATGTCGGAAAAATTTGTTTCTGTTATTTTTCAATGAATAAGCAAAAAGTATTTTCCATACACTAGTATCTCTTTCCATTGAACGAAAAGATCCGTCCAGGAGCATTCTCAACCCGTTCTACTATTGAAAAAAGATCGCTTCTCATGATTCCGAGAAGGGACAGCCACTTCGTGATTTGAAGTGAGAATCCAGTCAAAGACAATTTGTCAAAAGTGGATTAAGGCAGTCCGTTTCCTAGATTTAGTTATTTTTCTTCTCAGGACGTCAGTGAGATTAGTAACATTCCACCGAAAATTGAATTATAGCCAGGGAAGGCAAGTGAGATAAGTTCGTGTAGTTAGCTGTCAATCCACATTTCAGTAGCGACTATATCAACTCACTTCCTGGAAAGTGGAATAAGGATAGCCTTGGTACATATCCAATATGTTAATAGGTATATGGAAGTACCTAAAGTGTAGTACTACAGCACCGCGATTTTATACGTTCGCATATTGTCAACAAAGTTTCTGTCACTGTCGCAGCAATAAAATAGCTAAAAATTTGGATTAAACTACCTGATTGTCATAATAATCTTGTTTCTATAGGTTTATACAAATCACTGACTCAATTACTCCGTATTTGTTTATTTTGGAAAATTCCACGACTATTGTTTCCTCTGTTTTCCTATTCGTAGAAGCAACTTGGAGAAGAGAAAAATCTATCAACTAGCAGCTGCTTCGTTGTTATAAATTTTGGTAACCTACATTCACTATTCACCTACCTCAAGTTGCAAAATAAAAATCTTCAAAGGCTTAAAGAGCTTATCCGTCATCCCACTTTTTTTCTGTTTATGTTTTTTTATCAACAAAATGTCTCTGAATAATCTTTGTTTTCTTTTAAAACATTTTAAAATACTTCTATGGTGTGTCCTCAATTAACTTCCTTCCGCTTAAAATGCAACTCCACGTCGTCATTCCACTTGGCATTTGTCGTTTGGAAAATAAACCATACCGTTGCCATTTCCCATCAAATGCGGCTTTACAACTCTAATGCGACTAACAACAACCCTAAGCCATCCATAATTCACTGCATAAATTGCACCATCAGCCTTATCTGTTGCATTGTGTGTGTGTGTGTGTGGTAGCTTCACTCGCAGATCCTTTGGGGAGTTCACAATCCTTTTCACTCAATTATACGTGTATAACTTGCAGCGTTTAGACTTCACATTTTTTTTCGCTTCCTTGCTGTACTTATTCATCGCATTCCATTTTTCCTTGCCAAAATGCACATTATGCCACTGCCGTGCCGTGCTATACAACCACAAATTCAAGAATATCCCCGCGTCAGCCTGCTGTGCCCTTCTAGTTTCTATACGGGTCCTGCGAAACAGTCAGGTAGATTGCAGGATGAGCAGTGAGCACGGCCTATTGCAGCCGTGGCTGAAACTAATGCAATGCAACTGAAGCTAAAATTTCGGGGGAGTCACTTAAAAATTCCAAACACAACCGGAAATATGAAATCCTTTGCAAACGGAAATGACAGCCGAAAGCAGGATGTATGAATATTCGTCCTCATCATCATCATCATCAGCAGCAGCAGTAGGAGTAACACAAGAGTAACACTAGAAGCTGCAGCAGAAGTACAAACAGGAATTCGTTTTGTGGTCCTAACCAACCTGGCCCAGAAATGAGACTAATACTACTCCAACCGGTAATATTCATTTTCCCACAATACGAACTATGCAAAAGGCAAAGCTATAACGTTAACCGTCGCAGGATGAGGACATAAACAATTTTGCCAGCAACTAAATAGGGTTAAATGCTGTCGTAGTTTTGGGGTGACAATTACAGTTTGTGTACATGTAGATTACAGAATCGTGTCATGTACCTAGATGAGGAGAGAGTTGTCAATTGATGGCTTACAAACAGGAAGCTATCAGGGATAATGATTCTTTTAAAGAGTGTGTCTGGGCACGACCAGGGATATCATTTATGACAATTTTCTGCTTGCTATTCAATCGATGTAGCTTAAGTTCTGATTGACTAATCGACAATTCGAAAAAGGCATTTTTCTTTCCTGTTTTACGTTTGATTTAACTTCGAACTGGTCATCAAATAGTTTATTGAAATTTATGAGTTTTAACAATTGATACAAAGATGAGAGGCTAACCTCTACGTTCAAATAAAGCGTCCCACAAAAAGTGAGTCTCTGATAACTTTGAAGTGGGACAAAACAGTTCAAATGGATTTTTGTTTTTTTTGCGGAGAATTTCGGGGACACACATTTTTTTGGATTTATTTCTCAAATCTTCCTGGTCATCTAAAACCGTTGTGCGCTTAAATATTTGTTAGATGAAGCTCGCCGGTAGATTGGCTTTCAATAGCTTCTCCAGTTCTGAGAAAAAATAGGCCAAGTTTCCAAGGTATCGAAACTTGAAGTTGGAAATTGAATAATGGAGAAGTGGGATCCTTTTCAATTGTATTGAAACCAAAATGAAATCTGATGTAGACATTTATGACATCATTATCACTGTGATTTAGCCGCGCACTGATATGGTCTTGATATGTTCGATTGCAGAGGTCATGCTTATGGTAACTATCATGGCTGGGAAACACAATAGAAGGTTTAAAGATATAAGTTCAAAATCGATTTATCTAAAGGAATTCAGAGAGTGATATGATGAAATTAGCTGTAAGATTACTCACTTGGCATTTCAGCAATGACTCTGCTCACTCACTCCCTGGAAAGTGAAATTGGCTAAATCTTGGCACAGGTTTGTTCACATGCCACTGCGGTTAAGAATACCTCAGCTACTACAACGTTGTAACCTGATTTCCAAAACCTGTAAGAAATCATACTGGTTACAGGATGACTGGAGAATTCACGCTGCTCCGTCAAGGTCGGTTAAGAACTCACCAAGACCTTTGATGTCGAAGGAGATTTTAGGCAAGCCGACAAACTGTCATGTGATTTCTTCAACAAGATTGTGAAAAACTCAAGCGTCAACACCAGAGGAACAATCTTTCAAAAGTCTGTACTCGCCTATGCAGACGATATTGACGTAATGGGAAGAAAAAAACTTGATGTCGTAGGTAGAGTATTGAAACGAAAGCGGAAAAAATGGGTTTGATGGTTAATGAGGGCAAAACGAAGTACATGTTGTCATCAAACAAGGACACAGAACATCGACGAATTGAACAAAACGTCACAGTAGACAGACATAACTTCGAGGTAGTGTAGGACTTCGTCTACCTATGATCCGCTATAGACAAAGAAAACAACATCACTGCGGAGATCAAATGGAAAATAGCTCTTGCCAACCGTTGCTTCTTTGGGTTAAGAAGGCGAATGAGAAATAAAGCCCCTTCCATAAAAGCAAGGTAACTCTTTTATTATACCTTGATCATACCACTTTTGCGTTAAGACGCCGCGCCGCCGGAGTGAATGCCGTGAAGGCAACCCTTGTCCGTTAAGAAAGAAAAATACACTTAAATACCTTTGGTGAAGACAATGTGTGGAGAAGAAGATAGAACAACGAGCTGTATGAACTGTACCGGGACATGGGCATGATTAGAAGAGTACGCATCGCAAGGCAACGATTGCTGAGTCATGTAGAGCGGATGGACCCAAACGCTGCGGCTCGACTAGATTCCGAAAGCACATTACAGGGAAATCGTGGAAGAGGAAGAGCTATTTCTATCTACTATCAACTATTTCTGGTGCGCACGATTAAGGAACGTACCATCCTTGGGAGCTTGAGACAAGAAGACCACCGGAGGGGATGAACTCGTTTTTTATGGAGCAATTAAGTATAAAAGACGACCTTAACCGACTTAGAGTGCAAAACTGGAGATAACCTGTTCGAAATGGAATTCGTTATCAAAGGACAATGACTTAGGTCCAGGTTCACCCCAAACTATAATACCATGCAGCGCTCGATAACCTATGTTTGGCTATGATGATTTGAACTCTAAGTCTACTTCGGATGACAATCCTCGAACGTCAATCAACTTTTTCCTGGTTTCATTTAATCGTCCACAAAAAACCACACACTCAACTATGCATCAGAGGCTTAAGAGTTGCCGGTGGCTCAGCAAGAACTCATCATTTGTCATCTTCATTGCAATACACTCCTCTTCGGTCGTAGTTTGAGTGAACCACATTTTAAGTATCAGCATCCTTCAACATAATAGATTGTTTTTGTTTTTAGAAAATAGTCTCTAAAAAAAAAATAAGATCCACACATCCTTCTTGCCGTTTGATTAGTTTGCTATTGAACCACATAATATGGAACTAAATCAAATAAATCCTGCGCTCGTGTTCATAATCTTAAACTATCTCATTCAAAACCTAATCAAATGAAATTTATGTATCAACAATAATCCATTTAATCCACCACACAACCGCATATGGCCTTTTGATATGATTTCATAGAAACTCAATCATTCGCGCCCTTATGGTTCCATTTAAACCGAAATATGTTCGTTCATAATGCTCATACAAGGGTATACGACACGACACGACACACGTTATCAATAGGCTCTTGTATATATCCTTGAAATCTTATTCATCGTTTCATCAGAAAACAAAATCGAGCTCGAAATACACAAAACAAAAAGCTTTACAATCCGAATAGGCAAAATCATATGCATGTCATACACCATCCTGTTTCCCGCTTAGATATTACATCAATTTAGTTGTGACATCTGGTGATCCAAAGGGCCAACGATTACGTTAAGCGATATCAACAAATAGCCTCCATATGTGCGCATTATGGCCAAATAATATGGAATCGTTTTATGAACAAAAATTGAGATGCTAGAATAAAGAAAAACACACCCAACAAAACACCAAAGAGGGCCCTTTCCATTATACCTTTTGGCTGTTGTTTTCTGTTCTGCTGGGCGAAAATCGAATTCTCCCAAATTGTAACATTTTTTTTTTCTTTTCTTTTCATATAGCGGTTGCCTTTTGCATTACTCGCTCGTTCCCTCTTTCAATATTAATCTCCACTCTATTCAAAGTCAGTGGGGGTTAAGTTGGTATAGCAAAGGACACACTTCGAGCACCCGTTGAGAGGGACTTTATGAATATTTTATATACACGAAGGACACAAATGATGCGACATTATGCGGATTACAGAGCAACATATTGACGATCGTATATTCAATTTTGAACAAATTGGAGCATGGTTAACATAATCGTAACCAATGAGACAGGATTTATCTAATGGATTGCTAAATGGTGGTTGTGGGATGTGGAGAAGGTGGTGTGTTGGTTGGTGGTTAAAATAAAAGGGCGCATTTACTTTTTGTTAATAAAACCATCAGGAATAAGTCCTGATAATTTTATGGGTTATCAATATGTCGAAGTGTTTGCGGGAGGCTCCAGCTAAGGATCATTTACGTATAAAGGATACATGATATTGGATGTAATTGGAAAATTGTGATGTTAGGTCACGCTACAGCCGTATCAAAAGAAACTTGAGCCTTATTTATGGTTTTGGCATTGAGAACTAGACTTAAATTGGCTATTGACGATATCCAATTAGTCAAGTTCGATCTCATCATCATCTGTAAGTGCTATTCGATGGCAAGATGAACCGTGCAGCTAAAGAAGGGCCTCTATTGAGTATAAGTAAAAGTCAATTGTGCTTTTAAGATAAATTATGCAGGTTTTTACTACAGTTCAACAACTTTAAACTGGAAAACCCTGCTGAAGCAAAAGCCCAACAACTCTAAATGAAATTTAAAAAACTAAAAACCCAGTTTGTCTTCGACTCCACTTCAAAGCTTCCAATTTAACTTGAAACATTTTCTAACCATACTGCATCGCCATCATTTGCTGCTTATACAAACAATAAAAAGAAAAACTTGGGATAAGTTGAACATTCACAATCGGACAATTCAAAACACTGAAAGAAACAATCTTATGAAAGCTATTTTACTTACTTAGGTGGGCATTACCGTTGGGGGTGAACCTGGGCCTCAACCCACATCTTTCTGTAACGACTTCGATTTTGGGCGAGCTCTCTCCAGTTTTGCACTCTAAGTCCGTTGAGGTCTTCTTCAATTTGATTGCACCACCTAAGACGAGGTCTTCCCCTTCTGCGATTTCTCTGCAATGTGCTTTCGAAAACCCGTCCAGCCGGGGCGTTTGGGTCCATCCGCTCTACATGGCCCAACCATGGTAGCCTCACGATGCGTACTCTTCTGGCTATGCCCATGTCACGGCACAGCTCATACAGCTCGTTGTTGTATCTTTTTCTCCACACATTGCCTTCGCATACGGGACCAAAGATCATTCGGAGAATTTTTCTTTCGAAACGACCAAGGGTTTCCTCATCCGCTTTCGATAAGGTCCATGCTTCCGCGCCGTAAAGCAGGACTGGGATGATTAAGGTCTTATACAACGTTACCTTGGTTTTTCTGGAGAGGGTTTTGTTTCTCAATTGCCTTCTTAACCCAAAGAAACAACGGTTGGCAAAAGTTATTCTCCGTTTGATCTCTGCACTGATGTTGTTGTCCGTGTGGATCCTAGGTAGATGAAGTTCTGTACTACCTCGAAGTTATGTCTGTCTATTGTGACGTTTTGTCCAATTCGTCGATGTTCAGTGTCCTTGTTTGATGACAACATATACTTCGTTTGGCCCTCATTAACCATCAAACCCATTTTTGCCGCTTCTGTTTCAATGCTCGCAAAAGCACGTATGACATCACGCTTTTTTCTTCCCATTACGTCAATATCGTCTGCATAGGCGAGTATTTGTACAGACTTTTGAAAGATTGTTCCTCTGGTGTTGACGTTTGAATTTCTTACAATCTGTTCAAGTATGATGTTGAAGAAATCGCATGACAGTTTGTCGCCTTGCCTTAAACCTTTTTCGACATCAAAAGTCTCGGTGAGTTCTTTACCGACCTTGACGGAGCAGCGTGAATTCTCCAAAGTCATGCTGCATAGTCGTACGAGTTTTGCAGGGATGCCGATACTAGACTACGCTCTGTACAGCTCGTCTCTGTAGATACTGTCATACGCGGCCTTGAAATCGATAAAGAGATGGTGAATATAGATTTTACGTTCTAGGGTTTTTTCCAAGGTCTGCAGTAATGTGAACATTTGGTCTATTGTGGACTTCTCTGTTCTAAAACCACATTGATAAGGACCTATCAAGTTAATGACGTGGGGTTTCAGACGTGCACATATTACAGTAGACAAGATCTTATAAGCGACGTTAAGGAGGCTTATCCCCCTATAATTGGCGAAATTGTGAGGATCCCCCTTCTTTAGGATCGGGCATACGATACTGAGGTTCCATTCATCCGGCATGCTTTCTTCCGACCATATCATGCAGATCAGCTGGTGCATGCTCCTTTCCAACTGGTCTCCAGCTACCTTGAAGAGGTCAGCATCAAAGCCAACTGCACCTGCAGTCTTATTTGATTTAAGTTTGCATATGGCAAGCTTGACTTCCTCTAGGTCGGTAGGACGGCATTCTTGATCATCGTCCAAGCTGAATGGGGCAATCTGCCTGACAGCGAAATTTGTGTCCTCATCGCCGTTAAGCAGTCTGCAGAAATGATCTTTCCAGATTCTCAGTAGCGACTATAACTATGTTTCCCTGATGGTCTTTACAAGCTTGAGTTCAGGGTTTGACACCCTGGCAGGATCTTTTTAACTTTTGGTAAAACTTCCGAATCTCATTCCTGTCATGGCACCTCTCTATTTCCTCAAACGAGCGCTTCTCATGCTGCTTCTTTTTCTTTTTGAGAAGTCGATGTTCTTCCCTTCTTTTCTCCTTGTAAATCTCGTTATACTGATGGTAAGCATCCCTCGTTCGTTTTTGCATCAGCATTTGTCGTGCTTTTTGTTTGGCTGCATTTGTCTGCCTGCAGTCTTCGTCGAATCATGGGTTTCGTTTTGGTGGCCGAGTGACACCCAGAACCTCAGAGGCAGCGGTTCTGATGGCTTCTTGGCATTGCTGCCACTGGTCTTCAATGCTTAATGCTGGTGGGATGGGATTCAAGGATAATTGAAGGGATACTCGATTGGAAAAGGCATTGGCAATCTCTTGCGATTGTAGCTTTCCGACGTCATATCTCTTCACAGCGTTAGTTCGTGCAGATCGTGAACAAGATATCCTCATTCGTACCTTGGCTACAACAAGGTAGTGGTCCGAGTCAAAGTTGGCCCCTCGGAAAGTTCGGACATCTAGCACACCGGAAGCCTTGCGTCGATCGCAACATGGTGCCTTGGTTGACGGTTAATTGGTCTGGGGATCGCCATGTACCGTTATGAATTTTGAGATGCGGGAAGCGTGTACTACTTACAACAAGACTTAGCCCTGCAGCAAAATCGATTAGCCTCAGTCCGTTTTCGGAGGTTTTGTCATGGAGGCTATGCTTACCGATTGTATTTCCTAAGATGTCTCCTTCCCTAGTTTTGCATTAATATCTCCAAGAACGATTTTCACGTCGTATCTATGGCACTGCTCATATGTTTCTTCGAGGAGCTCGTGGAAACAGTCTTTGGAATTCTCGTCTTTCTCTTCTGTGGGGGCGTGGGCGCATATTAGGCTAATGTTGGCGAATTTAGCCCTGATGCGGATGGTCATTATACGCTCATTGACTAAATTTTGGCTAATCACCTTATCCCTGAGTCTCCCTCAAATGACAAATCCGCACCCAAATAAGCGCTGTTCCTGTTATCTGTAGCAGTCGCCATAGTATATATCACAGTTTCTCATCTTCTTTATGCCCGGTCCACTCCATCGCACTTCTTGATTGGCGGTTATGTCTGCTCTGCTTTGCAGCGTCCGCTAATTCTCCAGCTGCACCTAGTCCGTTAAGAGATCTTACCAGGTCCTTTTGGATCCCTTCGGACACAAAGGGCTGGAATATCCAGTGTCAGTACCCTGCTGCAGGGGTGTGAGTGCTGCCGTTGGCTCACCAGGAGCTCATCCGCCACCATATCTACTTCAATACCCTGTCCTAGTATTGAAAGACCCTGAAAGACCTTTAAACCAAATATGTTGGAGTAGCTCCTTCGGGGGTTTCTGCTTTTATGGCTGCTGAAGTTCACCGTTGATTCTGTCCTTCGAATTCATCCGCTGGAACATTTACACGAAAGCTCTCGTAGACCACTCAGATTCGTGCAGTCAATCATTGTTCGCAGAGCAATTATAGTGTTGATCGGTCACAATTCTTTTGTTCCGGATTCCTTTGTCAACACTCGCACTTGCTACTTTAGCAGGTCAGCTCTGGACGGAGCATCCCAGGTCCCAGTGGATACCGCTTGGAGGTATAGTTAGCACAATTAACGTGTGCTAAGTTACAGCATCTGGGCGCCGCCAAGTTGGCACCAGTCAGAGCCTACCCGAATAGTACAACGCCCATCCACCATTTTCTAACCATACTGAACAATAAAAAGAAAAACTTGGGACAAGTTGAGCTTTCACTTCAAAATCTCACAATTCAGAAAAGTGAAAGAAAGAATCTTATGAAAGCAATTTGCGATTTATGAGATCAATGCCAAGGCTTTGGACGAAAATACGCTGCCTGACTCTAATTTTTAATCGCTTCAAAGTTCAAAAGAGAGGCCATTATTAGGAAAACGAATTAAGTCAATAGTTTTGTCAATGATCGCCTCTTGTTTGAACTTTTCGCTTAAGCAAGAGTTAAAGTGTCAATTTAAGCATCAAAAGTTTATAATAAGGTTAACTAGCAACACAACCATTTGACCAGTAGTTTCACTTCCATCTAAACCGGCAGTTTTAGAGAAAAACTTTTTAAAAACACAAATGCTATGAACATATACGGTCACAGACTCTTTCTGACTGAACTCATAGTTCGTTGAAATACGTTCACAAATAAATTCAACCTTTGCCATGAAAAGTTTCAACTTTGTCAACCTGATGATGTATGTGTGTTTAGTTTAACCAACTTTAATGTCCCACTCTCATATGCATACGTAGGTCTTTGCTGACCGAAAACGTAAATGTTACTACTATGTTCTTCAAAGGAGCAAGTTTGATCTTCCTCTTTTCGCCCATAGAATTTTTTATCATCATCTTCTAAAGTGGTCACTTGATAAGGTTATTGTGAAGAATCTCTGCAAAAGCTCTTCTTGGACAGAAACGAAATAGTTTAACCACTTCTCTAGTAAATAATGCGATTTATTCAAACCCTGCTTACACATATGTGAGTCTCAATCCATTAGTTTAATTGTATGTATAGCAAAAGTGATTGCAATCGAAATGCAACCAACGGTGTTTGTATTCACTTCTTCTATACCCATACATTCGCTTGTAGTTTTAAGCAAACTTCTAAAAAGGTGCATCGAAAGAGTATAACAAAGAGTGAGCATAGCTTATTGCATTCGTATTCATACCTAAATGAATTCTCTATGATTACGTTTGGTTTTAATTAGTCCCGCCATTTTGTGAGTACAGCTGGGCAGATTTCAATACCTTTCACCTCATTCGTATTGCGGGGTCCTTAACCACAGTCATCTAACCATCATCCGACCAAAACAGACTTCCGACCAAACATCCCAGCCATCAGGGCTATGCATCCATCCATCGGGGGAGCAAATCAATCAGTTATTGCGGTCTAAAGCCGGAGATACCGTTAACTTCTATGCACGCAGCACATGCTTGTGTGTAGCTTGGCGAAAGTAATGATAACCTTCCTTGCCAACATTGAATGATGATGAACCATATACATAGTATATGTGGATGATGGTGCTCGAGGATAACAACTTTTGTTGGGACTGGCTTTTGTGCATTGTACCTCTGTTCTTGTGTTTTGAATAACCGAAACCGGAATATGAATGCATCGGTATGTTACACGATGACCAGTACGTCCGATTGTGTTTTTTGTCTCCTTTTGTTTTTTGTTGTAGTTCGTTTTTTTTCTGCAGGCCAAACTCATGTGCGTTGTGGGTGGATGATAATCTTTGGGCTACATGATGTTACATAGAACATACGAGGACTAAACTGTAGGAAATCTATTACCTTTGGGGTGCGGATCATCATGTGTATGATGGAAGGACTATGGGTGGTACAGGTAAACTGCGGTTTTTCTACTTTTTTTTTATTGGTGGTTGAGGACCTGCGGTTAGTGCAGAGCAAGGTGACTCTCTGTATGGTTGGAGTTGGATGCATGTGTTGCTAGTTTGAATCTCGCAGATGTCACTTTTTGTGGATCTTACTTGCAAATGTCATTGGATTTGTGTTTTTGTATTTTTCTTCTTTTTTTTTTGTTGAAGTTTTGAATTTTTTGTTTTGTGTCGTTGCGAATGAAATTGAATTTGGTGAAGCAATCGGGCACATGGATGCATTCAGCAGACTTGGTAGTTTATGATACGTTAGGGCTCACACATACATAAACGCGAGGAAATGAAAATCCCGCTTGTCATGTCTGACCTATTTGAAACTTTGCATCCATGCAGGGTCTATATAATGCTGATGGACAAGGGACAAACTACATTCTAACGTGTGCTTCCGAATTTTAGTCCCTATTGAGGGTCACCTTAAAGAGTTGATTCAAATTTAGTTGTTGGATTTTCTGAAGTTTGCTTTCAACTCTTTTATGATTATTTGAGATGAGTGTAGTTGGTTTTAAGACCCGAAATTCCTGGAAATGTGAAATGCGGGGAGATAAATATGCGCTTTGTTCCCGTAGATGTCAATTTTTTTTTTTTAATTTTGAATAAAAGTGTGAAAAAATTTCCTATAGCGAAAAAATATTTACTACTAAAAGGCAAATGGTGAAGTGTTATTTAAAAGAAGTGAAGTCCTTAGTCATGACTAGTTTAAAATCCTCTGAGTTTATTGAAAAGAAATTCATAAAACCCTTGATCGACAAAGCTTCTTTCATTTTAGTCCTCATGAAAATAAATACATACATATATAAATAAGCAAATAGATTAGCGCAATACAGCTGTGGAATCCGAGGGGCCTAACGCGTTTCAAGGACCTGCAAATCCAAACCTATTTGAAACAGCAGTTAGAAGGCGTTTATCATTGCAGTGTTAGGTTAGGTTAGGTTGGTTGGGGAGTGCAAACGCAAGCGACTGCACCTCACTTGGATCTGAAGGATCCATTGTGCTCCCCGTATAAACAGAGGATGAGGAGGTAGAAGAGAGGGATTGCAGGGGCTTGGGTGTGTGACTGATATAGATAGATAGATAGATAGTTTTTTATTAGTTTTCATTGTTCTATTGCAAAGTTTACTAAAAAACAAAAAGCATGGCATTTTTGCCGTCTGCCTAATCTATCTATCTATCTAATATGATGTATATATATTTATGTATGTATGTATGTCCGGTGTAGACTCCTAAACAACCCAACGGATTTTTATGAAATTGTCAGGGTAGACATAGTTAAGTCCAGAGATGGCTCCTGTCAAGGTTTGATCCCCATATTCCCAGAGGAACGGGGATAGGAACGGAAAATTAGAAACTACTCCACAGATTTCAAAAATTGTTTCAGCACTAGGGCTGCTACATTATCTCCCTTCATCAGTAACTTAGACTATATCTCATCCCTTTGATCCCACAGCAACAGAAACGGGAACCTTAAAGTTACTTGACCGATTTCAAAAATTCTTTCAACTCTAGAATGTAACATCAGTGACATAGACTTAAATTTTATTCATATATTTCCACGGGAATGGAAGATTAAAAGAGGAATGGGTTGGGAACGGGAACTTGGGATCTACTGGACAGATTTCAAAAATACGTTCAGCATTAGGATGCCACATATAGTCCCACAGTAAGAAAGATTATATTTCATCCGCAAATTCCCACGGAAGAGGAAAAACGAGAACGGGAACTTTAAAACTACAGACCCGAGCAAAGCCGTGCGGTTCAACTAGTTTATGGTATATGACACACATTTTGAATAAAAAACAGAACATACATATATCATTATTTTTCTATTTTAGTAGCCGCTGCTAGCAGGCAAAAAAAAATCATGAATATTTGCTATGCCCTTGCGCACTAATGCGGAAAAGCAGTTTTTTAGTGTGCATAAATCAATTCAGCAAAGCTTTGAATAAGTTAGACTCGTGTAATAGTAGGGGAGCCCGAGCCGCTAAATTTGCAGTTACTAAAGCGTCATGGGGACTTATTGGATTGTGAAGTTTACGTTCTAAAACGAAAAAAAGTGTATGGCAGTTTTTCATTTTAGTGGGGCGATGGGCGTGTATGAGCTTTTAAAAATGTAAAAAAAAAACAGTTAAATTGAAATACTCGAGCGCGTCAGATTTTCATAGAGTATACGCGCTTTGTCTTTCTTATAACGTATATATAATAATCTGACGATTTACTGGGGGCAAATGGGCGTAAAGAGAGGTTAAAAAAACAAAAAATAAAAAGTTATTCGAGCGTGTCAGATTTTCAAAGTGAATGTTAAGTGTACTCTGAAAAGTGTATATTTCAATAAATCTGACAGTTTGTGTGCGGCGATCAGTCATGGCTAATTTTTAAAAATGTAAAAAAAACACGTGACCTTGAAATACTCGAGCGCGTCAGATATTTATACAGAGTGATCAACTTGATGTCTTCGTCCTCCATGATGATAATCTGATAATTATATGGGACTCTTAGTCTGACAATTTTAAAGTAACAATTCTTTGTTGTTTCTATTTTTTGTTACTGGATGCAATCAAAAAATATGTACACATATTATGTATTTAAAAATTTTGTATTGAAATTTTGTTGAAAATACTTTTAAAAAAATCCTGAAAGTTTGAACCCTTAATATTAATTTTAAGTGCTCGATCAAGAGGTGTGAAGATTTTCCATTGAAAATACACGGAAACTCTGATATTTTATTTTTAAATTTCTATAACTCAGCGGCATTTCATGGGATCGCTTTAACCGAAGATGTTTTTTTTTCTCAAAATTGAAAGCTCTACAAAAATGTTCTTTTTGGCAAAGTAGTTACTCATACCGGGAAGGTGGTACGGGCCACTTAACCAGATTTTTGCATAAAATTCACGTTTTGTCGCAGTTATCTCGTAAATAACAAAAGCTACAGAAAAATGGTAAATTACAAACTTGTAGAGAATTTAGTTTTCTACAAAAAAAGTCTTATGGACCAATTGCTAATATCAATATTAACCGAGATATTAACCATCATATATTATACATTTCACTGACGATTTTACCTCAATCGCCCGAACCAAAATGTCAGATTATATGTTTTCTGTAATCCTGATAAAATTACCTTCAAAATAAAAAAATAAAAAATCGCGCTCGAGTATTTCGAAACTTCGATTTTTTTTTTACATCTTTATGACTCGCCTACTTACGAAGGCCCCGCTCAAATTGTCAGATTATTGAAATATACACTCTTCTCGATGTAATCAACCTACCATCTTTTAATCTGACGCGCTCGAGTATTTCCGATGATCGACTTTTTTTACTAATCTGACGGGCTGCTCTCAGCGAACGCCCCAACATTTAGGTTTAATATATGGTAGGAGTACATAACATGGTGCAAGGTTTCTCCCCATATGATTTTCTGACGCGCTCGAGTAACGCGCGAAATCCCCTCTTGGGCTCCCCTACTATAATGCTGGACGCGTCAGCTAAGAAATAGAAGTAATATAAAGAAGTAATGTTCCTTCACAAGGCATGGTTGTGAGAAATGCGCTAGGCCCAGGGGCTCCTCGCTCTGTTGCACCACCCTATTTATTTATTTTAATGTTAGATAATATACAATAAAAGAGCCAGGAAGCTTATAGGGTGACTCCAACAACATCGAGCATTGTGAAAGAACTCAGTTATGAAAAATCAAACAATTTTGATTTTGCCTGTAGATTTTAAAATCAGAGAGATGCGTGTTTGGTAGATTTGTATAGATCTGGAGGTGAGAATGTGCTAAAAACTGATACAGGACGGTTGTAGATATAGAGAAAACCAATATTCTATTTCGAATTGCTTCGTCAAGTGACGTTTTCGATATAAAATCGGTAAATCGACTTTCAAAATCAGAAATCAGTTGTCTGGAAGGTTCATCTGGTGCAAAATCTATACAAATTATGGTAAATTTGTAACGTGGTTTGGATACACTGCTGGCTTTGTTCCATCAACTCAGAGAAACAGCCAAACAGCCTTGATTAATTCAATACGATTCCTGCTATCTATTAGTTTGGAAATCGAAAAAGCAATGAACATTCCTGTTTGTAGGTCTTCATCAAGTATTGTGATAAATTCATTTGTTTCGTTTTTTCCTCTTTTTTTACTAAACAACACATTTCAACAGCAAAAGCATTTAGGTTAACTTTAAAGGTAACGTTTTTTTTTACTAAAGGTCATTTCTAGGATTCATGCAAATTCTTTATTTGCTGATGAATACGTCCTTACAGATTACAAAAAGTCAAGGCTGTTTTCAATTATTAGTGAACTAGAGTAGATAATAGGTCTGTTCGTTGAACTTTCCCCAGGGTTGACCCAGGTTTTCTTGACAACCCTATGAGTTGTCAAAAAAACCTGGGCTTTCCAGTCCTCAAAAAACGCTAAACCACAAATCACCACACATCCCTGTCATTAAAAAAAAAAATACATGCCATTTGACAGCCCTCAAATCGCCACAGCAAAAAGCTAGGGCGAGTTTGGGGAAAACCTATGGCAAACATATGGCTCAAAAAACACTCAATTTGACATTCAGGGTGAATTTAGGATTCTCAAAAAACGCTTTGTGGTGACCCTAGGGCAACCCCAGGGCTTCAACGAACAGACCTAATACAAAGAGCCAACTCGCTCTCGCACCCCCTTTGCCTCAAACATCCTCAATTTCTTCCTGTGGTGAAATAAAAGATAGTGTCTTATTTGAATTTACTGCTGTTTTCGGCTGCGATAGAGTTCCATTACTTCCATTTGATTTTTTGATTTTTTTTTTAATGACCTTTAAAGGCAAATAATAGGTTCGTTCGTTGAACTTTACCCAGGGTTGACGCAGGTAAAAAAACAATGAGTTTAAAAACGCAAAACAACAAAACCGCCACACATGCCTGTCATTTAAATAAAAATACATGCGATTTTTAAACCACTCAACTCACCCCAGCAAAAACCTTGGGCGAGTTAAGGGAAAACCCAGGACAACCTCAGGGCAAAAAAAAAACTAATTTTGACATTCAGGGGAGTCAAGTCCTGCGAAAATCAGCGCGGATGGTGCGTGCGATGCGATTGCGTTAAGTAGAACAGTTGACAGAGAGCTCATCGCACCCACTTATCGCGCTGGTTTGCGCAGGGCTTAAAGGTTTTTCAAAAAACGCTTTGTGGTGACCCCAGGGCGACCCCAGGGCTTCAACGAACGAACCTAATGCTTACGGTGGTAGTTTTGGCTGAAGCTTTTACCATTCTCACCTTTTATAAAACCAAAAATATCCAAAACACGTTCTGTTTTTTAAATAAAGTAACAACAAAATGGCGACGATGGTTACCGGTTTAATTTAGCTTGTCGACAAAATGGCACTGACTTTATTTAGCCCTCCAGTTTCGGTTTTTTGTCTCAGAGTAGAATTATTAACATAACCACCAAACACCAAAAACATGCAGATTCAATTGACACATTGGCAGCCTTAACCATATGGCAGCCTATTTCGGTCATACGTCGATGCACTTTCAATTAGATTTGAAATTTAACAACATTCTCCACTGATTTTTTTTATTGTCCTTTTCGTCAGTTCATCAGGGCCATGGATTTTGTTCTTTTTGACGTTCGTAGTTAATTAAGAGCAGTTTTTTTTTCTGGACAATGAAGCAATGTTGGTTCCACAGTGATTTAGAAAACACACATCTAAAAGCATACACATACACAAATTGTTCTCGCGAAATTTATGTAATGTGTAGAACGATTTAAAAAAAAATAAAGTTGAGTATTGTGCGGAAGGCCGACTACATCCCAATCTTCAATCCCAAAATTCCAACGGAGAGTTAATTAATTTCACTTTATTTGAATGCGGTAGTGTTGTGGATGGAAAAATTTACTGGAGTTACATAAAAATTAAACAAGTCGTGTGATGAATACTGGACACGGCCTGCTGCAAAGTGGCAAAATGCAGAAGTTATTTCATTGTTTGCAACTTGCAAGGGGAAAAGACCTCGTCGGAAGTGGCGCAATCAAGTAGTGGAGAATAACCTTAACCGATTTGCAGTGCAAAATAGGATAGAGCACACCCGAAATCGAAATTGTTAGGTGTAAAAATTAGAATAAAGTTCAAAAGCAATTCTTGTATGGTTTTCTGTAGCTGTTTGCAGAGAGAAGCTGGTGAGTAGCATACAATAGTCTGACCGGGCTGCCAGCCGCTGCCTGCTTCTGCTACTACCAGCCGCTATGGTTTAAGTTACATTTGATACAACAACATTTTTGTTAACACATTTTAAATTGCTGAGTGCAAAAATGTTCGTCAAACTTGGAAAAGTAGGTTCGTTTGTTGAATTTTTCCCAGGGTTGACCCAACTTAGGTTTTCAGTTTTCAAAAAACGCTGTGCTGAAAAACGTTTGTGTTGAAAAAGACAACCCTGTTTATTATCTGAACCATCCCCAGCAAAAACCTAGTGCTACATCGAGGCTAGTGTTGGCTACCTAGGGACAAACCCAGGGTTCAAAAAACACTCAGTTTCACATTCCAGGCGAGTTTACGTTCTTCAAAAAGCTTCAGCAAACGAACCTTGTTATAACCATAAAGTCAAATCAACATTACTTATAAACTTGTATTATCGGCAGTGTAAACTTATTCCAAATTTAAAACGTCTTTAATACTGCGGCCAGCTTTAGAGGCGGAATAGGCTAAAAATGGTTCATAGTTAAAGCCGTGGTAAAGTCGTTTTAATGTCCAAATGTCATTTTCAGAAAAAAGTGTAAGAGAAGTATTGTTCAAAAAATTTTTTTTAATTTTGGAGGAAAAATTTTAAATTATTTTGATTTTGTGAATGATAATTCTTGAACGCCTTAACTACGAGATAGAATAAATGTATAAACTAATACAAATATATTTATTTATATCCTTAGTAATGCGGAAATTAAATATACATACTCACTTACCTTCTGAGAACTATCCCAATCTTAGAACTTTTTCATTTTTAATATCCATTGCAGAAAAGTTTTCGCCAACCACTACAAAAAGTAAAACAAAAAGAAATTATCTGGGAATTTCGGGTCAATTTTTCAATGAAAAATTTGACTGCGTAGCTTAAACGGGCAGGAAAATGTTTTATAACTAAGGATTTTTTTGAAAGGGGCGTAAGATACATAGGTTTAAGTGCTGCAACTCGTTTTAACTAACCTGAGGTTGAAACGAGTATTAGTGAAATCTAATAAATAAGGCTGCGAGTATTTTGCGTTGATCTAGTTCAAGTTTTATGCTACTCTGATTCAAAAGCTTACTCGCGTATCAAAACACAAATAGTCACTATACGAATACATCTGGAACGACAGAATATCATTCATTACTTCATAAAAAGTTGACAAAATCCAAGTAGACTACTTAATACATTCTAAAACTTTTACCAAGACGTGAATTTCTTCTTGTAGGGATGATGCTCACATATGATGGCTCCACCGTCAGCAAAGAACAGTGTTAAGTAATATCGTTACAATTGCCAGTTCAATTTTACCACATGCAACTAAGACGGCCCTGTACTGAACTGTTTAAGTTGTTTAGAATTTACATCGCAAATAACACCTAGCTACTGAATTAGCAAATGGAACTGAATTAGAAAAAACAGCCATGGATCTATTGAACCTTGTACCCGATATCAAACAATCATGAAATATTGTACTTCAATAGAGAGAGAAATATGCTGCTACGGTTGGAACTCAAATCGAGACATAAAAACCGGAAGGAGGTACATCCACTTGGCATAATTGGGATGCAGAAATTTAAGAACTTATTGTTCGTGGTCGAAGTAAATAACGAAATTCATATTTTTACCTTCCACTGACTTTAACTAATCGTGCAGGACAGAGATTCCAAGGCATCGACGCGACAACTGTAGTTTGGTAAATATACTCTAGTTTTTGATTTATTTAATATCTTAAAGATAAAAATCACATCAACACAAACCATTCTACATTACACCCAACCGCTAAAACTTTATCTACTCGTCGATATTAAAACCACTGCTCACTTTTCATTGCTCGTCTCTCCTTCCTCTTTTGGTTTGACTGTGTTGTCTATATTTCCTTTTTTGGATTCTTTTGTTGCCTCAGTTGCAGACGCTCCTTCTTCTGAATTTTTCGGATTTTCACTAGACGTATTCTCTGCATCTAATCTCTCATGTTCTGACTTCACCAAATCCCTTAATTCATCGCCCCAACCTATGGCATCTGCTATGGCATAGACACCATCATCGCAATCTCCAATAAATGCAACATCCCGTGTATTGTTTTGTTTACCATACAACAGTCCTGGCCCACAAGAAAAGAAAGATCGTCCTGCACGTCCAACTTTGTCTCTATTGATCAACAGTCGCATACAATTCGGGCCAGCTTGATCGATTAGCGAGGCAAATGGTTGCACTTCCAGAGAAGTACCCATGATAATTAGCAAATCACAATTTTTGAAATCCTTTGCGGGAGCTTCGTAAAACTCTTCTGGCATGTTTTCTCCAAAGAAGACAATGTCCGGTTTAACGATACCATTGCATTTGGAGCATGTTGGCACCGTGTCGGAGAATATTTGCTCCTTCATCCATTCCATTGTGTGCTTCTTACGACAGCCTAAGCAGTGGCTAGTGTAGAATGTCCCATGTGCTTCTACCAGCTTAGATTCTGGTATTCCAGCAATTCTCTCTAGGGTGTCAATGTTTTGGGTATAGTGTCTAACAAGCAGACCCTTTTCATGAAGGAGGCGCACAAAATAATGTGCAGGAGTTGGATTAAAAGTCCCTGGATAGAGTTCCTTGGCCAAAGCGAAAAAGGGTTGTGGGTTATCCATAAAGTAGTCCATTTCAAAGATCGACGTCGGATGTGGAAGATTGTATTTCTGTAGGTTGTCATAAAGTCCAGAGCCAGGGGAACGAAAATCAGGAATTCCAGCAGCTGAAAAACTGGGCTCTTATGCATACAGAAGGACAAATCAATAAAAGTCTTACAAGTTGAAATACCAGCTCCAACCATAGTGATGATTTTTTTAAACCCTTTGTCCTTCCAGTGCTTGGTGAAGCCTTCAAATGAGAGATCTTCAATGACTTTTGACTGTGAAGAAACAATTTTTTAAGTTGCTACTCGGTGATTATGATAAAGAAACACAACAAACCTTTTCATCGGAAGCACTGGAAAATCGTAGTTTCTCGGCGAGAAATTCACTGATAGCATCCATAGTTGGATCTGAAAACATTGAAGTAAACAATTTCTTAAATTGGGAATTTATTGAGCGGATCTACTGTAGTAATAGGTTTATGACACAGCTTTGAAGAAGCATGAAACATAAAAATCAATGGAACGCCTTTATTGACCAGAGATTGGTAAGAAAACGCTTACCCGTTAAAGGTTTCTCAGGTTTCTTATTATCCATTAATATGAAGGAGGAAAATCGAAGGTCGAAGGACAACAAACGACACAAATTAGAAATCAATTGGTTTGAAGGTGCCGTGTTTACAAATATTCAATTTTTCCTTTTTAAAACAGAGAAGTGGGTGGAGTGGGCTACTTTTTGACATTTGACACTTTGACACTTTGACAATTGACAGTCAAAATCGAAGAGACACGTTCAAAGAGTAATAACAATAATTGTAGTAGATTTTTCATTATAATTTTTAGGCACTGAGTAAACTTACTAAATTTCTTTCTTTTTGCCAAAAAAAATTCTATTATATTAATATAAATCAAATAAATTGCGGATATTGTAACAGCTTAAGAGCGGATCACACAGGGCTTCTTTGTAGTAGCTTAGTTTGTTACCAGTGGCTGACAGTAGCAGAGGCAGGCAGTGGCTGGCAGCCCGGTCACATTATTGGTTGGTTGCTACTTGCCAGTTTCTCTCAGCAAACAGCTACAGAAAATCATACAAAATTTGCTTTTTTTTGTGAGGATCCAGTTAAAATTTCCATATTAAAACCAATAACACATTAAATAGTGACATTTCAAGAATGTTGTGTAAAATTTTCACAAGGAATTATTTAAAAATACGGCAATCGCAGCAATTATTCGGACGGGTCTTGAAAAAAGGGCGAGTTGCGGTGCCCCTCATAGCTTGGTAATGGATCATCGGTAAATCAAAAAATCAAAATTCCGGGGGCCGGGGGCTACACGATCAAGATATGGTAAGCCATTTACAATACATTTAAATTTTCTTACATATACAATCAAATTTTTCGAAATTGAAACCCAGCTGGTATGGAATATTGAAAGCCACCCGAGAAGCAGTTTCAGTAGCCATGAAATTGACAGCTTCGTCAAATACCCTCAAAAAGAAAAAAGAGTGCCTGGAAAAAAACTTTGAATTTCAAATTTCTTGTGGGTGCCATTTTGAAAATATATAATGACATTTCGATTGAAAGCCATTTGCCTGGCAAATTGTAAGTCGCCTACGTCACAGCCGAAACACGAACAGGAATTTGACATAGTGTATGTGTAGGCTGATGGCTTACCATATCTTGATCGTGTAGCTGCAGGGTAATGTGAAAATTTGGTCTATTGTGGACTTCTCTGGTCTAAAACCACATTGATAAGGACCTATCAAGTTTTGGAAGTTGGGTTTCAGACGTTCACATATTACAACAGACAAGATCTTATAAGCGACGTTAAGGAGGCTTATCCCCCTATAATTGGCGCAATTGTGAGGGTTTCCCTTCTTTAGGATGGGGCATACGATACTGAGGTTCCATTCATCGGGCATGCTTTCTTCCGACCATATCATGCAGATCAACTGGTGCATGCTCGTTTCCAACTGGTCTCCAGTTGCCTTGAAAAGTTCGGCATCAAGACCATCTGCACCCGCAGACTTATTTGATTTGAGTTTATATATGGCAAACTTAACTTCCTCTAGGTCGGGAGAACGGCATTCTTGATCATCGTCCAAGCTGAATGCCTGACAGCGGAATTTGTGTCCTCATCGCCGTTAAGCAGTCTGCAGAAATGATCTTTCCAGATCCTCAGTAGTGACTGTGACTCTATAACTATGTTTCCCTGCTGGTCTTTACAGGCTTGAGTTCAGGGTTTGCCACCCTGGCAGGATCTTTTTACCTTTTGGTAAAACATCCGGATCTCGTTCCTGTCATTGCACCTCTCTATTTCCTCATACGAGCGCTTCTCATGCTGCTTCTTTTTCTTTTTGAGAAGTCGGTGTTCTTCCCTTCTTTTCTCCTTGTAAATTTCGTTAAACTGATCGTAAGCAGCTCTTGTTCGTTTTTGCATCAGCATTTGTGGTGCTTTTTAATTGGCTGCATTTGCCTGCCTGCATTCTTCATCGAACCATGGGTTTCGTTTTGGTGGCCGAGTGAAACCCAGAACCTCAGAGTCAGCGGTTCTTCACTGCACTTCAATGCTTAATGCTTTAGGCATGGGACTTAAGGATTAATTGAAGGGACACTCGATTGGAAAAGGCATTGGCAATCTCTTGCGATTGTAGCTTTCCGACGTCATTTCTCTTCACAGCGTTAGTTCGTGCTGGTCGTGAACAAGATATCCTCATTCGTACCTTGACTACAACAAGATAGTGGTCCGAGTCAAAGTTGGCCCCTCGGAAAGCTCAGACATCTAACACAATGGAAAAGTGCCTTGCGTCGATCGCAACATGGTCAATTTGGTTGACGGTTAATTGATCTGGGGATCGCCATGTACCTTTATGAATTTTGAGGTGCGGGAAGCGTGTACTACTTGCAATAAGATTTATCCCGCAGCAAAATCGATTAGTCTCAGTCCGTTTTCGGAGGTTTTGTCATGGAGGCTATGCCCTATGCTTACCGATTGTGTTTCCAAAAATGTCCTCCTTCCCTAGCTTTGCATTAAAATCGCCAAGAACGATTTTCACGTCGTGTCTAGGGCACTGCTCATACGTTTCTTCGAGGAGCTCGTAGAAACAGTCTTTGGAATCTTGTCTTTCTCTTCTGTGGGGGCGTGGGCGCATATAAGGCTAATGTTGGCGAATTTAGCCCTGATGCGGATGGTCATTATACGCTCATTGACTGGATTTTGGCTAATCACCTTATCCCTAAGTCTTCCTCTAACGACAAATCCGCACCCAAATAAACGCTTTTTCTGTTGTCTGTAGCAGTCGCCATAGTATATGTCACAGTTTTTCATCTTCTTTATGCCCGGTCCACTCCATCGCACTTCTTGGATGGCGGTTATGTCTGCTTTGCAGCAGTCCAGGGCGTCCGCTAATTCTCCAGCTGCACGTAGTCCGTTAAGAGATCTTACGTTCCACGTGCAGATCCGGAGGTCATTGTCCTTTTATCGTTTGCTTGGGTCGTCAACTTTGAAATCATTATCGTTATCCGAGGTTTTTGGTTGTTTCGGAACTGAGCTTTTTTACGTGGTTGGGTAGTTAACCCTACGCAACGACTATCGTACTATCCCGAAAATGAAAACCAACGATTTTCTTAGTGTAAACACGTAAGTTTATATGCAAACAATCCCTCAAATACGTCTTTTCTAAAACAAATTGAATTCAAACTCAATTTTGCTCTTATACAAGGCTTTAGAATACAAAGAATCACTTTAAACTGATCAAAATAACTTATCGCACAAAAGCCACTTCTTTTTAGCAAATAATATTGGGTGAAGTTAATTCTCAACCACAATCCACGACCAAACTATGAGCTAGGTAGTTAGGTACTTACCTTTGAAATTATTAAAGAACCTTTCGATCGATTTGAAGATCTAGTTGTGGAAACTTGTAAGCCTTTGTTTAGCTTCAAAAAAGAAAGAAAATCCAAAATAAAGAACGTTGCACGAATGTCGATTTATTAATATCACCGTAATACAGACATGATCATATCAAACTTTTTTACTTTCTCGACAATCATTAATGGCACTGCCATCGATCTTATTGCTACTAACATAAAATTAGCATATAAATTTCCCTAGCTATAGAAGATTTAAATAACCATTTCGTTTAAATTACATAAATTACGAAAAAATTGATTGATTGAATCGAGACGAATAAAAATTGTTTATTTGAATACGTTACGTTTAAATACGCATAGTTTAGTTATGCATTTGTGAATAATTTTATTTTATTATTATTTAGGTAAAGCTTGGGAGAAAAAGATAGGTACTCGCTCCAACTAACAACATTTATATATAGAAATGTGATAATAAACAATTTTTATTATTTTTTTATTTAAATGTAAAGCATTTTCTTGACGATTGTATTGTTGATTTTGTTTTTATTATTTTTTTACGTTTCTCTTAAGAAGAAACAAAGACATTGCCTTATTGTGTGTGTGTTTTGAAAGCTGAAAATATATAGTGGAAGATCTATATACTCGTAATTCTAAGGACCAAAGTCAGATTGTGTGTGTTAAATTGTTTCTGGTTTTATTTTTTAGACTGAAACAATTTCTGCCTCTCCATTGGTTGAAAGAACCAATAAAAATGTATTGGAAATAAGAAGGAATTCACGCGGAAATATGTCAAATCTTTTGTCTACTTAAATAGCCACTTGAAGAAGACACTAACTATGATTCCCACAAAGGAAAACACCAGGCACTTAATTACCGTCGATTGTGATATTGAGCTTGGCATAAACGATGTTGAACGTTCCATCGGCGCGTACTGTACTCGTTCCAGAGTGGCTTGTATTTTTTTCAACTGTCTTGAATGTTCATCCAGAGTCCTATTCACCTGTTCTACAGAAGCTATTATGCTATAAAACAGAAACAATATCAATCATCTGGTGTCATTCCGTTAAGATGATGGTGATCTTACTTTTTGATAGATTTTCCTGTCATGACTTTCTTTACACATTCTTCATTTGATTGACTAGAGTCCGAGTGGATATTCATGCGGTCATGTGATAGCTGAGTTATGGACTTACTTGCTAATATAGCGTTGCGTTTGGTTGGTTTTAAAGCACATAGCGATTGTCTTGAGTCAGCACGAATTACATGTAGTGGATCAGAACTAACAATGCTGCCGGTTCGGACCATTGGTGCTTTGTGACGGGTTTTAGTTAAGATTTGGTACTCAGATTCGTACTGTTTAACATCGTTGCGAGGATCCCATGGACGCAGATCAGCATATTTGTAGATCCACTGTTAATAAACAAAAAAATAACAAGTCGAGTAAGGAACTTTTAGAATTGTCAATTTATGTCTGTAAAATGTTTAACTGTCGAATACTTTGCTCTCTTGGTATCAGCGCTCAGCGGTTTTGAAAGTTTAGTTTTAAATTCATTCTGTAACTTTGCCTTTTAAGTTGTCATAACACGCGCATTAAGTAGAACACAATAAGGACACTCACCTGTCCGGTTATCAGATCCTGTTGGAAATTCGTTGGCATCCAATCCGTGCACAGTGCCTTCCTTTCCTTAGCTGCTGTTCGTTGCATTTCTTCCAGCACGGTTTTCTCTTCAGTAGCTGCAACTTGATCGTCACGTCGAATGGCAGCCGAAACTAATTGCCACAACCGTTCAGATTCCATTGGTTCCTGAGCATCAAGAGGAACACAATACCGCATTAGTCGTTTAGCTTTTGTCTCTGGTGTCGCACTGAAAAGTATTGATTCATCTGATGACTTTGCATCCTTAATACGAATTTCCGTATCCCAATGACCACTTATGGTAGCCAAAGTCTCTTTACCCAGCTTAACTTTTCCTGTGACTAAATTTGTGTACTCTGATCCGCCCAAGAATGGCTTCAGTTTGAACTCAATTTCTGTCTTATAGCCAGTGTTCTCGCATTCAATGCAAATCTTGCCGCCTAGCTCCATTGACAAAGTACCCATAAGGATGCCTTTGCAGTGGGCATAGGGTGTTGTCAGAGTGTAACTTTCACCACGTGGTAAGAGTGTCAAAGTGGCAACACCTTCAAGCATCGCCGACGTACTGTTTCCATAAAACTTGGATTTTGCCAAAATACTACAAGTTATACAGAAACCATCTTGGCGGTTTGTCACATACAATGCTGACACTGGTGGATGGTGAGACACCTGTTCGGCAATGTAATAAGTCCGGCTGCCATTCGGATGTTGCCAATAACAGCGAAACGTTTCTCCAATAATCGGATTGTAGGGTTTCTTGAGTCCTTTTGGTTTTTTATAGAAACCAGATAAATACCACTGCACTACTTTTTTCATGCGCGTAAATGGATCATCTTCAACAACAGCTCTGCAATGTAAAAAAAAAAATATTCTTATTCTGATTGAAAACGGAGATCTGTAAAGATTAATGTTTTTACGCTGAGAGTATATCAGAGTGATAGTACGAATCGGCAAGTTTGTCCAAAAAAGACCTTGGCTCCAAAATAAATGTCGGCAAAACCACTTTACTCAGATCCATACCAGGGCGGACCTGTTTCATCAAAAACCAAATTAAACTCTTGTGCTCCTCGGCCAATTCCTCGACTTGCTCTCCTGCCTGATGGAAAAGCATATTAACATGAGGAAAGTAACACAATTGACAATCCTACATCTCCAAACTCTTCTTCAGGACAGGGCACATACGGGGTCTCTGGAGGATCGGCACTCATTTGTTCAGGGCCATCACCCAGATCTGAATCAGATTCAGAATCTGGCCCAGACATTACAGCCGCAGCGCCTTCATTCTGACTATCTGCATCAAGATCTAAAAGAAAAATTGAAAAAAAAACCTTTAAGTCTTTTGGTTTTCTTCAATTTTTTTTAATTAAATGATAGCAATAAAAAAAATATTGTTAAATTGCAACAGTAATAACGATAACCCAAAAAATGAGCTCAATTGTGTACGATGTGTTTCTTACAGCAAAGGAGCTTCCTGGGAAGCTTAAGGCGTAGCTATTTGATGATTAAACTTTACGCCGCAATCGACTAATGATATTTTAAGGTTTAAGTCTGCGTCAGCGAGCTGTTCTACTTTTCAAATTATTTACATGAAGAATGAATTTTAGACCCACTCGATACTTACTTTTTTACCAAAAAAAAAAAAAAAAAAGGTTAAGAGAGAAAATACGCGGCATAGCAATCATAAGCAACGTTGTATGATTGCTATAACTTCGAAAAGCTGTGTTTAAAAAAGACTGCAATCAATAAATCATTCCACTTTAACGCAACTCTGTTGTTCTGCTTAAAAGATAAGTTTGATCTCAAAGAATTTTTCCATTCTTGTTTAGACTAAACTTAATTTCCTGAACTACGGACTCTCCTTTGTTCTTCTTCGTTTGACGGTAATACGAATACTGTGAGCCCGAAGTTATCGTATCTCCTACTTTTCTGCTTCACTCTAAAGAGTGATCAACCAGTAACAGATTTCGGCCGCAATACCGATTATACATTGTTCCAACCAATTTTCGTTAAGTTTGCATTTTTTTTACCAGAAGTATTTTGGCCTTTGTCTCTTTTTCCTTTTTTAGGATCTTGTTGCTTATCTGATTGTGCTTTATGGTATTTTTGACATGAAGGCTTCCACTGATATAACTTTTTCTAGTCTTGATCAAACAAAAGCTTAAGCTGAAGAAGGAAAGGATAAAAATTCGATTTGCCAGCTGAGTGACACCAATCTTGAGAGATATTTGCAATCAAACTTTTGGTATAGCCTACAGATCTCTTTAAAAGAAGAATGTTATTTGAGAATCGTGAGCTTTCTGAGTCGAAATCTAATCGAAATGAAACTGAAATGAGAACAGCTTTTGAGTTTCGTCCTGAAAGATGACAGTGGTAATTTTGCTTATCCACTCCGCAAGTGTTTTTTGCTGCCTTGGGATGGCTTCAAAAATATATTTAGTAGTGCGAGGTGCCTGACGATACGTTCATTGGATAATCCTATTGAACTGGGAACATGAAATGTGGAAGCTTCTTCTTTAAGATGGTATAAGGGATCTCTCTGGGAACGTGGTATGTGTTAGGAACAACACTTCTTTCAATGGAGCTCTCTTCTTCAGAAAAAAACTTTCAAAACTTTATTGGTTTTACTTCGGTGGGTTTTAAAAGGCACAGAAGGCACGCCATCGCCACACTCTGCAGGGATGATGTAATTGTTAAAAAGCTAGAAATTGCTGGAGAACCTCATTTCGGCATTCTTTCGAGCATAGTAAAAGTCAATCGGAAAAAAGCCAGCGAAAAAGAGTTAACCTAATTCGTGGAATTGAACGATTTCTGTCCACAGAAATTTCGGGAGCATAAATATGAGCTGTCCTGTTTTTATATTTGGCGCAGAGGCATGGACCTTGTCAAAGGTATTCGAGAACGCTTTAGGATGCTTCGAGAGAAAAATTCTTTGGGTGATTTTTGGTCCCGTTATAGATGGAGAGTGGAGAAGAAGATTTAACCACGAGCTGACACTGACCTGGTACAACGAGTCAAGGTCCAGCGGCTTAGATGGCTGGGCCATGTAGAGCGAATGGACACCAACGCTCCGGCCCGGAAAGTCTTCGAATCCAATACCGAGGGACGGCGCCGTAGAGGAAGACCGCGACTCAGGTGGCAGCTAGCTAGGGACCGAGCTGTCTTGAGAAGCATGTTGGTTGAGGCCCTAGTCTGACCCGCACTGTAGCGCCACCTTAAGTAAGTAAGTAAGTAAATATGAACTGTGAATAAGAGGTTTGCTCTCTCGTGAGCAATCTCTTCCCTGAACATGTATGAAAAATCTCTGTGCTGGATTTGACTGCTTTAAAGTGTTTATTTACAATACGCTAACATAGCTATTGGGTCATGTATTTTAGGCATAAATATGAAGGAAGTTTACCGACCGGAAGTTCAGGTGATTTTCCTTGTAGATAATGATATATTAGCATCAACAGTAACAAACAACTACACTAAATGGCAAATAATAAAAATACCAACAAAAGGTGCGAAGCATGGCGCATTGGCATAAAATTCAAGTCTCATACTTTCTACAACTTTAGTAGAATGCTGATGATTCTTACAGTATGAATAAAAATGTACTCTTTGTGATGACATCAAAGAGAATCATAGTCTTTTCACTTCACAAATGGCAACAAAAAGTGAAACAATAAACGCCATAACATGGCCTTACAAGATGTGGTCTCACATTTTCAAAACGACATCGAAAGTTTGAGAAAATCAAGCCCTACGCAAACGAAAATTATGCTCAGTTAGCTTAATGAATTAATTTACACCGCAAACAGAACTTAAACAAAAAACAAAGTTCACAGAGTAGATACCATGATCAAATGACGTCAGAAAAATACCAGGAGAACTTAGCCGCCTTGGTGAATCTTCTTCTTCATCACTTGTTGGACTTGCCCGACCAAATGAATTCATCGAAACCGACTTTTTAAGCACGATTCGTTTCTTAGGGCTAAAGTCTACCGTACTTGAAACGTCACTCATGTCACCATTATCTTTACTCTTAAATTTTCGAAGTTTACGCAATTTTCTCATTTTGGGAAAATCACTCGTATTGGACATCTTACGTTCCCAATTTGTCATTGTCAGATACAATTGTTGAAATATTGGAGTTGATTGTTTGACCAAACTCACTTGGCTTGATGATAGTCTGGAAGCATCATCCACTGTAAGGAAATTACCAAACGAATGTTGCTTTTGCAGACGATCTTTGTTCCTAGTCACCCCTTCATGTTCTTCATTGAGATTTGATTGAAATTAAAATTTAACAAAATAAAATATTTTACAAAGTACTTACCCTGATCATTGAAATGCTTTTCATAGTCTGCTTCGGACCACTGTGTCTCATGGGATATTTGTCCAGATGCATTTGCATCAGTGGCCGCATTTGTTCCTCCACCTGAATTACTGTTCGAACGTAACAGCAAAGCTGAACAGCGCAAGGAGAGCTCCAGGGCATCCATCCAACATTTACCAGCAGCTTGGCTAGGAGCTCGAAAGATTAGGTAAGCAGTTGGTAAAGGTTGAACGACTGCACCTAATGTCACAACAAAAAAGAAGATTATTATTAGAAGATTTATTTATAAACAAGTCTACACAGTTTTGTGGCTGTGTGAATTTATTATCCAACCTATGGTCTCCTTGTCTGGTCCTCGGGGTGCCCATATGGACTGCTCAAGTGGATGGAACAATTTAAAACAGAAACCGTCCTTTTTGCTAGGTCGTTCAATGGCTTGGCATGAATTGAGCAGTATTGTTCCTACCCAATGGCTACTTTTTACCTTTGGACTTTTGTAAAGTAGCATAAGGCCGGGCTTTAAAACACACCACAACTTTGTCCATGATTTTAATGTACCGCGAACCTAGAAAAAAAAACAAAAAATAGATAAATACGAATCTTCAAGTTCATATGCCCTACAATCAGCTTATGTTCTTAAAATAGTTTGAATTACCCACACGCCTCCCGATTGTTATCAGTCAGCAACTGAACAGTAGAAATATTGATAATACGCAGACATTGATGTGGAAACAATTAATCATTCAAAAGTTGTATTAAACATGTGGTGCGATTTATTAATAGAAAACAACTGAATTAACTCACGTCAGAGTGGCCTGAACGCAATTCTCGGTTGCCAAAAGTTCTACAAAAAGACACACACACAGCATTTATTTCGTGAAATGTCAAACTAAATATTCAATGGCATAACCATAGTTTAACTCCTGAGAAAAAATCTTCATGACATTGGAAGGTTTGCAGTTTGAACTTTCTTTGGCGCTCATGTGATTCTCATTTTGATTTTGAATTGATTGATTTGAATGATTTAAACGATCATTATTCGTACGATCAGTTTAGCGCAGTTTTCCTGATTAACAATAAGTTCGTTATGCAAGATGCAAACCAAGCAAAAAAAAATAAAAAATAAAAACAGAGTAGTTTGAGGCGTGTCAGCTGAAAATGCGAGGTTGCTATTTTGTCTGAACAGCTGTTGGACAGACGTTTTTATCAAGAGATAGTATTTCATTTAACTTTAAAAAGTAATGATCGTAATGAAGCGGTTATGGGTGATCAATTTCTATCAACGTTAATCAGATCTACACTGAAAACATTTGAAAATAAAAATTCGAAAAGTTCTATCAAATACAAAGGCAAGTATAGTTACTTCACATTCGGTTTTATCTAGAAAGTTATTTTGGCGAGCAAAAAAGGCGTATTTGTTTGTGATGTTGTCTTATTTGTTTTTTTATTTATTTTTTTATTTATTTAAACAACTGTGGCTTCTCTTGTATCTGAACAGATGAAGTAAAACAAGAGGCCCCTTGTCTAAAGCTTAAGGGCTTCACAACCATATGATGTGATTCATAACTTAAGCACTTAGGTGCTTTAAAATAATACAAAATTTTAAAAGAAATTAGAAAAATCGTTTGTCCATCTATCAAAAACCAGATCACATCTTAAACTAATCAAACAATGGGAAATATATATTCAGTAGTTGCTACTTAGCACAGTTGTTGTTAAGTAGGCACTTACGGAGCGTGAATAATTTTTGAGGTGTTGATGATATGCGGTGGGACAGTGTGAAATGATGTTAAATATCAATTACGAATAGCAATTTCAATTTACCTCGGAAAAAATAAGATGATTCTGAGCTCCCTCGACTTGTGAATTGCCACTTAGCAGAATTTAAAGATTCTGACTGAAGACACAGGGAGTCTTACAAAACTTATAATATGCAGGTACTCGAGCAAGAGTTTGGAACGGAGAAGAATTATCTGCATGTTTTGAGACAAAATCGGGTGTAAGACAGGGATGTGCCTTGAGCCCAGTACTTTTTTCGGTTTTTATTGATGATTTACTCGATGGACTACCTGCAGGTGTGGAGTGGGGTGGAACGCGTACCAAGGGCCTTTTGTTTGCGGACGATGTGGTTTTGCTGTCCAGTTCACCAGAATCCTTGCAGCTAATGATCAATCGCCTTTATGTATTACTGTAAGCTCTAAAATATAAGCGTTAACTCGGAAAAATCCAAAATAATGATTTGTAAGAAAGATGAAGGAAGGCGCAGTAGAAAGGAAAGATGCTATATAAGTACTTAGGTGTTCTGCTCACCAATGGCTTTACCTTGCAAAAGCATCTTGGAAAAATTAAAACGCAATAAACGCAACGTGGAAAGGATGTTTTGGAAATCGTTTCATTTCACATAGCAGCAAATATAAAGTTTTTGAAGCAGTTGCAGAGTCAGTGATGTTCTATGCTGCGCAGGTATTGGATCATAAACAATACGAGGAGGTCGAGAAACTTCTAAGGTTTTATATCAAGAGAATATTTGATATTCCTTCAAACGCCCCAAACTATTTACTGATGGTCGAAACTGGACTTTCATTTCTGTTTATTAAAACCTTAAATGAGCGACTACCACAAAAAGCAGCTCTAAAAAATATTGCGGATGGAACAAGTTGGTACGCGGAATGGTTAGATCTGGCACTGCAGTGTGACATGGCCTTGGACTTAAGTCTATGAAATAAAGAGAAATGGAAAAACGAGATGTATTGGCTGATACAGAAGGTTGATGATCTATATGCATCAAAATACAGACAAGATGCTGAATCATCAATATTTAGATCTATTTACAGACGTTTAGATCATAATTTGGGAGAGAAAAACTTTTTTCATGACAACAACAGCGTACAAGAAATATCTATGATGATAAGGTTGAGAGGAGAACTTTTGAGCTTAAATTATGTGCCACACAGGGATAATTTACCATGCCTTTGCGAATTGTGTAATTTGAAAGAACGAGAAGATGTTCTACACTTTATTGGAAAATGCCCTATAGAACAGGAAACAAGATTGCATGTGCTTGGAGAAAGGTTTCTAACGGATGAAGATTGCTTTAATGTGTTGTACCAAGGCGATATGGAGAAACTGTTTTTATTTGCCAAAATCGCTCTTGCTTACAGACAAAGAATGATGATCGGAAGTTTCTGAAACTTTGAACTAAATACTTTTTTACTTTTTATTAGTTGTTTTTTAAACTGTCAATCTAATAGACGGCAAAAGCCAAGTCCATTTGTTTTTGTTAAATTTTGAAGAAAAAAACTTATGATTTAATAAAAACCAACTAACTTACTACAGGGTGATTGACTGACATTAGATCCACCAAAATGCCATAAGATATAGGTTAAGTCAAAGGAAAAAAAATATCGAAAAATAAGCCTTTTGTTATGTATGTTTTATTCAAAGCAACAAGAAAGTGATACTGAGTAAAGCTGTTGCCCAGCTACACTGAACAACATTGAGCACAGTTCAAAGTATGTGGAGCTTCCTGTGCTTAAAGAGAGCCAAATCTTAGCTAGGAGTTTTGAAGCAACACTACTAATAAGTCAAAAAAAGAAGAAGATGGTGGAGACTTTGGAAAAATTAAAGTGGCCCTCAAATAATGGAGCGGTGTTAGCTGTGCTGTAATGGTAAGTATGTTTGCCTGTTGCGCGGGAGGATTGTGGTATTGGCAAGTTTTCTGATAGAAAATTCATTTCCACTGAAAAGCGCATTCTCGATCAGCCGTTTGGAACCGGCAGAAAATTGTAGGTCCCCTCCATTCCATCACAGGGCATGGTTGTTAGAAATGCACTAAGCTCACCGCTCATTTCCGCCACACTGTGTATGTATGTCAAAAAATCGAGCTAGCTTCAATTTGGAACAAAAAAAGTTGAGATAAACAAGCGAAGGAAGAGCATGGTTGGGATATTTCGAGGTATTGGAGAAAATTCCTTCCCGATTGCTGATGCAAACCAAGCAATTCAAATAATGCGACAAAACAACTTGATTAGGGGGCAACCATCTTAAAAATAGCCTCAAAAAAGGAAAAGTGCTCAGGTGATTCGTTCGTCGAAGTTCATTAACGATGCTCAAGAACATCTTCTTGTGGATATCTAAAAATATTGCACATGTGGTGATAGCATTGTGATTTCTATTTGCACGAACTATTGGATTTGTTCGAATTGGTACAACTCAGAAAAATAGGATAGCAATTTTTTTTAAATAACTGCTTTTATGTCAAATGTCTAAATAACAACACTCGATGCATCAAAAGTAAATGCATTTTGGGTATGTCGCATAGGTGTAATCTATTTTTTGGTCCCCGTGTAATCTAAATAAAAAAAAATAGTACTCATACGCCCCAGTGACATTATATATTCCAGTATAAAATGTACGAAGTAACTATATTCATTTGCATAATGTTAGCTTTGCATATTTGAACAAAGAATTGCTGGTGTTTATGCCCTGGTTTATGAGTAACAAATATACAATGTGGCAAAAGCTACTCAAAAAACCTGAAATCATTGAAAAACTCTTTGAGAACCCTAAGCTTTTGTAAGGTTCACAAATCTCTTCAAATGATTGGTCCTCTATTTATTTTATATCCCATTTTATAAGTAACTGCAGTACCATCAAAAAACGTTAATAATTAAGAATGTTTATCTGTGTCAAATAACCGCATTTGAAGTGTTCTTAAATTCAGCTTTTATGATAGAAAGTACGGCAAACGTAGCCTTTGAAAGGTTTGCCAAAGAAAGTATTCTTACACGGAACAAAAGGAACACAATATCAAAGGATTATTCATTTACATCGCTCGGGAAAGCATGATAAAGTAATTCAATTTTATAAATGTAATTATCGCTGAACAAAGTAACAAGAACCAATAAATTACTTACTCAAAGAAGAACCATACACCATATTTAAAGTACTAAATACTAAACAAACTAAATAAACTGAGAAATGGTATCCGTGGCGTGATGGTTAGCATACAGGAACAGGAATTAGTGTTGAAAGAGATTGAGCTCAATAGTAATGGAAACTCAATGTTTCCGCTTAAAAGATCTTGAACAAATACTATGTCTGTGCTCTCATGTCTCCTTTGTAGAGACTGAACGTAAGTAGTTTTGAACGATTAGCATAATGGAGGCAAGTGGTATCTATCACCCGCCTACATTAAAACCTTAGAATTGAGATTTTAACAAACATCATTTATCGCTAAAATAAAAAATAACAGGCAAGGACGGCTGCCTTGAGCAACACCGTTATTATTTTATCTATCTATCTATATCTATATCTATCTATATCTATCTATATCTTCTATATCTTCTATCTATATCTATATCTTCTATACATATAATAAAAACGTAACAGTTCGTTTGTTTGTGCACGCTAATCTCAGGAACAGCTTATCCTATCTAGATGGGGTTTTCAGTAATATATTGTGGTAAGCTTCACTTAACATTTAGTTTCTATTTCACGTCAATCGGTTGATAAATAAAAAAGTTATGCGAATTTTTGCGGACAAAGTCGCTGGTACACCTAGTTTTTAATAAGTAAGGAAACGATCTATTGGGTACCAGGACATGTAGGAACTGAATGAAATGAACAGACAGAAGGTCTGACTGGAACAAGAAGGAAAGGTCACCGCTCGGAGGACCGCAAACCTTTTGTTCAACATGAAATGACACAAAGATTTAATAAACCTTAACAGAAACAATGTGGGAATGCTAGCTGGCTTCCAACTGGACATTACAGACAAGGAAATAAATGCAATTGCTATAACGAACAGGAAGAATCTCCGAACAATCTTCTCGGAGATTTCAAAACTTTCATTCATCCATCAAGGACACAAGTGGCTAGAACCACACTGCATAGCGCGATAGGGACCCAAAAATTTTTAACATTACACAGATCATTACTTTTATCAAATAAACTAGTCTGAGTGAGATGCTATAGTTAAGGACGACCACTTATTTAAGCAGGGGCACAACATATCTTCATGGTCGAAGTGGAATATTAATAAAAAAAAACCCCAAACTATTCATTTAATCACTCCAAAACACTTAATTTAAAAATCTTAAATTTCAATTTAAAAAAAAGTTCAAAAACCGATCAAGTAAACTTTGAGTTAAAAAAGGGAATCATGTTTTTTTTAGATGCAGAATGATATTATCAATAGAAGGTTTTTTTGAAGATTGTTACTTCCGCCCGAACAGAGGTGAACTAACCCCTTCCTCTTACGCGATTTTCGTAATTTGCATAAATAAATAAAAACAAATAAGGTGGCGCAACAGAGCGACAAACCTCAGAGCGTAGCGCATTACTCACAACCATCTCTTGTGAGGGAATGGAGGGGACCTACAATTTCCTGCCGGTTCCGAACGAGAAAGCACTTTTCATATCAAAGAATTTATTAACGGAGGACTTGCCAATTACTCGCAAAAGGCGATACCAGTGGAAAAAAAATGTTTACCTCGGTTGGGATTCGAGCCACGGACCTCTGGGTAAACAGGCAGACATGATAACCATCACGCTACGAGTACATGCATACTCTCGTTTAAAGCATCCTATGTAAATTTCAATCAGGTCTTCAATATTTCTGCTCGTACATCGTTTCTATTTTCTTATTTATATTCCGTCTCTTCTATATAAACGCTTCATTCTGTTTAAATTCTGTTAATATTTGCTGATAATAATAATCAATGAGGCTTTGATGATCATTGTCGTAATGGTTATGGTCATGTCCTCGTTAAACGTTGGAGCTCGGGGTTGTAATCCCTGAAATTTAAATTGTTTAACTCTCCCGAGGAATTTGCGAATTCTCTGAAAGTAACTACAATACCATGATCTAATTTGCCAAAAATATGTAGGTCCCTCCGTTCCTCAAAAGGATTGATAAAATAAAATACATTAAGCCCAACCTCTGAAATTTTTGGGAGTCGATTTAATTAGTAGGCACCCTCTTCAATTTGCTGTCGATTCCGAACGGCTAAGATCAAAAGCGCTTTTCATGGCAGTGTAATTACTCTCGGAGGGCTTGTCAATCCATCGCGAAAGATGATACCTATTGAAAAACAATTGGATATTTGAGGGATTCAAAACTAGAACCATCACGTAACAGGCAAACATTCTAACCTAACGCTACTGGCAACACAAAATACGTATAATTACATAAATATAAATTCATATTCATGTCTGCAATGATCACATGAGATACCCAAATACCCATGTATTATACCCCGCTCGTATTATTACAACCGGACGACATGATTTTTAAGAATAATGAAACTTGGCTGTCTACCTGTACACAGAAGCGTCTTCATTTGGCGTTTTGTTTTATAAATTTATGTTTTTTTTTTTAAGGCATGGCGCATATGGACATTCTTTTCATAAATGCTACTTGATTTCAACACTTTTAAATCTTGACATTTTTTCAAGTTTCAAAAATAGACATGTACTTTTACAATGCCTTTCGTGGAGGAATTCTATGGCAAGTTTGAAGAACCAGTTCAATTTTGTTCAAAGCAAATACTTAAATCTTAAATTAATAAATAGAACCGAAGAAAAAACAAATAAATCTTAGCTGACAAAAAATATTGTGAATCGCAATATTTTCATAGCACGCACTCAAAACAAAGAAAGAAAAATCACATAAATACTTTTTATCGTCAAATCGCCACTACAAAGTAGATACCGCACATTTCAAAATTCACATTCTTATCGACGAAAGTAAGTAGCATGTAGGTAGGTGTAGGTAAATAAATCAAGCACTCAACCCTTACCTTAAGCCAATCAGCGAGAACAATCACAGCTGGATCTTGAAGCGAATTTAATAATTCAGAAGCAACGCGCTTCTTCTCACGACGGTAGTTCTTTCTCTGTGCCTTGTATGACTCCTTGCGATTGAGCTTCGATGTGTCTGTTGACTGCTGCTAAAAAAAATTTAAAAAAAATCATTACAATTTGATAAGAAATTGAAAACAATAGTCAACTTACTTTATCTGTCGAATTGCCATCAAACTTTGAACTGCTATCTCCCCAATTGGCGATGCCTAGAAAGAATTTCATTGCACGAAATTAGCCAAAATGCAAACTACTAAAGGCCAATATTCTTATTTTGTTGTTCAATTCTGCTGCACTCTTACAACACCGTTGTATTCATTTTATTTTCTACTTTTCTTTTTTTCTTCATTAATTAACGTAAAATTAACATACAAGACTAAAATACGAACAAATTTATCTCAAGGTACAAAAACATGCGCATTCTATTTATATTTGCTTTTCTTCTTTTTCTAATCTTCTTCTACTTTTAAGCTTTTCTCTTTTGATCACATATACACTAGAGAAACAATGCGAAAAACCGTTACACTAAACAAAGATTCTACTGTCCACTTTCTGGCCAAAAAGGAAACTAACCACAGAGTCCGAAAACGAAACTATGAAAACACACATTCGACAGCGGAATGATTTCAAGAAAAATAAACAAACATTGAGAATAACAAAAACAAAAATTGAAATTGCAAGCGAACAACAAATATAATAATTAAAAGCGCCCGCCGCGCTACGATCTATCGCAATTCACTAACCGAATGGCAATAAATTAAAATGAATAAAATAAAAAAAACAAAACAAATATCAAATTAAAAGCAAAACAAACATGAAAAGCCAATCAACAACGTCGTCGTCAAGTACGACCAGAGTACCACCTTCTGGTTGTATTCTGTCTTTGGCTTTCTATCTAGGGGTGGTTTTCTTTTGGCCAAGTACACTACGAGCTTTTACTTAAAAATTTGTTTAGTATACTTTGCTTTTCAAGTTAAGACGACTAGAAGCAGATGGGACAGCATAATGAGTGCAATGATAAGCAATATCGTGAAGATACTAAATAAAAACATAATATGTCAATTAATACAATTATTATTAAAAAGAAAAGAAACGAACAAGTGCAGGACGTGTAGCTGTGTGTTGTTACTCGTATTTGTTAACAGTTATGAAACACTTTCACATATATGTCAGGTGGTTTGGCACTTCGATTTGCAATAGATGATTGAAAAGGAAGCAAGTCATGGTGTAGTAGCTCATTGAGAATAATTCTCACGGGAGGTGACTAATATCAAATTGAATTTCCTGGTCATTGTTATTTTATTATTGTCATTTGGTATGCTGAACGTGTACGTGAACGTATACGAGTGTAATACATTTTATGAAAATTAGTTTTTTAAGAATTTATGAGCTTTGAAGTAAGTGTGAGTGTGGCGATCCTAATAAATTGTGGAGGTAATTAAGTATAATTGTCTCTTGAGAAAAGCAGAAAAACTAATCTTTTATAGCCAACTCAGACATCGATTTTAATATTTATTAATTTTACACAGAAATCGATTTTGAAGTTGTTCGCTGGCAAGCACCACAGTTCAAAACGAGCAATGTTAGATTAGTCCAAATATAAAAGTCAAAATAGTAATAGGCATGGGACAACTGGGATTGGGAATACTAGGGTCTGGAGTATTTTTCTCAACGATACCCTTGTGACCTTGGTGGTGTGCCCGTGGCGTAGTTTAAAGCGTGTCTGCCTGTTACGTCGGGGGTTCGACGTTCTTTCCCGATATCGCTTTTAGCGAGAAATTGGCAATTTCTTTGATAGTGATTTGAAGCAATGAAAAGAGTTTTCGCTATTTGTCGATCGGAATCGGCAAAAAATTGTAGGTCTCTCTTTTTTTTATAATTAACGCGCACTTCAAGGGGTTATGAATACCCTTATAATGTTATAAAAACACAGTGCGAGCATTTAGGAAAATAGGAGGGGATTTGAAAGGAGACACCGATGCACTTTGCTTTTAAACCTTTGTGAATCGTATTGAAGGGGAAAAACAGAGTCAGGTAGGAGGTAGAGCATACCACATTCGGGTGGTGAGACCGAAATACGAATCTCTATACTTGACTGTACGTCCGAAGTTGGGCTCAAGGTGAAACTGATGAACATTCCTTGCGAGGCGGGTGTTGCGGCTAAATTTTTTCAGGGGAGGAATGCAACTGGCTACTTCACTAGAGCACTGCTTGTGAAAAAAGCGATAAAAGAGAGAGAGACAGGTGACGTGTCGACGATGTCCGAGGGAATCAATCGATTCTGCGATTGAACTATCACCTATCAATTTTAACGCTCTATTTTTTACCCTATCAAGTAGGCGCAAAGATGTTTGAGGAGCACCAAACCAGATATGGGAGTTATACTCCAGTTTCAGGCAGATGAAGGCCTTATAAATTGTAGCCAGATCAGAAGGGGGAAGAACTTCCTGCATCGTCTCAAGAACCCTAAGCATTTAGCACCGTTTTTGGCGACTTCAAATATGTGGTCATTACAACGAAAATCATCGTTTATGCACATACCAAGTACTGATAGCTTTTCGGTTTCTTGGATGCAGGTACCATTCATGGATAATGGCAATGGGGGAATGTTAGGCTTCAACGACAAGAGACAACATTGGGTTTTCGAAGCATTGAATTTTACTCGGTTCTTATGACCCCATGCTACAATGCTGTTAAGGTCAGAATTCAATGAGCTTATCATACGCAACCATTCCAGTTCCACATTCGAAAAACGTGAATTTGGAAAGAAATGAATTTGAAAAGCTGAGGGTCGAGTCGTCAGCAAAACAGTTAAGCGGATTAGAAGTATCAGACAAGAGATCATTTATAAAAATGAGGAAAAGCGTCTGAGACAAAACGGAGCCCTGGGGCACACCATCATTTATGAAGTGGGTATCAGACTTGAAGCCATCCAATACAACTTGTATTGGACGGTCGGAAAGGTAGTTTCTAATCCAACGAAGAAGAGACTCATCGATACAAAAAGCACGCATTTTCGATAAAAGAGCCTGATGCCTTTGATAGATCAAATGCTTTAGATTGATATTTCAAAAGCGCAATAATCTTATTTTTTCCAAAACAATGTAAAGATTGGTTCCACTTTTCGGTGAGATAAGCTATCAAAGCACCAGTGGACCGTTTCCTACGTAATCCGTACTGACGGTCATTGAGAATCTTTCGTGCTTCAAGATATTTCATAAGTTGACGGTTTATCAACATTTCCATGACCTTAGAAAGAAGGGACGTAAGTGCAATTGGACGGTGATTGGAAGGGGAGGAAAATTCGCCGTTTTTGGTCAATAAAAGACAAAAGCAGTTTTCCGTCTGCTCGGAAAAATCCCAGCAGAATAGGAAAGATGGAAAAGTTTACGCAATGGTTTTGCTAGCGTAGAAGAACACCTCTTCAGAATAACGGCGGGGATACCATCTGGACCAGCATTTACATTTTCTTACAAGATATGATTGAGAAAAATTGAATAGGCTGTCGGGCTTTCTTGGGCAACCCTATTAATTTTAATTTTATACCTTGTGACAAGCAGACATACTGAGACTGACCATTATGCCACAGTCTCAACAAATATAATTTATCAGCGAAAAAATAATTGGAAAAATTGAATTGGATTTTTGTATGAATTTCTAATCAGAACTAACGAACCGAACGTTTCACGAAATTCTTTATTCGAAAAGTTGTTTTTGAGTATCTCTCGAGGTTATTCTTTAACCATAGGTGTATAGGATAAGGTACTCAAAAGTTTATTTTAAAGTTCAGAGTTCTCCATTACTTGATCTAAGGTCAAAAAAAATGTTTTTTCCACGTTAATATTCATTGTCATGAAAAGCGCTTTCAAAGCACCGGCAAAAAATTGCAGGTCCTTTCCATTCCCTCACAAGGCATGGTTGTGAGAAATGCGCTAGGCCAAGAGGCTCCTCGCTCTGTTGCGCCACTCTAATTATTTTTTTATTTAACGTCAATCATCACTAAGCTACGAATATTAAAATACTACTATAATACGGACAAATATTGTATTTTGGACAAGATGATTTTCATGTGTAATGTTGAGAAGAAGATGTTTTTTAAAAATTAGAATGGTCGAACAACAATCGTTAAGAAATCTGGCTTGTTACACCGCTATTTACTTGAAGGTAAAGTTCAAGACGTTTAAGAAAACAACTGTACAACGTGGGGCACTTTTTTAAATCGTATTTAGGTTTTCTGACACTAATAGCTGTTTCTCGCTGAAATTTGAAATTTTGACAGAAGGTCAGTAGACTAGTAGACCTTTAGAGAAGAAGACCTTAAGGCTAGTAGATCTTGAGGTTAGAAGACCTTTGGAGTAGTAGATCTTCGGACTTATTTTAGGGTTACGTGAAAGACAGAGTCTATTCCAATGGCTTATAAAAGGCACAACTAGTGAAACTATTGACGACATACAGGCGCAAAGCTGTGAATGGGAAATTTCATGAAAAGGTGCGCCTCTTCGAACATTAAAATTAAGTTAATGGTAGATCATCGGAAAACAATTGCATTAAGCTGTCAAAAATATTACAAATGAAGCACTTCAGCGCACTTCAAAGCAGTTCAACGGGTGTGTTGAAATAACGTCTGAGAAATACTTCGAAATAAAAATCTCCGAGTCCTACAAAATTGGAGAATTTTCCTCTCTGACTGAGGACCTCGCTAGTTTCGCATATTCCTTAAAAATAGTTGTCTGTTTCAAAATTAAAAATAGAACTCTAAGGAGACTCCGTTTTTTTATTTATACAAGATGGCCACTTGAGCTTAAGGTTTCAAGGTAAAAAAAAAGTTACTTTCTATGCGAATTTTTATCTTAAATATGTATTGAGTAGTTTTATTCGGACCTTTCGTACATCATTGAGACAATAGGGGGTAATTTTTCCATGCAGAACTATTGAAGCTTTACCTACAGCCAGGACAATCAATAAAAACCAGGTTTTAATCTCTGCCATTTTGAACAATACGAAAACACGAAGAAGATATTTTTCGAATTTTCGAATGAACTTCGCCCTTTATGAGTATTTCATATTGTGCAAGTCTGAACTGACACTATGGTGCTTTTTTAGTTTGGCTAGTGACCCTAGCTTTAATGTATCGCTATACTAAAAGACCATAAGGTATGATAGACCTTCTCCTGACATCATTCTATCTACGGACTAAGCTTATTTTGAACAAGTCAGTGTCAACTGCAAGGTTTTAGACCTTAAAGAATGGCACAGTTAACACAGCTCAATTGTGTAAAACTATTTCATGGTCATTCACTGTTTGAAAAGAAAGTCCTCGTTTTGACAAACCATGTCAAATTATCTCTCCTTTTCACCAATTGTGTGACCAAATATTCTCAACAAAACAATCTCAGTTCCTGATTAACTTTATCTAAATTTTTTGTCTATGTCAAATAATATGGTTAACCTGCTTGATACAGGGCCACAGTTCAACACCAAATGCCCTACAAATACTCTCACACCATCAAAAATATTGTAACAATTTCTATACTCTCAATCCATGAATTTGATATTATCAAAAAAATATTTAAGTCCTACTTGAAGGAGACATTGCTTTTAAAATGTCATACCATTTTCTTTTTCAAACCCTCGTCAATTTGAAAAGCTTTTATTATAAAATGATATCTTTCACCACAAGCGAATAATTGAAATACCAAATTATTTTCATCTCTTAAATATACCACCGCACACTTGTCACATAGATAAACGAATAGAACGGACTCTTGTTACATAGCATAGGTACATAAGTAGCATGATGGTGTCTTTTCTGAGAGCAGATCCTATTCAATTCGATTGAAAAAGGAGCAAAAAAAAGAAATGTGTACGATTTAGAAAGATTCTTCATGTATGGAGTATCTCAAGGACTTGTGTGCTATGTCACTTGGCAGCATTGAGGGTTCGAAAAAAATTTTCTCTGAGATCAGTGGATGATTCAAGAACAATGGACATGTTTTATTATGAATGTTTTACATTGAAATCTCAACATTTATAATATAGTTATTTAAACTTTCTATATACACAAATGCTGAATAAAGAAAAATGTAAAGAGTGTTGTTTTTAGTTGGATGGGCAGCACTATTTCCATTTTACTGCCATTTTGTCATCATGAAACGACTCATGCCTGAACAATACATGCGAATTGTGCGGATTCATTTAGAAAAAAATTGTTTTGTGTGTGAAACGCATTGCCATTGTATGATACATCAGAGCAATGACTTCGATTAACGATGTAAAGTTTTCCTGTCACGGGTCAAATAACCGCATCAGTGATCGAGTAAATGAGCAATAATTTTCTTTCAAAACTCGCTCTATATTATAAAACATCAATCTGCTGTTCATTTATCGACTGGAATTCGTTCAAATACTGATGAAAGAATGTCAAATTGTTGCCCTAAAATGTTCGATTACTCGAGAAGTAATGTAAAAAGCACATAATTCAATCACGTATTATTCGATCACGGGTGCGGTAATTCGGCCCCAGGTTTATTTTGAATGATAATACTCATCATCTGAGACGTCAGTCGGACAGCGCCATAAACAAAGAATCTGTCGAGGAAAACCCGAAAATTTTGCCATTTTGCACAACAATGTGACCAGTTTCAGATTCACTGTATGAAAAATTTTGCAGAAAGATCCGAGCCCATATTACGAATTACGAAGTGCGAGGCAAAACACAAAACTCAAAACAACGATAGACACGACATAAGCCTATTACGAATTACAAGAAAATATCGATAAAAATATAATAACATTAAAAAAAAACGATCGTCAAAAGCAGTCGCAAATGACAGCAAGTATCGTGAAACGTAATGGCAACGTAACGATAATGAGGGGTTATATTGAGAGTATCGTTATTTGTTATACGCGTTCGGGGTTTCTACACGATAATGGAATCGAAACAAAATTGCTTTATGCACAAGAAATTTTGTTCACCGATGAAACTCATTTTTATTTGAATGGTTACGTCAGTGAGTAAGCATCATCAAGCTATTGTTGAGAACCCGTGCCATTTGATCACAAAAAACTGGCTGATATGATGTGGAATCAATGGTTCATACTTTCTTAAACGATACCAGCCAGAGAATTACTTTTTCGTTCCTGAATTAAGTCGCCTTGATGTTAGGATTTAGGAAGAATTGGTTTGAATAAAACGTAGTTGCAACATAAAACAAAGCTCGTGTAACAACTGATTTGTTGAAGCAAACTTTTAATGAGCGCATAATTTCGCATTTGGATTTAAGTTGGCCTCCAAAGAACGTGTGAATTTATACCACCAGACTATTTTCTAAGAAGTCTTGTAGTCAGACAAGCCAGAGATACTATTGACGAGTTGGAAACAACATTCGCCGCGTTATTACTCATATACCAGTACGACCATAAATGCTGCAAAAAGTGATCAAAAATAGGACATCAAGAGATTGCTTAAGGTATACGTCCACACTATGCCGAGCGGCATCAACCGGCACACGCCGATCGTCAATACCGATTTAGTGTGGTTGTCCCGACTGGCCTTCCTCTTAACCGAAAGCCGAACCGAATGAAATGGATCCGTATGCTGATCGGCATAGTGTGAACGCACCTTTTCGTTCCAGAGCCACCGCCCATGGCTAATGGCAATACCGCTGAAATTCATTAAAGGCAAATAAATATGATAAAAAATTATTATCTTTCAAATAAAGTCAATTTTATAGCCCTATCCCTAAGAAAAAAAACACCCTTTGTCGGTGGGGTCGAATAGATGATGACTTCACTTGAGATAAGAAGCTTATTTCAAATTATCAATAATGGGAAGCTTGTTGGCTATTTTTGGAATTTGACAAACTGCCCATTCAATTTCAAAAAGGGGATTTTTATAAGTATCGAATACAAAACTGCTTATTTTTGACAGCTTGTTTATTCAATAACTTTTGAAAAAGAGTTTATTTCTTTCAACACAAACATTGGAACTTATTATTCAATAAAGCTATTCTATTTGTTTTTCGACTCGCTCGAATTAATTTTTTCCTTTCTTTTTTTTATATTGAATGAGTTCATTTACCTACAAATGCTGAAGCAATCGCAATAAACTCAATTTAAATTTCTTCACAGTGGTACATCAATCTTTTGAGTTTCATACGTATGAATGTATATGGGATGTGCTTTAACTGATTCTATTTTTGGAAAATTGAAATATTTATCACAATTTTATGAGCAGCCTTAAACTTTTTCAATTTGCTTTAGACTTTTTTATTTGCTTGATTGATGGAGTCGTTTTATTTATCTCTTTTTTTTTCAAAATGTTTCTATGTATGTGCGAGTTGACCAAGCTTGAAATTCATTTGAAAAACCCTCCATCAATCATAGCTGTGATTTTTTATTTAAACTTAAATCTAAAGTTCAAACTTCAAACATAACTTGATTCTAAAGTAATGGATACTTTTAAAAGCGAACATGGATTAAGGAGGGTTTTATAGTAGTAGTATAGTATATTTATTATTTTTTTCTTTAACAATTTTTCTAATATATGTTTAAAATACAAATAAATTAAAAGAAGAGAAATAAATCAGAAGCATTAGTAATTTTTTAAAAAGTGTTTTAAGTGCCCCTTCAAATTTTATTGTAAATGGGAATTAAGGGATTTACTAAGAGTTGATTTCGAGGTATGGAGGTCAAACATATTCGAGGAGTCATTACTTAATACTCTAATACCGTACGGTGATGGGGAATGCGTAAAGGAGAGCAGACAGGGCCTACATTCCGGGAATCAGTGCCAAAAGAGATTGAGCTCAATAGTGCCGGACAATTAATGTTTCCGCTTAAAAGATCTTGAACAAATACTACTAAACGTAAGCATGTAGTTTTAAACGATCAGCATTATGGAGGCAAGGGCTAAATCTGGTTGTAAGTAGTACACGCTTCCCGCATCTCAAAATTCATAAAGGTACATGGCGATCCCCAGATCAATTAACCGTCAACCAAATTGACCATGTTGCGATCGACGCAAGGCACTCTTCCAGTGTGTTAGATGTCCGAACTTTCCGAGGGGCCAATTTTGACTCGGACAAATACCTTGTTGTAGCCAAGGTTCGAATGAGGATATCTTGTTCACGACCAGCACGAACTAAAGCTGTGAAGAGATATGACGTCGGGTGTCCCTTCAATTATCCTTGAATCTCATGCCGTCAGCATTAAGCATTGAAGAACAGTGGCAGCAATGCCAAGCCATCAGAACCGCTGCCTCTGAGGTTCTTAGTTTCACTCGGCCACCAAAACGAGACCCATGGTTCGATGAAGAATGCAGGCAGGCAAATGCAGCCAAACAAAAAACACGTCACTTGCTGATGCAAAAACGAAAAAGGGCTGCTTACGATCAGTATAACGAGATTTACAAGGAGAAAAGAAGGGAAGAACACCGAATTCTAAAAAAGAAAAAGAAGCAGCATGAGAAGCGCGAGGTGCCATGACAGGAACGAGATTCGGTAGTTTTACCAAAAGGTAAAAAGATCCTGCCAGGGGGGCAAGCCCCGAACTCAAGCCTGTAAAGACCAGCTAGGAAACATAGTTACAGAGTCAAAGTCGCTACTGAGGATCTGGAAAGATCATTTCTGCAGACTGCTTAACGGCGATGAGAAGACAAATTCCGCTAGCTTGGGCGATGATCAAGAATGCCGTCCTCCCGACCTAGAAGAAGTTAAGCTTGCCATATGCAAACTTAAATCAAATATGACTGCACGTGCGGATGGCCTTGATGCCGAACTTTTCAAGGCAGCTGGAGACCAGTTGGAAAGGAGCATGCGCTACCTGATCTGCATGATATGGTCGGAAGAACGCATGCCCGATGATTGGAACCTCAGTATCGTATGCCCGATCCTAAAGAAGGGAGACCCTCATAATTGCGCCAATTACAGAGGGATAGGCCTCCTTAACGTCGCTTATAAGATCTTGTCTGCTGTAATATGTGAACGTCTGAAACCCCACGTAAACAACTTGGTAGGTCCTTATCAATGTGGTTTTAGACCAAGAAGTTCACAATAGACAAAATTTTCACATTACTGCAGATCTTGGAAAGGACCCGGGAACATAATATCGTTATTCACCATCTTTTTATCGATTTCAAGGCCGCGTATGACTGTATCTACAGAGAAGAGCTGTACAGAGCCATGTCTAGTATCGGCATCCCTGCAAAACTCGTATGACTATGCATGATGACTTTGGAGAGTTCGCGTTTGCTCCGTCAAGGTCGGTAAGGAACTCACCGAGACGTTTGATGTCGAAAAAGGTTTTAGGCAAGGCGACAAACTGTCATGCGATTTCTTCAACATCATACTTTTTATCAAACAAGGACACAGAACATCGACCAATTGGACAAAACGTCACAATAGACAGACATAACTTCGAGGTAGTACAGGACTTCGTCTACCTAGGATCCGCCATAGACAAGGAAAACAACATCAGTGCGGAGATCAAACGGAGAATAACTCTTGCCAACCGTTGCTTCTTTGGGTTAAGAAGGCAATCGAGAAACAAAACCCTTTCCAGAAAAACCAAGGTAACCTTGTATAAGACCTTTATCATCCCTGCTTTACGGCGCGGAAGCATGGACCTTATCGAAAGCGGATGAGGAAACCCTTAGTCGTTTCAAAAGAAACATTCTCCGAGTGATCTTTGGTCCCGTATTCAAAGACAATGTATGGAGAAGAAGATACAACAGCGAGCTGCATGAGCTGTACCGCGACATGGGCAGAGCCAGAGGAGTTCGCATCGCGAGGCTATACGAAGTTTGCGCCATGTATGTGGAGCGGATGGACCCAAATGCTCCGGTTCGTATGGTTTTCGAAAGCACATTGCAGGGAAATCGCGGAAGGGGAAGACCTCGTCTTAGGTGGCGCAATCAAGTGGATGAAGACCTCAACCGACTTGGAGTGCGAAACTGGAAAGAGCTTGCCTGAAATCGAAGTCGTTATAGAAGGATGTTGGTTGAGGCCCAGGTTTACCCCGAACTGTAATGCCCACCTAAGTAAGTAAGTACTCGTAAGAAATTCCTTATCAGAAAGTGTTTTCTGAAAGGCAAACTGACAAACAAACTGATTACGCAATCGAAATACTCGAAAGAAAGTACTTATGGGCCAGACTAAACTGTAGACTTTCAAGTCACTATAGGTTATGGGTCATTGTAGTGTCTTACACTTAAATCACTTTAAGTCAATTAGACTCCTCTTGACAATGTTGTTAAGCACTTAACACTTAAAACATTTACATTTACCCACTAGACGACGACGGCACATTGTCGCCTAGCTTCCCGCAATTAGGTAATCGCTCAAATTATTTTTTTCCCTAATGCTTTTTGTCGTATTCAAATCGTTCTGAAGTTCAATGGTGAAGGTTGCTTGTCTAACTTATGTTAAATGTATTTTTGCATGTCATTAAACTTTAAGCTATTTCTTAATGAATGAGTCATCCCTGGATGGGTGTTTTATATTTTCAAAATTTATTCATTTTTAATGTGTGCGTTGTTTGAGAACAATTAAGTATTCAACCCATTCTCCATGACCTCTTTTGTCATCATTTTTCTTTCATCAATATTGATCTATGTTTAATTGAAACGTCTATTTTTCTTTCGTCTATTTTATTTTCGATTCCCTCAACAGTCTGTGCAGCAAAGAGATGTTCATTTTATGGTCGAATTCGTTGGTATGAATGAATTTAAAAAAAAGAAAACTGACGGAAATCTTTTTAAGTAAAACCACTGTAACGCACGTTTTGCCAATCACATTTATTCCAATAATTGATGTATACGAGGACGACTAGTACCGGGGTAAAATTATCTCATTCATTCTTTATAAACTTGGACGACATGACAACGACGGACGACGCCGACGCGACGGACGATGAGACGACTGAATGGGTGCGATACTCTTGAGTTTAAGTCGACATTGTGCCCCCCTTAATCTGGCCATGACGTCAGATTTTCTTTTCATCTCCAAATGTATTCATCTTGACTTGCATTAATATTTCAATTGCTTTGTTATATTTAAAGAAGCTGCCTTTGTTGAATAAGTAAGAAGTATATCTGCTCTGCGTATCTGAAGAATGACAGCAAAAAAGATTAAATGAGGCACCGCATCGCCTCTCGGTGAGGGTTGTTATACAAGAGCAGGCGCTACCACAGACACAGACATATTGTTCATAATTCCACTCTCAAACAGATTTTTATATTCCGAACGTTTACATTACTTGACACGAGATGATGTGGTATTTTGTAGAAACATTGAGTGGATAAGTACTTCGACTAGTGGTGTATCTCTATCATACACATCATGTATAATATGTACATACTTCAATTAAGTAGTCACGTCTGTAATTTATCTTCTGTCCAATAGTTGCAAGAGAATAATTTTGCATGGGCTATGGCTTAAGGGAGTTTAATTAAATTTAATGAATGAAAAAATTGTTCCCCATGCGATGATGAATGGGATTTGTGTAAACAGCGAAAAAATGTACTCTTAAGCGATATTTTATCTCAGCACAGTAGTTGACTGTTGACTTCATTCATAAAGAACTCACTTTCAATTGGAATGGCATGGTTTTCATGATTTAATCACGATTATGGGAAAAGTAGGACGATCGAGGCAAATTTTTTGGTTTTATTTTGTATTAACGCTCATGGGATTATGACATGTTCCCGACTAGCACGACAACTGAAAGACTTTTGGACGCAACAGAAAATGGAATTCAAATACAAAAATTCTCAAAGGGATCATTGGGTTACATCGAGCTGTTGTTGTTTTGGCATTTGTTTTCGTTTATATTTTCTTTCGGACTATACACCTATTTCTCTGCTTCCGACTTTCTCAAAGCTTTTTGAAAAACTTATAAAGGTTAGAATAATTTCCTTCTTGGACAAAAATAAATTTTTCAGTGATAATCAACTTGGATTTCGATCAGGAAAGTCTACAGAAGATGCTATTCTAAGGCTGTGTACGCAATTATGTAGCAGTTTAAATTGCAAAAAACTACCATGGCTCTTTTTGTGGACATGACTAAGGCATTTGATATGGTTGACTATGACATTTTGCTAAGCAAACTGTATAATGCTGGTTTTCGAGGTGTTATGTTCAAATGGCTTCAGTCATAGGTTAGGTTAGGTTAAAATGGCTGTCAGGAAAACAAACTGACACACTTAGACCAATATTAGGTCCATTGTGATACCATAGTTATTATGCGAGGGAGTACCTCACTTAACAAAACCATTTGGAGCTTTTAATAAAGCGAAGGATATGCAGGGGATCTGTGTGTGCCAGATCGCTTGGATCATCAAGAAAATATTTTCCTAGATGCCGCTTTCTTTTAGAAGAGAGTGCCGGACATGAGCAGAGGAGGTGTGGGATTGTCTCCTCCTCCTCCTCATCTAAGCAACTTCTGCAGAAGTCATTTGAGGGAACGCCAAGTCTTATGGCGTGTCTTCCTATCAGACAATGTCCGGTGATGACATTGATTACGGAGCTAATTTGCAATCTGGCAATAGATAACAAATGTCTTGTGCGTTTTGGATCTAGACCTGGCCATATCCGTTTTGTTGCCGCGCACGTGGTGATATTGTACCACCTATGATTTGTTCTATCCATAGCCTCTTGCTTTAGCATAAGTTTACATGTAGCGATTGGTATACCAATATTCAACCTGCTGGTTGAGATCGGTAGAACGGTTCCTTCTCTGGCGAGTTCATCGGCTTTGCAGTTATCCACGATATCTCTGTGCCCCGGCACCCAAATAAGGTGAATATTGAACTGTTCAGCCATCTCCCTAAGAGATAGGCGACAGTTAAGGGCGGTTACTGAGTTTGTAGAAACAGCGCCGAGTGATTTGAGGGCTGCTTGACTATCTGAGAAAATCCGGATATTCGTTGAGGATATCACGTTTTCTCTTAGCCATGATAGGACCTCTTTGATCGCCAGAATTTCCGCTTGGAACACGCTACAATGGTTTGGAAGGCGGAACGAGAGACTTACGTTAAGTCGATTTGAGTACACCCCACAGCCTACCCCTTCTTCGGTTTTTGAACCATCTGTATAGAAATGAATTGAATCATCTCTCAAAAATTCTTCGTCGTCCCAGGTCGTTCTCGGTGGGATTGAGACTTGGAACTTATTATCAAAAACCAATTGGGGGATGGTGTAGTCGGAGTGACAGGGGATTGATCCGAATGAATTCAGGATTGTAACGTGACCGATGTTGTTTTCGGTCCATTGGGAGATAGCTCTCATACGAGTGGCTTATGTTAGATTAGGTTTGAAAAAGGCTGTCCGAAATAACAGGAGCGCATTTTCTCACAACCGAACGGCTAATCGAGAAAGTGCTTTTCATGGCAATGAATTTACTAACGGAGGACTTGACAATTCCTCCCGAAAGGCCATACCCGTGGATAAGAATTTTTGCTTCTGTTGAGATTCGAACTATGAACCTCTGGGTTAATAGGTGGACCTGGACATGCTAACCATCACGCCACGGGTACATCTGCTAGATATAGTTTGCTTTTCACGAAAAAATAGTGCAATGACAATTTGTTAGAAATATAAAGCTAAAGGCAATTCTCAACAACTCAACACTAAGATCCTGTCGAATTTTCGATGGAAAAACAATCAGTCACTAGTTCTAATAAATTCTATCTTGAGACTCTCTTAACATCTTAACACAGTCGTTGATAGTGAGCATAAAAAGAAATGGACCAAAGTGGCTGCCTTGATGGACAGGTAAAGGGCGGAGTTCGGGTTTTCATTTTCGAAAAATCGATTTTGTTTTGTCTAATCTTAATGTTTTACATTTCAAGAATATGTCCCAAAAATTTAAAACCGATATAAACAAAACACTTGAGGATATAGTCTTACTAATCTCCTGTCTTCAAACTTTAACAGCTGCGAGCGTTAAACTTCAAACTACTTTTTTAATGTACATGTTCATTTCCTATAAAAAGGGTGTTTTTTTTAGAGTTATAGAACTTCGAATTGAAATAAAACACAAGAATTAATGTTTATGCCGCGGCTGGCTCAAATTAAGTCAAATCAAGACGTCTAATTTTCAACCATTTTTCGAGCGCTTGAGGCCGTATGTCGGCAATAATGCCACAAATGTCTGCTTTTAAGCCCCCTAACGTTTGTGGTTTGTTGACGTAGACGAGCGACTTCACATATCTTCAAAGAAAATAATCCAATGGTTGCAAATCCCACGATCTTGGTGGCGAATTGACAGGTCATCGAAAGTTTCCTTCAATAAATCGATTGTGACGTGCGCTGTGTGGCATGCAGCGCCATCTTGTTGGATTCACATCTCATCCACATTCATGCCATCCAATTCGGGAACAAAATAGTCGGTTATCATGGCTCTACACCGGTCTCCATTAACGGTAACTGGCTGACCAGCATCATTTTGGAAGAAGTATGACCCAATGACTCCACCAGCGTTAATGTAGTGCGAAAACGCTCCATGGTTAACTGAATTAATTTCTCTCAGGGACGATTATTGTCGACCATGAATGAATGAATGAATCTGTCAAACTGTTCATGATAAAACGGCAAACTAACCTGAACATAAACGACACTAGAGTTGGCCGATTTGACCACAAGTCAGTTTTATTCCTATTTGAAAAACCAATCTCTAAAAATAAATAGTGTGTGGAGTCCCTCCGCGCGGAAGAAGTGAAACTTCAAACTTCCATCAAAGAACACATTTCGCTACAAATAAATCGTCTGGCTGAATGACGCGGAATTGATACAACTGTTGTATCAACAAACTGCCGAAAAGTATGCAATCGATAATCCGCGTTTAACTTTTAACGCAACCTTGTGGGAAGTCGCATAAAAAGTTTCACTTCAAAAACACCCGATAGAAACTACCTCCGCTAAAAAATAACAGTTTACATTTTAGATGACCACCAAAAGTTAGTTTTTTTTTTTGTTCTTTAAGCCTTAAACAAAATGCACAAAGTGTAACTGAGCTTGCAATCAAAATTAGTTATGTTTTTTTTTCTTCTAAAACTGAATGCAAAAAAATGACTAAGCAAACAAAGTATTCAAATGATTTAAAATATTTCCGTTTTGAATGAACCAAAAAAGCGGAAAGATTTTTTACTTTCCATTCGGCAAATGCAAAGTTCTATCAACGATTGCTTCAATGAAAATGGCCGAAAACAGTTCCTTAATTTGTCTCATTGTGTAATATTTAATTCTATTCAAAAAGAAACATAGGTAAATTATTATTGTTTGCAAATACATTTTTTCTTTTCCGTCAAGTATCATCACCCACGTCTAACACACTCCTCGATTTCTTCTTACTTCATCAAAACTCCATGGTGAACTCTAATTTGGGTTTGTTCTCTATTTTGGCATTTGGAATTATTCTTCTATTCGTTGTTTCACAAAAGATTGCCTTCCCAACTTGAAATAACGTGTCAGCAATTCACATATCAATATCATACCGTATTGTGCCAGATATCACGTACAAAATTAGACTTGATGTAAAAAACTTCATGTTTCTTACCCGATAGCCTTTGATAGAAATCAAAATATTGATTTCCTGTAATGCCGTTTTGTGTAAGAACTTCCATTACTTATAAATTGTTCTTCCATTCTATGTTCTTCAAATTGTGCCATAACAAATATGGCCAGTGAAATAACGCGAAATAAACAGGAGGCAGACTATAATATTTAAATTTTGAAAAGTATATAGCCTGCCCAAACCTTTCATACTCCCAAATTTCATAACTCAAACAAATTTTCAAATATGAAAAATCAAATTTCAACGCTAAACTTTATTAAGCATATCACAGAGCATGTCTCATTATTCTCGTGGAAAAAACAAAAAAACTTTTAAATAAATCCGGAACTCAAAATACGAGTAATTTTGCCACAACTATTTTGTTGTTGAATATTCAAAAGAATTCCCATGCATCACATATTCTTAATTGCAATTCTCCAGGAACCAAAGAATTTGCATTTTGCCTTCTGGTGTTGTGAATATTATGCAACACATTCTCTCCTCCTCCCTGCCACCCAACCCAACAGCAGCTTTGAATTTCAACGAGTCCGCTGCTCTTTTTCCGATGGAGAACACGAGTTGGGTCTTATCTACAACGAAAATAGTTTTTGAAAAGTTTCACCTATTTTACTATACGAACCAACAAAACGTGTGTGTGAATAAAAAAAGAGGGTAAAACATTTAAACTACTTGAACAAGGCTAACTTCCTTCCTGCAGTTACGAGTAGTTTGACAATAAAAGCATTTTTGTCTTTCTTTTTCAATCGAATGGAATTTCCCAAAGCCGATTCGAAATGCCACTCTAAATAGCTATTTCTATATTTTCATGTTGAATGGTATTGATGGCTCTTTTTGTGTATCACGTAAAAGCGAAACGGAACATAATATGCACATGACTTAAGTTTAAATATAAAAGTTATATACAAATTTGATGTCAAAGAAGTTATTACTATGTTAAGCAATAAAAATGTTTTTTGCATTACAGTTTAATAAAATTGTGGGAGAAATTGATATGTAATAGCTTGGCGTGTTGGTCTTGATTGAATCATTCCTGAGGTGAGATGAGATAGTAGTGCAAAGGTTTGCAAATGTTCTTGCGTGTAAGTTGCCAAGAAACCTTACTAGTATTGCTTGTGGCACGCACATATTTCTTAGACTTAGAGGTCTCAATGCTGTTCCCTCCCAATAGGAAAAATATATTTATATGTAGTGTCGCAATAGAAATGCTAATGGCATTAGTTCGCAATATAATATGTTGGAATATTAAAAGTGAACATTAGAAATCAAAATATAAAATCACAGCAGAAATGACATGTGTAGACGAATGGTCACGACATTTGGGTGCTTTTTAGGAGCCAGAAATGTGATTTTAAGGTTTTTCATTTGATAATGGATTGTTCGTACTCCTGGATTGTCAATTCTTATAAATTTGTTCAGAACTCGCTAATTTTGAAATTCGCTGCTAGTTTTTTTTTTCAAGAGCTTGTGAGTTGTGACTACTTTTATTATGTTGGAAAACACAGTGCGGGTGTTACGTGTTAGGAAACAACACTGTGTCACCACTTGCTTTAAATTCATAGCAGAAAGAAGGGATATGACAGACACAAAAAAGCAGAGCAACTGCCAGATTTTGCGTTGTGGGCATTTTATAGCTTACTTTTTTATACCAGACACAACAACGATGTAACAAAATGGTGCAAAAACATGTTCACATGACAATTCCCTCTGCTTTAATAGCTGCTGCAGACTAAAAAGATAAAGATAGGACTGGTGTTATAGCTGGCGAAAGATTTAAAGCATGTGGAAACCAGGGGTAAGGGAAGCATAAGAAAAGAGATGCCGTTGCACATTATTCTTGAATTTCTGTGCATTTTAGTGCGTTTGGAAAACGGAGTTGGGTAAAGCATTCCGCATCCGGGTTTAGCGGCTAAAATAAAAATCACTGCATTTTAATGTACGACAGAAATTGGGAAGAATATATAACTGATGCGCATTTCTTGCTAGGCGAGTGTTGCAGGTAAAAATGGTTTCAGGGGGAAAATGCAACTGGCTGTTTCACTTTTTTATATTAGCGACAAAAACGAGAGAGGAAAAGGAGAGATAAAAAGCAGTAGTATAGCAAACTTTTTCCTAATAAATCAGATAAAAAAGTCTAATTTCTTGATATTTGAGACGAACTTGATCTGAGCGAATCACTTATTCATAATTTATGAAACTCAACCGCCTCATAACGAGGGCGGTAGACATACTTAAAATTTATCGATACTTTGACGCATTTATTTTGAATTATCCTCGACCGCGGCCATGTGGTCTTGTGGACTGACCTTTACATTTTAATAACAAGTCTTCCCTTGCATCCAACGCAAGGTGCTGAAGGTGTCCTTGTGTTCTTAATCAAAATTCTTCATCTCTTCAATAAATTTTCTTCCTCTTAATTACAAATCGGAAACAACTTTCAAACAAATTTTACTTTCCAATCCAATAGGAAACTTCAAACATTAACAATACAGCTTTCCATTTCAAGGCTCTTGTGAAGACGATTTGAGTAGACTAGAAAAGTTTTTCTGTAGCAAGTTTAGTTTCTCAAAACCTTCTACTGAGCTAACCTTACATTATCGAGTGCAAGAGGTTAAAAATCTCAAGTTGGAACAAGCCTTGGCTTTACCATTTAAATTCGCCATGACGGAATTGTATTGAATTCAATAATCAATAATTTTCTTCTATTTTTTAAAATTTGAACCGAAGGCTTGTTAATGGTTTTTTGGGTTCTGTGAAGGAATTGAACGACAAATAAATTCACCAAACATGAACAGTGCACACACCATCAAGACAAAAATTAGAACTGAGACATGACAGAAAGTTTCCTATTTTGACACTTTTTTGGTTGGCTCATGAAAAGTAAAGAACTCTTGAAATTTTTAGATTCCAAAACCATTTCTTGAAAAAAAAAAACTCAATATTGATTTTAAACGTTGGTTTAGAAAGCATGAATTATTTTCTGTGCAAAAGAGTTTCTAGCAAGAACATGGTCAGCATAGGCAACATAAATATGTTGAGCAGTTAGTACTAACGAAAATTGTTGCCACTTGTTGCACTATTTTTTTATAAATTTGTTGGGACGCTGGGAGGTTCGTTGTTCGAATCCCAAAAGAAAACAAATATTATTTTTCAACGAGTGTCACCTTTTGTGAGGAATTCGCGAGCCCTCCGAAAGTAATTTCATTAGCACGAGAACCGCTTTCCCGATTCGCTGTTCGGAATCGGCAGAAAATTGAAGGTCCCCTCGAATCCTCATAAGGTGTGGTTGCTATAAATACTCTAGGCCCTGGAGCTCCCCGTTGCGGCACACAATTTATGCATGTAAATATGGACCCAACTAACTGACATTCGATATATTGTTCGAAATTTGCTCGACTCAATATTGCAGCCAGGGCCGGTACAACTATGTGTGAAAAATGTGCAAATGCACAGAAAGCCAAGATCTGGGTTGCTTTGGTAAGAGTAAGAAAAACTGTTTTGACAAGAAAGGTATCAGCCTGAAGAAAAACTAGTTTTATTTTGTGGAAACAACTACTGCCATTTTCATTTAAAACAAAAAATTTATTCAAGTAATTTCAAAAAAAAACATTCATCACACCTGCGTTGTTTTACGAGGGCAGTCCGATAAGTACTTAGCCTCTCGGCCAAATAGCTCCACTATCGCAAGAGAAACCTTTTCGTAGAAGGCTACTGTCGAAATTTCAGCCAAATCGGACTCTTAGTTTTGTTTTAACCGCGTGTGGAAGCAAACGTGTCAGCGAATTTTAGAAAAATAGAAAAAGGGAAATATCAATCAGTGATTCGATTGTTTTTGGAAGGGAAATCACGCAGCGAAATCAAAGAGTGGTTGGATGTTGTGTACGGTGACTCTTCTCCTTCGATGGCAACCATCAAAAATTGGTTCAATGAGTTTCAACGTCGGTTTTTGATGAGCCACGCCCAGGTGCCCCGAAAAGGGCTACCACGGAGGACAATGTGACAAAAATCCACGATCTCGTTTTGGCAGACCACCGTTTGAAGGTACGCGAGATAGCTGAGATAGTAGGCATCTCAAAAGACCGCGTGGCTCATATCTGTATGAAATTTTGGGCATGAGAAAGCTGTCGGAGCGATGGTCGCCGCGTTTGCTCACTCCGGACAATAAACGCAACCGTGTGACCAGTGACCACTTCAGATATGTGTTTGACGATCTTTAAGAGCAATTCGAAGGAGTTTCTGCGTCGTTTCGTGACCGTCGACGAAACATGAATCCACTGGTATACACCAGAGACCAAGGAACAGTCGAAACAGTGGACTTTACCCGGCGAACGTGCTCCGAAGAAGGCGAAAACTGTCCCATCGGCCGGAAAGGTTATGGCCATCGTTTTCTGAGATTCACAAGGTGTGATCTACATCGATTACCTGGCGTAGAGTAAAACGATCACAGGACCGTACTATGCCGAATTATTAGGCCGATCGGACGCCGAATTGCAAGAAAAACGGCCCCATTTAGCGAGGAAAAAATGCTCTTCCACCACGACAACGCACCGGTTCACACCTCCGCCATCGCTGCGGCTAAATTGGTCGAATTGGGCTATGAACTATTGACCCATCCACCGTATTCTCCAAATTGGGCCCCATGCGACTTCTTTTTCCAAACTTGAAAAAAAAAATCATTTGCCGGGCAGAAATTTGTGTCGAATGAGGAGTTCATCACCGCCACCGAGGTCTGCCTTGCGGAACTCAAGAAAACGTATTTTTCAGATGGGTTAAAGAAGTTGGAGCATCGCTGGGTCAAAAGTATCGGACTAAAAGGAGATTATGTTGAAAAATAAATCAACACTTTTCCAAAATTTTTGTTTTTCTTCTTATTTATCGGACTGCCCTAGTATTACTTAGATTTAGATTTAGATTTAGATTTAGATTTAGATTGACGGGTAGAGCTTGCTCAGCTCCGGGCATTGCGGTGTCTGAATGAAACCTATTGTGCCAGCCCATTTGAGATTTCAGAGCAGTTCTCCTGCTCCTGAATTGAACCAGAAGTTAGTAATCTTCTGTGGGTGAATGAGTTTGAGTTTATCTAAGGGGATGATCTCATAGTCAAGTATTTGCTTTCTAAGGCGGAAAAGTGCTGGACATTCTGTAATAATGTGCAGAGATGTTTCTTCATTTTCGAGGCATAGTCTACAGATGGGATCCGCTACCAGCCTCATTTGGTGAATATGTTTGTTTAAAGAACATTGACCGGTTAGTAGTCCAGTGCAAGTTTTTAGGGTTTTCCTATTGAGGTTCAGTAGGAATTTTGATGTTTTTTCTGTATATTCTGGCAAAAAGAGTTTTGAACAGATTTGACCAGATGCGTTACTCCAAGCTTTATTTGATTCCTCTAGTAGGATGTTCTTGGCAGTATGTTTGAAGGTGCTTTTATTTACACCGCGGAAGGGTTCAGGACCGACGAATGGTTTAGATGATACTTACATTGTTTCAAATTCGAACATAACGTAACTAAAAATAACTCGAGATGTAAAAACCAACAAGGCCTAGAAAAAGGCAGCTTTCTCTAAATCTTTTACAGGAGGCAAGTTTACTTGGGGCCGGCCTTGACCATCTTCATTCAGATGCGCTCCTCAAAAATCTTTGCACTTAAACTACAATATCTATCATTCAGACAGATAGTTCAATAGCACAGTAGGATCAATAGATTCTCTTCAACATCGTTGTAATGTTAGCTTTCTCTCCCTCTTTAATTCTATAGCGAAATAGCCAGTTTCAATCCAGGAATGCTCACAGTTCTACAATCGAACCAACAACGGGCGTGCAACGAAGTACAGGGATTTATAACTTCCAAGCACAACGCAGAATGTGCAATATTTTATAAGAGTTTGTATTTCTTCTGTATTAAAATCTTTGAAGGACAAGGCAAAAGGATTTCTTAACATTATGTGTATCAATGCCATGTAACATAGTTTCCTATAACGTATCGTTGCCCGAGTATGCAAATGAAATTTCGTGCAAGTGAATGTTCGAGAATTTCAATAAATTGTTTAATCTAGGCGATCTAGGACTTTTTCCAGGAACCAGATGAATTGAATTCCAATTCTACCAGCCAATTTTGTTCAAATGCTACAGATTTTGCCTCACAAACATTAAATTGAATTCAATTACAGAAAATTTAAGTTCCATGCTTACGTAAACACTCGTCAAAACTAATGGTCAATAATCGAATTGGCTTTTCATTAACATCGTGACATAACACACAGTACACAACTTGACATTCATTCTATTACCGTGTGCATTGACCCATTTTCAGTCACTATTCAATAACACTTACCATTTTACTATACAAAATTATTTCATATTCCAATTCATATAATGCTTTTTAGAATGACATTTAGAAATTAAAAAAAAAAACCAAAACAAAAACAAAATAACCACCATGACAATGACATTTATAAATAAGCACACAAAAAAATAATACAAAAAATGAAAAAAAGTGTACAAAGAAACTAGAAATAAAAAAACCAAACAGAAAATAAAAATAAGAATATCAACAACGACAGCAAAAACTTTTTTCTTTTTGTGCGGCATATGCACATGACTGGCCATGGAGAGATTTTATGTTAGTTGTGTGTCTCTGTACCCCTTAATCCCTTGAATGGCAACCATTTTCTTTTTTTTCTGTGTAGGAAGTGACATTTTGTGTGTTCCACACTTTGTAAAATGCTTTGTTAAATATACATTTCTACCAGGCAAAACAAAGTGTATAAAACTATAAAAGAAAAAGAAAATACAGAAATAATAACAACTAAACATGTAAATCATTCTGATACTTTATGTACAATAAAAGTTATATTTTTTTTATTTTCTTCTTCCAAAACAAAATCAAAAAATAATAAAGAAGCCAACTACTATTTGATCACCTGGCGATGAAGGACCTGGACTGTTGCTTAAACTATCAGTTGAAGGACGTTTGGGCAAAAGAACTTGCATTGATGTTCGTCGAAGGATTTTCTCCTCGGCTTTGTATTTATCATTTCGTTAGTTTTATTTATTTTTTATTATTTTTTCGTTCGTTTTGTTGTCGTTTTTGAAGCGAAGATAGATATGACACACATTTATGTTTATTTTTTTATTTTTTTTTTATATTTATGAAAAAAAAAACAAAGATTTGGTTTGAAAAAGTTATAATTAGCAAAACACGAAAATCAAGAAGAAAAATAAATTTACACAATATTAAAATAAAAATGAGTGAAATATAGTTATGTAGTTTGATTTAAATAATGTTCTCTTTTTTTATTTATACATACAGATGTTTGAATATTTTGTTCATAAATTGGACTCCAGTGAAATGTTAAAACTACTTACATATAGGTGTTTTTAAGAATAAAAGTGGACATGTTAATAATAATTAGTGAACTTTGTAGGTACTATATATATAAAGTTAGCGTTAGAAATGTCAACGAAATGAAAAATGAAGGAGTAAAAGCAGCCAATCAAAACGCAGAAAGAAACAATCATATATTTTGTTAACAAAATAAAGAAGAAACTGTCAATTTTATCTGGAAACATATTGATTGAGTATAAATAGATGTGCGACTAAGACTTGTAATCAGAGAAAAAAAATTTAATTTTGTATCTAAAACAAGCTAACCCGCACGGCGGGCGTGACGTAGATCGGATCAAACTTATTCAAAAGCGTTGAAAGATGGGAATGCCTCGATTTCTTCCAGGAAACTATGGCCGAAATATGATAAGAAAGGATCTGAAAAGCTGCTACCATTGAATAGACCTTCATTACGAATGCTTATCAGTATCATACCTGGACACAACCTATACTAGGTTACCACAAAAAGAAAATGGGTCTTTGCACCGATGACCTGTGCAGAGGATGCAATGACGAAGATGAACATGGAGATACCACTCACTTCCATTGGGACTGCCCAGCAATCTGCCATGCCAGGAAAAAATTTCTAGGCAATTACTTTTTCAATGAACTAGAAGAATTATCAGACACTCCAAGAAACAGCCTGTTGAACTTCAATAAGGCCATAAAATGGTTAAAAACTGACCAAACATAAACTCATAGGTTTCTAGGATATTACAATACTCCAGGGTATCACAATGGATCTACATTAATCTAAGTGTGACGGTAATAAGACCAACCGTCAGCCCTTTCTACCTAACCTATTCAAAAGCGTTGTTCACACAAAGTTTCAAAAAAAAAATTGATTTTTAGCTGGGTTGTCTTGAAGGTTGTCGGAAAGTTGAGTTAACCGTCCCAATTAACTTGAAAATATGGTGATGAAATGTTGAAATGCATCCCATAGATTCAAAGTCAACGTAGTTTTGAGATATTCGAAACCCATTTGAACATAGTCTATGCTATTTCTGAAAAATGAAGCATTTCAACATTGAAATAGTTTTGAAATCGCTCAAGCAGTTTCTAAGTTCCCGTTCCCGCGGGATTATGGGGATTTCATATACATATAAACCATTAGGTGGTTAGGTGTTAGTGGCTGTTAGGTGGAAGTGGCTGTCAGCTAATGAGTATGTACACACATGCATTGCCATTGCCAGACACACTTAGACCATAAGGGTCTATTGTGATACCACAGAGATCAGCAAAAAAAACCACACACCAAGTTTTTTGGCGTGTCTTTCTATTAGACAGGCTCCCATAAAAACACCTATGGTAGAACCTAGACACAGGCCGACGCGACGGTTAAAATGAATTGAATCATTAAGTCTTCAAAAACATTATTATATTTTTTATACATTGAACTTTTCAGATAACATTTATTTAAGAAAACAAATTAATGATTTCGGTATACTTTACCCCAGCGGGACAAACAAGTGGGCGGGAGAAGATTAATAGCCGATTATTCAGAACTCAAAAAAGAATGCAATAAGTAGGGAACCCTTTTTGTTGGATCTTGGATCTCTCCCATCAATTGTTGATGCAAGACAATCTCTTTTCAAAACTTAAGGAAAAGCATTGAACATCAATATAAAATCACGTACTTAAATATTGTACGTCTCTGACGTCCATGTTTGCACAGAAAAATATTATCAAGCAGCCACGTTTAAATTTCATACTCAAAATCTTTCTTTTTGAAAATAAGCTTCATTCGATATTAGGTACACATTTTGATACTCTCCAAACACATGACACAACATGAACTCTGAACCCTTCTTTTTGCCACATTATTTTAATGATTGAAATTTTCTAGTCTCAAGTTGTTGTAGAATCTCATTAATTCAAGTTAGCACAGCTTACATGGTGTGTTGTATTTTGCCATTGGAAGTACATGCACATTTTCACTACAGTTGACCTATCAGCAACACACGACATGATGTGTATATTCCAAGCAACGCACATCTACCTTCGTTTAAATTTCAGCCCTTGTGTGTTGTACACAAGGTAACTGAAGTAAAAATGCAATCGTTAGGTTATATTGCCTGGCTTTAGATTGCATTTTGTAAAACAATTCGAAAGGTAAAAGTTTTCTCTGTAATGCAATCAGTTTTACTCACTTTTCGTTCGACACTAAAATTCAATTTAGTGAACAAGTAATCGAATTGTCGATCTAATTAGTTCCGCCATCTAGAAACGTTTTCATTTCGAAGTGAAGGACGAAAGCATAACTGGGAAGAAGGATATTATAATGAAATTTGAATGCAGGGCAGGTTATTTAAAGATAAGTGGTTAGATGAAAAACCATTGCCAGTTATGGTAGTGGTTTGTGAAAAAAGAAAATATTGCTTTTCCAATGTCAATACGAAACTATGTTCGAAAGAGTTTAATACCCTTAAGGGGGTTGTCTACCTTCGCTGTTTATTTTTTTCGTTATCTTGGACTTGACGCGTCTTTGAATCGACGTCTGCCGGCGCGGCGCCATATATTTGACTATGTGCTGGCACGATTTTTCAGCTTCATAACCTTGAAAGAAAAAAAATCATATTTCTTACTTCTCTCTAGTCCGACTATAATTTCACACAAGCTCGTGTCTGATCGTATAGTGAGAAATGTTAAAAATACGAAACGATTTACAAACTTTCTTTGATAGTGCCGTTAAAATCGTGCCAGCAATTTTAAAAACACTACTTTCGAGAAAACGCGTTTAAAGATAAATGCTTAGGAAAATAATGCTCAAAAACCAGCAAAGGTATAGGAAGTGGAATCTACTCAGAAAAACTGAATGTCAGTCTTTTCTTCCGTCTACCCGATCATTGTAGTGTGTTCCAAGGGGAAATTCTGGCGATTGAGAAAATGCTTGTCAGCATTGGAAAATTGTCAAATCAATTCAACATTAACCTATCATGGGTGCTGGGACACAGGGACATTACAGGCAACTGTATGGCGAACGAACTAGCCAAAAAGGACACGACCATTTCCCTACGCTCAGAAAGGAACAATATAGGTATACCTATCGCTGCATGTAAACTCCTACTTAGACAAGACGCTTTAAGGATAACAAACACTAGATGGACTGAGAGTTACAACTGCTTTGCAACCAAAAAAGTTTGGCCGTGTTTAGACTCAAAACACTCGAACAGTTTGTTAAACTTAAACCGCCTGTCGGTCGGCTAGAAAATGAAATCGCAGTTGGTAGAGGTGCGTACTCAAAAGAACTTAATATTTTCTCACTCCGTCTCCCGAATCACTGCAACGTGTTCCAAGCGAAAATACTGGCGTCGAGTGATCAAAGAGCTCCCATAGTGCCTGAAAGAAATTGTGATATCTACTCCACATCTTCTCGGATAGCCAAGCAGCCTTTAGCTAGTCGACAATGTTTCCACCAACAACTGGAAGAAACCGCAACTATCGATCGGAGATGACAGAATATTTTAACGTTCAGATTTTCTGGGTAGAGCCGAAGAATTCCTCAAAAAAAACTTCTGTGCCAATGTCAACTAACATAATGAACATTGGCATCTCTTACCGCTACGTGGGACATTACGCAAGATACCAGGAGGATAACGAAAACTAGGATATCACAGCGAACCTACTCGTATTATTGGTCGGTTGTTTTCCCAACAGCTACCTTTACTTTGCCTAAGCTTTGAAATTAAAAAAAAAAAAAAAAGGTTATTGAAACAAAGAGTCGACTGGCCCATTTCTCCAAATAACACGCTCATCAAATAAATTTTACAAGAAATCGATTGTAGCGTACGCTGTGTGGCTTGTGTCATCGCTCGATAACGCTGGCCGTTCTCAGTAGCGTGGCAATTTTTAACGTCGACGAAAAAATATCGTCAAATAACGCCTCCACGTGGTTCCTGTGGCGTTATGGTTAGCATGTCTGCCTGTTACGTGGAAGGATTGTGTTTCAAGTCTCTACGGGAAACAAAAAAATGTTTTTCCGCTGGTATCACCCTTTGGGAAAAACTGGCAGGTCCTCTGTTAGTTGCCATGAAAAGTGCTTTCTCGATCAGACGTTCGGGACCAGCCGTTCCCTCACAGGGTTTAATTGTGAGAAATGCGCTAGGCTCTGGAGCGAACCGTGGGTATTAACACCGCCGGCATAAAAACCGCACCAAACAGTTATTTTTTGTAGATGAAGTGGTGATTCAGTGCATGTGGAATGGACGAACCCATTGAGCCAAAAATGAACTTTGTCACAGATGATGATTTTGGGATTGAAATAGGAAAACATTTGTCGCTTCAGATGATCCACCGGTTTCAATTCTTGAGTCAGCTTGGTCGTGTATGGGTGTAAATCGAGATCCTTACGCAAAATATGGCATATTGTGATCCGACCAGTGCCCAGTTCTTGAGAACGCCGTGGAATTTACCGATTTTGATCGTTTGCTTCGGACACCTGAACGGCAGCATTATTGTTGATACTTCGACCAACCCATTGTTTGCTGACACGGCAACATCACACAACGAACTCAAAATTTTGAATCAAGCTTGTAATTGCCTTTCTTTTAAGGCGGGTATCGCCACTGAAAGTTGGAGTACCGTTTTAAAGTTGCTGTCACCGAATCCGAATTTCGGTAAAAAAAAAGGTTATAATCTCCAGAGGTTGCTCGTTCGGTAACTTTGCCATGCTGAAAATGTTTACTAAATAGATTGACAATGACAGATTGATGATAAGTGAAAATTGTTAAGTTCCTCACTGGAAAACACTTTATTAAAAAGTTACAGAGTTCGCCAACGTTTTGCCTTTAAGGACGCTTTAAGGATGGCATAAAAGCTCTATGTAGGTCAGTTCCGATATGCAAAGTGTAGTCTGGACTCTGGAGTTCCATCTTATAGAAGAAAACATCAGCATACAAAAATCGTTGCAGTCTTACAAGTCATTCGTTTTCGTTATAACACTATACCTCAGCGCATTATAAATTTTAAATTTTATAAAAATCACAACCATGTCTTATGAAGGAATGGAGGGGACCTACAATTTTCTGCCGATTCCGAACGGCTAATTGAGAAAGCACTTTTCATGGCAATGAATTTACTATCGGGGGACTTGCCAATTCCTCGCGGAAGGCGATACCCATGGAAAAAACTATTTGCATCTGCTGGGATTCGAACCTCGAACCCCTGGGTTGGCAGGTGGACATGCTAGCCATCACGCCAAGGGTACCATGACTATCTTAATAAATTCTTTAATGATGCGAGTCTGTCATTTTTTGTACGCAACTCCTTATCAAAAATAGCTGTTTCGTATTTTCCAATGTTCAACCCAATCCCAAATAACATTTTATTCAGAGTTCTGTTCATATGTAGAAATGTTTTCAAATCTATTATCAGTAGAAAAGCCAGTGAAAATGTCTCAAGATGGAGTTTTCCTCTGGACTAAATAAACTAAAGGGAGGGAATTTTTTGCTCACATGTTTAAGTAATAGCCATTTTTGTACGTCAGGATAAGTTGTTTCATTAAAACATGTTAGAATCCGCAATTGATTATGCACCCCGTAGTTTCCACTATGTTAGAAATGTTTCAGTGTAAAAGCTCAATGTACGTTTTCTACATTACTTGTTAGCATTATAAATAAATTACACCCCTCCCACCTTGGCGATATTGACATTAACGAAAATTATTATTGGCGTTAGCCTCAGGGACCGATTGCCAAAAATGTTGTAAGGCATGTAGTAGGTAAACAGAAAACATCGATTTTCTCTTACTTCTTAATTATATTTGAGTTTTTCCTTGTTATTGTTTTTCATTAGTTGTTGACCCATAAAGAAAATAAAACAAAACGACTAAAGTCAACCGACACGACATCGATTGTTAAAGAATTTTATGATCAAATTCATCGTCGCGTCGGGTTGTAAAACAATTCTCTTGTTGTTGCTCTGTGAAGAAAAGTTATTTTCTTCTTTTTTTGTACCTTCAAATGGTATTGGAATAGCATGACCTATACAAACAAAAAACTTATCCTCGAAGATAGAGCGAAATACATGCAGTTTAGAACTGCAAAACAATTTTATTGAATTTTCAATTCAAATTGTACCCTGAACTTAAAAAAAAGCAACCAAGTTATAGGATTTCTTTCCCTTTTCTTTTATAAACTTTCAAAGTTTTTTAATGAAGTTGTGAAATTAAAATGAGGTCGTCGCTGGTGAAGTCATTTTAAATGAGTTCCTTTTTTAATCACTTATAGCGAAACAAGTGGTACCCCCTTGCGTAATGGTTGTTAATATGTCTGCCTGTTGCGTGGAAGTTCGAGGTTAGAATCCCAGAAACATACACCTTTTTTTCCAAGGGTATTTCGTTTCGGGAGGAATTGGCTTTCTCACTTAACCGTTCGGGATCTGCACAGATTGGAAGTAGCCATTCCTAATTGTTTATAAACAATTAAAAAAAACCCTTGAACCTTTTCGTAGTTGTGGCATGACAACCTATTTGCTATCCTAAGAAATTTTAGACCAAAAACCATAGATCTCTTGTGGTCATGAAAAAAAAGCTTCCATCGCAAATTCTCTTTTAACGTCGTTGATCAACTTACTATCGGATTTTTTTTAGAGTTTGTTTTTTCGAATAAAGATGAAACTGACATCTTGTGGTCAAATCGGCTGACTCTAATGTAGTTTATGTTAAGTTTGGCTTGCCATTTTATCATGAACAGGTTGACAAAAGAACAACGCTTGCAATTCGTGCAAATTTATTTCGAAAATAATGGTTCAGTTCGCGAAGTTTACCTCAAGCTCCGTCCATTTTATAGTCGACACAATCGTCCATCAGAGCAATTAATTCCGTTGAGCACGGATCGTTTTCAAACTTTTATGTTTACTTTATGTGATAATACGCATCCGCAGAGACGTCGAACAGTGTGAACCGAAAAAACGATTGCCGGTGGAGAGCAAAGTGTAGAAGAGGACCCGCCACCGTGCACATCAATTGGAGCTTTGTCCATGAGCTTGATGGAAGATTTTGCTCAAAGATCTTGGCTTACGACCTTACAAGATTCAGCTTGTCCAAGAATTAAAGTCGCGAGACCATGCAATGAGTCGTGATTTTGGTGCATGGTTCGAAAATCGAGATTAATCTCGATGCTGATTTTCATCGCAAAATTTTGTTCAGTGATGAAGCTCCTTTTTGGTTGAAGCAAATTTTCCGCATTTGCAGTGAAGAGAATCCACATGAGTACCTTGAGACGCCATTACATCTACAAAAACTAATTGTTTGGTGTGCTCTATGAGCTGGTGGAGTCATTGGGTCATACTTCTTCCGAAATGATGCTGGTGAGCCAGTTACCGTTAATGGAGGCCGGTGTAGAGCAATGATAACCGACTATTTTGTTCCCGAATGGGATGGGTGTGATTTGACACCATTGGATTATTTTCTTTGGGGATATGTGAAGTCGCTTGTCTGCGTCAACAAACCAGAAACGTTAGGGGGCTTGGAAGCCAACATTTGTGGCGTTATTGCCGACATACGACCTCAAATGCTCTAGAAAGTGGTTGAAAATTGGACTTCTAGACCTCCGTGGAAGCGACAAGAACGACACCGCATTTTAAAACATTTGCATTTCTGCAGTTCTTGCGATTTGAAAATCGCTTTAGTTTGGGAGAACTGTTACTCTTTATACTAAACAATATCTGATTCATTACTGCCAAATTCTTTTCGCAAGAGATTTATTACATAATCTCAATGCTAGTTAAATGTTAGTTAAATGACTTTATTGAAGATATAAAAGATTTCACATGATGTTTATATACTTAAGTCTAAAATGGTTTGGCCTATGGCCGTCTACCAGTAATGTATCATCAGTCTCCTCCTCCTTTTGAATGTACGTACGTACATAAACGATCATCAAAAAACCAGCTAACTAAGTATTCTACCTATGTAAAGTAGGCCAATGATTTTTATCATTTGGTTGATGTTTCATTCAAAATAAAAAAAACATACGTAAGCATAGCAGCCAATCCCGGAACCAAAAAAATTCTCCAAATAGCAAAATAAATTATTCATTCATTCATTCACTCATTCAAGGAAGAATGAAATCTTTTACGACTGCCTTATGATATGACATATGAGTATCTCCAAGTGTGTAGTTTCTAACAAACATTCGTTTATAAAAAATTTCAGTAGGTGACTTTGTACCTACTCAAGGCCTACTCAACACCTAAGTGAACATATAAAAATGAATACGAAACCTTTATCTCTTCTCAACGAACTTCGTTGAGACAATATATATGGTCTCCATTTGACTTTATTTCTCAAGATACTCAGTACAAGAAAACAAGGTTCTGTTTTCAGATAAATTATTCATTTCAGACGCAGGCAAACGGACTCGCACCCTATTGTCTTTCAAAAACAGTTTCCAGTAAGCATAATATGTTCTTACCCATACGTGGGTTAAGATTTCCACGTGATGTGCATTCATTTTCAAATGATAGACCTTGAATTGAAGAGAGAGAAAAAAAACAAATAAAGGATACCAACAGCTTATATGTTTCTATCAATTTGAGTTAAGGAGGTTATTTATTATTTTGTATTGCTTTTTCTTAGAATTAAAATATGCATGTACGTACGTTGACAACAAAAAAGCTCTTCCTATTGAATCCCCTATACTGTGGCAGGGTAACATTTTAACAAACATATCCAGGCATATGGGGTCCTCGATTATATCTAATAGCAAAAAACTAACAAATTAAGCAAAATAGGGAAAAGTTCTTTAAAAGAGAAACTGAAGGAAAAAATATCAATATCAGAATAAATGAAAATAGCAAAAACAACGTTCTATGTTCAAGAATTCATATAAAGCAAAACTGGGCTGTTACGAATGGCAGCCATTCAAAATGGCGGACAACTCTGAATCTTTTAATTCATATATTAATCCTTAGATTAGGTAACCGTTCTTGTCGATTTTAACGCAAAACTAGGGAAGAAGGACATCTTTGGAAATACAATCGGTAAGCATAGCCTCCATGACAAAATCCGAAAACGGACTGAGGCTAATCGATTTTGCTGTGGGGCTAATTTTGTTGTAAATAGTTCCCGCAGCTCAAAATTCATAAAGGTACATGGTGATCCCCAGATGAATCAACCGTCAATCAAAATGGTCATGTTGCGATCGACGAAAGGCACTCCCCCAGTGTGTTAGATGTCCGAACTTTCCGAGGGGCCAACTTTGACTCGGACCACTACCTTGTTGTAGCCAAGGTACTAATGAGGATATCGTGTTCACGATTTGCACGAACTAACGCTGTGAAGAGATATGACTCGGAAAGCTGCAATCGCAAGGGATTGCCAATGCCTTTTCCAATCGAGTGTCCCTTCAATTATCCTTGAATCCCATGCCGTCAGCATTAAGCATTGAAGACCAGTGGCAGCAATGCCAAGGAGCCATCAGAACCGCTGCCTCTGAGGTTCTGGGTTTCATTCGGCCACCAAAACGAAACCCATGGTTCGATGAAGAATGCAGGCAGGCAAATGCAGCCAAACAAAAAGCACGACAAATGCTGATGCAAAAACGAACAGTATATCGTACAGATGTTACGATCAGTATAACGAGATTTACAAGGAGAAAAGAAGGGAAGAACACCGACTTCTCAAAAAGAAAAAGAAGCATGAGAAGCGCTCGTTTGAGGAAATAGAGAGGTGCCATGACAGGAACGAGATTCAGAAGTTTTACCAAAAGGTAAAAAGATCCTGCCAGGGTGGCAAACCCCGAACTCAAGCCTGCAAAGACCAGCAGGGAAACATAGTTACAGAGTCAAAGTCGCTACTGAGGATCTGGAAAGATCATTTCTGCAGACTGCTTAACGGCGATGAGAACACAAATTCCGCTGTCAGGCAGATTGCCCCATTCAGCTTGGAAGATGATCAAGAATGCCGTCCTCCCGACCTAGAAGAAGTTAAGCTTGCCATATGCAAACTTAAATCAAATATGACTGCACGTGCAGATGGCCTTGATGCCGAACTTTTCAAGGCAGCTGGAGACCAGTTGGAAAGGAGCATGCGCTACCTGATCTGCATGATATGGTCGGAAGAACGCATGCCCGATGATTGGAACCTCAGTATCGTATGCCCGATCCTAAAGAAGGGAGACCCTCATAATTGCGCCAATTACAGAGGGATAGGCCTCCTTAACGTCGCTTATAAGATCTTGTCTGCTGTAATATGTGAACGTCTGGAACCCCACGTCAAAAACTTGATAGGTCCTTATCAATGAGGTTTTGGACCAGAGAAGTCCACAATAGACCAAATTTTCACATTACGGCAGATGAAGGAAAAAACCCGAGAATATAATATCGATATTCACCATCTCTTTATCGATTTCAAGGCCGCGTATGACAGTATTTACAGAGAAGAGCGGAGCGAAGAGAAGAGCGCCTATGCAGACGATATTGACGTAATGGAAAGAAAAAAGCGTAATGTCATAGGTGCTTTTGCGAGTATTGAATCAGAAGCGGCAAAAAGGGGTTTGATGGTTGATGAGTGCAAAACGAAGTATATGTTGTCACCAAACAAGGACACAGAACATCGACGAATTGGACAATACGTCACAATAGACAGACAAGTGCTTTTTCCATATTAACTGCATAAACTTAAAACTTGAAGACATTGAATACATGAAAGCTAATAAAAAATCATATCGGTGTGATAGATGCACAGTCTTAAAGCGTCGCAGTTTGCACCATCCTAACCCAGTAACACCTCAACCAACTGAAGATAATGCAAATCTACCACCTTCAAACAATCAAAACATCAGTGAACAGATTTCTCCAAAAACATCTTATCTTAGTTGCGCTGATGGTGAACCGACTTTGCAAATGGTTTATCAAAAACTTTTAAGTATGGAAACCCTACAAAAGGAATTTTTGGAAACTATCAAGGAACTTCGTAAAGAAAATGCTGATCTGAAATCGAAAGTGAACACTCTCGAAAGCAAATTAAATTGGCAGAACCAAAATCAAAAAAAGAAATGCATTGAAATAACTGGAGTCCCCGATGTCAATGACACCAATGCACAAACTGTTGCACTTCAAATTTTTACCTCTGCTTTGTCTTTGAATATTACCGATAAAGACATCGACAAATGCTTTGTCAAACAAGCAAACAACAACAATCAAAACATCAGAGCGCACAACTCCACCGAGCGCAAGTCTATTTTATGCGTAAGCTTCTTGGACCACGCAGTGAAGAAACGAATAATGAAGGAAAAGAAAACGAAAAAAGAGAACATCAACTCTTGCATTCTTGGCGGCAAAGGGGGAAATGTTTACATCAACGATGCATTAACCAAGTACACGCAAGCACTTCTTATGCGAGCTAAAGGGATGAGGAAGGAAAAAAACTATAAATATGTATGGTACTCTAATAATAATGTTCTTATGAGAAAAGAAGAAGGTAGTAACGTCATTGTGATCAAATCGTTTGATGACCTATCAAAAATATAAAAAAAAAAGTTTTGTATTCACTTTTCTTTTTCTCTCTTTTTATTTAAAATGAATTTTGATGATCGTTATGATCTTGAAAATGATGTTCCTACCTTCACTTTTAATGATTACTCGAATGGAGAAAATGTATTTTTAAATGAATCTTATTGTAATAACAAACTCTTTTTTGTGCATCAAAACATCAGAAGCCTAAGAGAAAACTTTTCCGCTCTAATTGCACATTTAGATTCCTTTCTTTGCATGCCTGATCTTATTTTTATTTCCGAAATATGGATTTACAATTTCGAAGCTAGTGATTTTTCGCTTCCTGGTTATAATTTTATAGCTAATACTAATGAAGATTATGCTGCTGGTGGTGTTGGGTGCTTTATTAGGAATGATTTTTGTTATGACTTTTCAGCTATTAATCTGGTTAGTGCTGATGTTTTAAAAATTGAATTTAAAGTGAATAGCGAGGACTTTGTCTTTTTATGTCCATACAGATTTCATAATTATGTTTTTTCGGTGTTTTATGAAGAATTTTCAAGGTTGTTAGATGATGAAAAATCAAAAAATTTGTTGGTCCTAGGTGATTTTAACATAGATATTCTGGAGAAAAACGATGTAGTTTCTTCTTTTTTAGATCTAATAGCCTTGCATGGGCTAGTTTCCTTGATAAATGAGCCCACTCGGGTTATATCGGGCAAGTGTCTTGATCATGTTTTTGTTCGTATCGCAAATAAGGATTATTCGTGTTTAGAAAAATGCGTATTCAATTTTCAAATTACAGATCATTCAATGACTGGTTTACTTCTGCAATGCGAAAATACAATTAAATCTAAGAAATACACTAAGCAAGATGTTGACAATGAATCTCCAAGAGTTGATCATAGTAAATTAAACAACATGCTTTTGTTTGAAACTTGGGAACAAGTCTATAATGAGAACGATGTATCAAGGTCGTATGATCTTTTTATAGAGATCTTAAAACGTAACATGGAAATATGTTCATACAAGCCAAATAACAAAAACATAAACAAAAGATTAAAGCCCTGGATTTCCTTAAGGTTAGTGAAAAGAATTAAAGTTAAGAACAAACTAAGGATAAAGTGCAACAGGCACAAGCAAAAAAGAAAATTAAAGAAGAAATACCAAAAACTCTGCTGTGAACTTAAAAAGGAGATTAAATTATGTAAAGATTCTTATTATAGAAATCAATTTAGTTCTGCGAAAGGTAATTCCAGGCGTGAATGGCAAGTTGTGAACAGTATTATTAACAAAACGTCTTCATTAAACAACCCTATCGAACTGTGCATCAACAACACTGTTTATAAGAGTGAAAGCGAAGTAGCTGATAAGTTTAATAACTATTTTGTTAATTTAGAACGATGGTATTTCTAACCTTCTATTAAAAAACATTAAATGGAATGTTATTGACATCTTAGCACACATATTCAATAAAAGCGTGACATCTGGTATTTTTCCCGATGCAATGAAGTGTGCTGATGTAGTACCACTTTTCAAAAAAGGTGATAAGGATAAAGTTTTTAACTATAGACCCATCTCGCTGCTCCCATCTATAAGCAAAATTTTTGAAAAACTTGTCAAAAAAAGGATCGTGAAATTCCTCGATAAAAAAAATTTCTTTGCTTCTGCTCAGTATGGGTTTCGCGAAAGACAATCAACAGAAGATGCACTCTTGAATTTTTGTTCTATGGTTTTCAAAAGCTTGGATGACAAAAAATTTACAGCAGGCTTATTTGTAGATATAACAAAGGCATTTGATATGGTCAACCACAAAATTTTAGTAGAAAAGCTAGAGTGTGCAGGCTTTAGGGGTTCTATACTCTTATGGCTCACGTCTTATCTTGAGAATCGATCTCAAAAGGTTAAAATTAATAGGACTAGAAGCAGTAAGGAAAATACGAATATGGGCGTGCCACAAGGATCTGTCATGGGACCTTTACTGTTTTTAATTTATATTAATTCTGTGTTCGAGCTGCCTTTCAAGGGTGCGTTAACAGCATTTGCAGATGACATAGGATTTGCATACGGGACAAAAAGCCTATTAGACTTGACATCTGAAATTAACTGGGACCTTAGTATTCTAAGAGTCTGGTTTGCTAACCACAATCTAGTGATTAGCCCTAAAACGAAATTAATGTTTTTTAGTTTGTCTAACGCTAATATCCCTTTAGTTGACTTGTTTTACCACTCTCCCGATTGTCAGCGTTTTAAATTAGAACACTGTAAGTGTGACAGTTCTCTATCCGAAGAAAATACTTTTGATGACAGTTCACGGTGTAATATGAATTGCTTTCAAATAGAAAATGTAGATGAATTCAAATATTTAGGCTTACATCTGAACTCGAAAATGAACTTCTCTACCCATACGGAAAAGTTGAGGCAGTACTTTCGTTCCGTTCTCAGGCATTTTTTTTATCTACGTTCTGTGTGTAAGGACGAACTCTTAAAAAATATATATTACGGAATTTTCCATTCTAAGATGCAATATGCAATATCCTGCTGGGGTGGAACCTATTCCAACAAAATTCAACCACTTTTTATACTACAAAAAAACATGATAAGAAAAATACTAAAAAAGTCACGTTGGGATCATAGTTTTCCATTATTTCAGAGTTTGAGGGTTCTTCCTTTACGCCACCTTTATTGCTTTAAGGTATTAAAAATATTCTTTATGAAATCTGGTCATCGCAATCTAAGAGTTCTTAGAAACCACAACGTACGTGGAAACCATTCATTTTTGGTAAACATTCCTCACTCACGCACCACTGCTTATCGTAGATTCTTTAGTGTGGCATCTTGTAGAATTTTTAATAAATTGCCACTATATCTTAGATCAGAAACTTCAAAGTCTAAATTTTTAAAGAACTTGAAATTGTGGTTGTTCAATTTAGATCATGCATGCATTGAATCACTTCTTATGTAATTTGTGATTAACTTAAATAAAATTGATGTTATGTACTTTTTATTTTTTTTTCATATCTTTTTTCATTATAAAATTCTTGTAGTTTTTTGAAGGGTCACCCCACCCAATATTTTGCTATATATATACTTTTTCATGAATTTGAAGGGGCATTTAAAACAATTTTAAAAAAAATTTCAAATGCTTCTGATTTATTTCTCTTCTGTTAATTTATTTGTATTTTTAAACATGTATCAGAAAAATTGTTAAGGAAATAAATAATAAATATACTATACTATACTATACATAACTTCGAGGTAGTACAGGACTTCGTCTACCTAGGGTCCGCTGTAGACACGGACAACAACATCAGTGCGGAGATCAAACGAAGATTAACTCTTGCCAACCGTTGCTTCTTTGGGTTAAGAAGGCAATTGAGAAACAAAACGCTCTCCAGAAAAACCAAGGTAACCTTGTATAAGACCTTAATCATCCCAGTTCTGCTTTAGGGCGCGGAAGCCTGGACCTTATCGAAAGTGGATGAGGAGATCATCGGTTGTTTTTAAAGAAAATCCTCCGAATGATCATTGGTCCCGTCTGTGAAGACAATGTGTGGAGAAGAAGATACAAAAACGAGCTGTATGAGCTGTACCGCGACATGGGCATAGCCAGAAGAGAACGCATCGCGAGGCTATACGAAGTTTGCGCCATGTATGTGGAGCGGATGGACCCAAATGCTCCGGTTCGACGGGTTTTCGAAAGCACATTGCAGGGAGATCGCGGAAGGGGAAGACCTCTTCTTAGGTGGCGCAATCAAGTGGAAGAAGACCTCAACCGACTTAGAGTGCGAAACTGGAAAGAGCTCGCCCGAAATCTAAATCGTTATAGAAAGATGTTGGTTGAGGCCCAGATTCACCCCAAACTGTGATGCCCACCTAAGTAAGTAAGTAAGTCTATAAATTGTGATAGGATTAGGAACGTTTCAGTGGAGAAATTGTTGTGGTGGTTCAAAATTTTCCGACAAAAAAGTTCTAATCAGATCATACCCACTTTTGCAAAGAACATAGAAAAGCAAAGCACAAAAAAAATGAGTTGTTATATCTTCCGATGAAAATGATTTTTTTGTTTCATAATAAACTCGGAATGTACGTCAGGTACATGCAAAGTTGAACGTTGTATGTTCATAGTTGAAAGTTACGTCAGTGAGTACCCCGACCACCCACAAATTCTACAAATAATATTCCTTCTTGTTCTGACAACTCACTTTCAATTTTGACATTTTTCTTCAAGTTAATCAAACAAATAGCAGCAATTAATCACAAGTCTTGCCGCATTTTGATGTTTATTTATTATTCATCGAGGAACACACTCAAACACTCACTCAACGTGGCATAACTTCTGCCTGTCAAACAAATTTGAAAAACTGTGTGGGATTAAATGAGCAATTCTCTCGAAGATGCGTATAGAAGATGTCTCAACTAAAATGAACGTTTTCCAGAGAAGAAGAAAAAGTGCTCTGATGTCGTCATGTCAAGAACATAAACACATGTAGACATTGGTGACGCAAACAAAAGCAAACTTTATAGCTTTGAATTAATTCTTGAGTGCACGAGTCGTATGTTTCTCAATTCGGAATAGATTGTCGACTAGAAACTAGGTCGATGGAGTTGACAATAATTTTTGTTTGTGTTAAATGAGTAATTGGTAGATAGATGGTGTCATTGAAACTTTCATTGAAATTGAAAAGTAGAATTGCTTTTTATTAACTTTATAAATGGTTGATCATTTGGATTGTTTATTGGAAATTTATTGACCAGCAGTCAACATAGAACTTTGTCAAACAAATGTGAGAAAAAGAAGAAGTCATAAAATGAAATCCATTGGAGTACGAACTAAAATGGAGACAAGGACACAGTTTGTGAATTTGAAAAAAAAAAACTATTCTGGGTCAAAGATGGTAGCCAAAAGCTTTTGAGTTTTTAACGAAGGACCAACGATTTATCTTAAGTTTAAGTTAATTGATAAATAGGAAGGCGCAACAGAGCGAAGAGCCCCGGGCCTAAGCTCATTTCTCACATCATTGCATTTGTGGAGTAGAGGGGACCTAAGATTTTCTGCCGCTTTCGAACGAAAGTAATCTGCTAGATAAATAAAATATAGGGTGGCGCAACAAAGCGAGGAGCTCCAGGCGCTAGCGCATTTTCTCAAAACCGAACGGCTAATCGAGAAAGCGCTTTTTATGGCAATGAATTTACTATCGGAGGACTTGCCAATTCTGGCTTCTGTTGGGAATCGAACTTCCCGGGTAACAGGCAGACATGCTAACCATCAAGCTACGGGTACCATTTGAAGTCTAAGAAGGAGAAGTAGGAGTAGCGAATGATAATTGTGTTTTGGGGAGCTTTAGTGCAGCGCTTTACAACTATTAGGTACGACTTGGTCCTCTAATTGGTTTCTTTTTTGTTTCTGTTGTAGGTTTTTAAAACACCAGCTGGAGCACTCAGACCTATAAATACCGGTCCATTGTACTACCAGTTAGCAACCTTCTATTTGTTATAACTTTCCAGATGTTCGGAGAAAAGCCAAAAGACGCTGCCATGATAAGGAGCCTAAGTTACCAGCTCTCACCATGTCTGCACCGAGTATCTGTAACCTCATGCGAGAAAAAGCAGGACATTCACAGAGGAAGTGCTCTGCGGTGTCCTCATCTTCTCCACAAGATTCACAAAGTGTGGTATCACTTAAGCCTATCACATTTAAATGCTTGGCAAAAGAGAAGTGCCTGCTGGCAACGCTAAAAAGCTTTCTACAGTCTTTTCTGCTACGAGCTATCAAAAATGTTTCAGTCTTCTTATTAACGTTGGGGACCATACGCTTGGTTTGTATGCATCCAATGGAGGCATGCCACCTACGGTTGTGCTCTTCACAGATCCAATCGTTGATTGAAGCCCTCACTGAGGACGCTGGCTGGTAGACCTAGCGACAGTTCAGGTCCTGAGAAAGCTGTCCCTGCCTAGCGAGTTCATCGGCGATCTCATTTCCAGTTATGCCGTGATGGCCGGGAACCCAAATGAGACTCAAGGAATTGAATCTTCCGATCGCATTCAGAGAGCTCTTGCATTCCTGAATCACTTTCGAAGTGGTTAGAGGGTTGAGAAGAGCCTTAAGCACAGCTTGGATGTCGCTGCAAACACAGATACTTCTCCCCGTCCATCCATTGTTCGTTACGTGGCTCAAGGCCATTAGGATAGCATAAGCCTCCGCTTGGAAAACGGATGCGTATGATCCCAAAGATGAGTGCAGGCGTATGTCGTCGTTCTCAACAAAGGCACTAGCGCCAGAACCCTCTTCGGTTTTGGAGTCATCTGTGAAGATACGATAACAGTTCTTTCCAGGCTCAGATTCTGGAGCGATCCAGTCCAGAACCGAAGGAATGTTGACTGAGTAATTTTGATGCAGCTTATAGGCCTTCGGATCATCGTGACAGACGGCATATGCATTAGACGTGAGTCAAAAGATATGCTTGCGATCTTCTCAAAGCTCCAGTGCGAACTGTGCCAGAGACCACATCGCTTTAAACGAGAAATGGTCTTGAGAGTACACCCCACGATGTAGTATCAAGGGGAGGAAGATTCAGCAGTGCGTCGAGAGCAGCTCCCGGTGTGCTGGGGAAGGCCCCAGTAACACCAAGACAAATTGTTCTTTGAAGTTTGGCAAACGAGCCAATAACGTATTTACGAGAGAACTTATTCCACCAAACAACTGACGCATAAGAGATGATTGGTCTTATCATAGCCGTATAGATCCAAAGGACCCTTTTCGGTGAAAGACCACATGTCTTGCCAAAGGATCCTTTACATTGCCACTAGACTGACAGTGCTTTAGTAGTTTTAGTCTCGACATGTTTAGACCAAAGAAGCTTGTTATCCAGGATCACTCCAAGATGTTTGACTTCATTTGAAAACTAATTGATGCGCTAACGCTCAGTCCTTCCAACTTCTTTCGAATATTGATGATTATACAAAGGATAAAACTTTAAAATCCATCTCTAAATGGGTCAATCAGTTTGAGTCAGAAAACCTCAAATGTAACAAAGTTTTTCAATTCGAATTCTTAAGCCCAAATGGTAGCCATTTTAAGAGTAAGATGGAACACTTAAAACTAAAGCAAAAACTTTACGATATTTGCAATGAAAAAATGATCGACAATTTCAGAAATCCTATCTATCGATTCCTCATTAAAAACAAACATGGAATAACCCAACAACTACACCACAACTTTCCACTCCAAGCCCTTTTCGTACACCATTTCACTTGTCCAAGAACCAACCCCTTCAAATGGGAAATTTCATTGAATTCACAATCGCATTACTTTTGAAGAGTCTTCAAGTTTAAGCCAATGATTCAATGACGTAATTTGCTGATTCTCTGATACCCCTACTAATCACCCACATGCCGCATTCTTACCAAAAACATCCGCAATGTATTATTATACGTCCGGAGTATCAGATTAATTAACTTGGTATCATGACAACAAAGAGATATGAACGTGTGTATCAATGAGATGATGGCATCATCACAATGTTGCTATTTACAGCGGGATACAAATCTTTACAAATCATTCTCATCGTTATCTTGGTTAATTAGTGAAAATGGAAGACACTACAGTGATGCGTTTGTGTCGCCTTAACTATATGTCTTCATCTCCTTACAAATTGATGGTTCCATATATGTACATAGTAATAAAAGAACCAATCTAAACACACACAAACACACACTCACAATATTGGAAAAGGATTTTCTGTTCATTTTCCACTTTAGTTAATTCACATGATACATATCGATGGCATCAAGGAAGACAAATAATCCACTCTTCTTTCTGAGTATGTGCTATGTGCTAGATAGAGAGTGCATTCCTTTGAAGGTTCTACTTGTGTGTGGATGTGTGTATTTTTTTTAGAATTTGAAGTTTTCCTTACGACGATGCTGAAGAATGGAATTTCATACTTAAAATCCGTATCACTGCAGTCTTTGTTTAAAAAAGAAACTTTTGTGTTGTGAGACGATGAATAATCGATAATGTTAATCGGGGTATGTGAAAAGGGCGTTCGGATGAATATTAAACTCATAAGGATTAATTTTGACTTCAAAGAACGTCAACCTTAATTAAGTCGATGACCATAGTAATGGAAAATGATGGTTTTTGCTGGAAAGTGTTTATCTTGTACAGGTTAAGATTTGGTCAAAGCTACCCACCAATGAGGATGAGTCTGCCATGTTGAAGCAGCTGCCAATACACAGCCATCAAATGTGCTTTCTCACTTAGCAGTTCGGAATCGGCAAACATTTGTAGTATGTTGGAATGTTGTTCCACCCCACCTACTTTCTTAATTATTTGGAACATTTAACATGAATGGGTCATTCATTCCGTGGTTCCAGGTTGGTAGTGCTGGCTTTTGACACCTGTCAAACTCCATGTTCGTTGAAGGGCTGGGGTTGCATTGTGCTCACTACAAACCATTCTTTGAAAAACTTAAGCTCACCCTGTATATGAAACTGAGTGTTTATTAAGCCTTTGGTTTGCCCTCAACTCGCCATGAAGTAGCACTAGGTTTTGCTGGGGAGAGTTAAGGTAAAGACAGGGCTGTCAAATGGCATATATTTTTCTTCAAATGGCAGGGATGTGTGATGATTTCGTGACGATATCCGTGAAAAACATTTTTGGCTTCTGTTGAGATTCAAACCACGAACTTCCGAGTTACAGACATGCTAACCATTACCTCACAGGCACCACAATCCTTATAAATTTCAAATAATGAAACTGTAAAGGCTGCTTAGCATTCACAACGCTGCATATAAGCTTCTTCGGTATTAGAACACCAGACCATAAATCTGGATGTTTTTCTTCAGAAAACCCACAAGATGTCGATGAGGTGCCATTGAACTAAGATAAAGACTGTTTGATGTAATCTATGGTCTTAGAGTGTCATTGGCCCGTATTACTTTCAAGCTGCAAATGGGCAGACGAATACAGACAATTCAGAGCGATATGGTCAAATTATAACAGTTATAGTTTCAACCGACAATTGAAGAACAGAACTTGATATGTAGTTCCGACAAGACGGTCAAGGTTTTATTGCGCGAGAAATTTCGACCAATTTATTATTGCTTTATGGCAGAATGGCCAATAGAGGAACCCCGCAGAGAGGAGTTATATCTCCCCTACTGTGGAACCTGGTCGTTAACAAATTGTTAATCGACCTAGAGGACGAAGGTTTTAAAGCCATAGCCTATACCGATGATGTAGCAGTTGCCGTTTCAGGCAAGCACCCAAAAACCCTAGCTGAGCTGCTACAAACAGAACTTATCAAGCTTAATAATTAGGCTGCAGGTTGTGGTCTGAACACCAATCCACACAAAACGGAATTAGTTCTCCTTACGAGGAAATACAAAATTCCGGACTTCAGACCCCCAACTATTAAAGGGGTAACTCTCACACTGTCAAATCAGGCTAAATATCAAGGTCTCATTTTTGACAAAAAACTGACCTGGAAAACCAATATTGAGGAAAGAGTGAATAAATCCAACGTGGCCCTCTTCTCTTGTAAAAAAAATCCATTGGTGGGAAATGGGGTTTCTCCCCCCCAAATCACCCATTGGCTGTTTACCTCGGTAATAAGACCGATACTCACAGTCTGGTGGACCGCACTAGACAAGATGATCAACTACAACAAGCTGGCCAAAGTTCAAAGAACGGCTAGTCTGCGTATTAGTAGCGCACTGAGGACAACCCCATCGGATGCCCTCAATGCACTACTAGATCTCACACCCCTAGATATCTTCAGCAAACAAGTCGCAGCTAGCTCCGCTACTCGACTCAGAGCTACATCACAGTGGACCAATAATCAAATCGGCCACACTACCCTTCTAGATAACTTTAAATTCTTACCGAATCGATCCGACTACACCACCCCTGAGTTGGTGTTTGACAACAATTTCCAAGTAACCATACCTTCAAGAGAAGCTTGGGAAAATGGCACTCTTTTGGAAAAAGAAGCAACACTTCTACACCGATGATTCAAAAACCAGCGAAGGTGTGGGAAGAAGTGGAATCTACTCAGAAAAACTGAATCTCAGTCTTTTTTTCCGCCTACCCGATCATTGTAGTGAGTTCCAAGCGGAAATTCTGGCGATTAAGGAGGTGCTGTCTTGGCTCAAAGAAAACGTCATATCCTCCACGGATATTCGATTCTTCTCGGACAGCCAAGCTGCCCTTAAATCTCTTGCCTCTGTCTCTACAAAATCAACACGGTCCAAAATTGTCAGATGTTTCTGAGGGAGATGTCAAATCAGTTTAACATTCACCTTTCATGGGTGCCAGGGCACAGGGACATACCAGGCAACTGTATGGCGGACGAACTCATGGGTGCCAGGGCACAGGGACATACCAGGCAACTGTATGGCGGACGAACTAGCCAAAAAAAGCACGAGCACTTTCCTACGCTCAAAATGGAACAACATAGGTGCACCTATCGCTGCAAGTAAACTCCTACCTAGACAAGACGCTTCGAGGATAACAAACGCTAGATGGACTGAGTGTAACAACTGCCTTACAACCAAAAAAGTTTGGCCGTGTGTAGACTCAAAACGCTCGAAGAATTTGTTAGCCCCCAACCGCCTGTATCTAGGTTCTACCATAGGTGTTCTTACGGGACACTGTCTAATAGGGAGACACGCAAAAAGACTTTGTGTGTTTTCCAATGATTTCTGCAGAAGCTGCATGGACGAGGAGGAGGAAGACACCGTTCAACACCTTCTTTGCTCATGCACTGCACTACTTCACTTACCTCATCTCGGTAAATTCTTCTTCGATGATACTAGCGACTTAGCTTACATAGACCCTAAAAGTATTTCAAAATACATTAAAAGTTCTGCATGGCTCGACTAGCTGGTGATTGACCGGCTAGTCCCGTAATGGAAGATTAATAAGTGATCAACTCGTCAATCTTTCATCGGGTTTCTGAGATCAGTAGGTGATTAACTTGCTGATCTCTGTGGTATCACAATGGGCCCTTGTGGCCTAAGTGTATCAGGCAATGTACTCATTGGCTGACAAACACTTCCACCTAACCTATTGCTTTATTGTGTGAAAACTTCACGTTTTGGGAACGTCCATTAGCCACAGATAATATATGATTCAATTCTTTTCGGAGCGACTACCCAAAAAATCGTGTTTACACGAAAACTGTCCAAACTCTAGACGCAACGCCTCAAGTTATGCCCAATCTAACGCATGAAATGTAAAGAAAGTGATTAAAAATTAACTCAAATGAATCGCATTGTGTGAATTTTTCCGAGGGCCATTTCAATGACTTTATGTGTAATAAAATACATTTTTTATCAAACATTTATCGATGCGTTTGTTTTATGTCGAAACCGATAGTAGAATGACCCCTTGAAGTTGGTTATAGCTCTTTTAGGAGAAATTAAAAAAAAAAAAGAAGTTCGTTTCATTGAAAGAAACATTTGAACTCGAGGAATCTATCATGGGAAGGTACAACCAAAAAAAAACTTAGGTGTGACTAGATATGAACCATAGGTTTAATTTTTGATGCATCTCATTCGGCTTCACATTAAGAGCTTAACTTAACTTGCACTTAGCTCAACTAGCTGTCTAGATTCTATAAAATAGCAAGTATGATAACGAAATTGCGAGTAACTTCTACTCAATTTTCCATCGACAGCGATATCCAAATTGCTACTTCACTTTTTATTTATATCTACAAATTTTGTTCGAAGGGGATATTAAACAATTGTATTGTAAATGTGTTTTGTTTATCGAGTAAATGAAATCTCCACTTGAAAAATAATGAAAACAAACAATGATAAACATTTTTGTAGGTGGTTTTGGTTTCGACCGCAGGCGTTGACTTAATACAACAAAAAACACCAAAAGCCCAATTTTTATCTTCGAAATAATTTACATTCATTTGAAGCGTACTGATATGATAATCGGGTAGTTTATAGTTGCAAAGATCGCACTAAAAATGATTGTTTTTGTGTGTTATATAATAAGAAAAAAACGGGGCACTATTTTAAGCTGCACTTTCACGCTTTATTCCAAGAAACACTGTGAAATCGAACAAAATTATAGAAAAAACTTCAATCCGAAACAAGACCCAAGACTCTGTCTATGTAAAAGGGGCCAGATAAAAGTGAACTACAAACAAATCAGTCAAGTAATATGTTTCTATGAAAGAGTAAGTACAAAAGTTATCATTGAAAAACTCTGTCGTAAACATAAAGGTTATAAATTACCTATAGTTTAAAATCGAACAGTCAAAGAACTCACGTAGCTTCTTGGCAAACGAACTAGTACTCCCAAAATTCATACCTCTTAGGCACTTGCAATAGCGACCGACACTGTTTTTCAAACACACTATTAATCAAAACTGAAACCATACTCTGATTTAGCAATTACTCGTATGTCGATATTGAAATGTTTACCTAGAGGCAAAAAAAAAGATGAACTAAATGAAACTTAAAAAGATAACAACACATGTGTGTATATGAATCTACACAAACAATATTAGAGTAAAATTATCTACCAAATGCATATAACACCTGGAGTTCATTGGTATAAGTAATATGTAGAAAGGTACTTACTTTCCTAATAGAGCATTTAATTTATCTTTAATTTAGAACAACCAACACAATGTTCTTACCTATACCCGAACAATGTACACATTATGTAGTAAAAAGAGCACTGAGATCTTCGATAAGTTAGGGTAGACTATAAAATATCAGCAGTGTATGTGTGTATTTGGTAAATTACTTTAATTAGATTTTGTAGTCAATCTCATTAAAATGTCGGTCAGTTTTTAAAGTTAATTTACATTAAAATTGGTATCACATCGGCTCACATGACAAGTTCCACACGTTCAGGTTTGAAGTTTTGATTTTTAGTTTTGGATTTGTTAGTTGATTGACATTGAGGCTTTAAGGTTTTTAAGGTGTGTCTACCTGCACCCAACAAGAGCTTACATGAGCCATTTAAGGTTAAAAAGGTTCGTTTAGCAACACTTTTTTCAGTAATTCAATAGGAAAGAAAAAACTCGTTTGATCGGTGTAGGTTCGGTTAAACAAAACCGCTCACTCTTTTCTGACTTTCTGACAAGAAAAGGTTCCTTGTATTGTTCAATCTTAATTGAAGTCATTGCAGTCGTAGTGTTGCCAGTGTTCGCATTCATTTGAAAATGTTATTAGTTTTGTCATTGAAATGCAAAGTTAAAATAACTTTATTTCAAAATAAATTTGCTTTAGCGTCAACTTTAAGCAATTATTTTTCTCTGATTGAAAAATTAAAATATTTTTAGTCTTCATTTCAATGATAAAACTAATAACAGTTAAAACTCCCGTGAATCTTGGCAATGATATGAGATTTTAAACATATACGATTGCAATAAGCTAACTTTAGACCATTTTCATCAGAGATGGCTCAAAAAAAAAATTGGGTACAACACTTGAAAATTTAAAAATTTTGAATTATTCGAAAATTTCTAAGATGATTTCTATAATTATTTCAAATTTTTTGTCAAAACATCTTTCATGCTTCATTTAAAAAAAAAAAACTGCTCTAACGATTTTGATTAAATTTCAGCGTTTTGTATGTTTTAGCAACTGCCAAAAATTTCGTTATTAGATTTTCGCTTAAAACATGTGGAATAATTAATTTAATTTTTTTCAATATCTTATGTGATTTTATTCAATTTTTATAATTATTAGTATGTAGTTGGCAATCCTGTACCACCAAATCTATTATGAAGAGCGAAACTAAGACCTTGTACTCAGCATTAAGATTTTGATAATGTAAAAAGCATACTTTCGCAGCCGTGCCCATCCTTCGTCGTCCTTTTCTGAACGAGTTTGTTACTCCTTTTTTAATATCACGTATTTTGAAATTTTGCTTTTATGTTGGTTGCCCCAAGTCAAATGTCTTTGAGTCATGTTTTAAAAGAGCGCCCATTTTTATTTTCCTAAAACAACCGACAAGAGCGGTGAATATAGCCCCCTGTTTATCTTTCTAAAACAACCCACAAGCTGTTTGCAAATTTCTTTTTGAATTTAGCACTTTTTTTTTTTTTATTTGACGCAAAGACTTTTAAGACAAAATATTTATTTCAATTTAATGAAAAAAAAACTAATTTTTTAAAGGTGCAGTGTATCTTAAATGGAGCCGATCGGTAACATGAACCGCAACATGCCTAGAATTTTGTCGTTAAGAGGTTAGACCAGTCTAGAAGCTGAAAAAATAGGCTTTTTGTGGATTTTTCCAGGAATTTTACAAAATAAATCGAGGTAACAAAAACCTGATTTTATTATTCATATCAATGACTGCTTACAATAATTTTTTGAAGCGATTTATTACAAAATGGCGGCTGTGCAGCGCTTTTTTTTTAGGTCCACGGCCGGACCAACAGCTCATGTAATTTTTCAAATAATAATGAGCAAATGTATTTTTTCGATTATATATACTAACAGCTATAGAAGTACGTAGGATTTTTGCGATATATTGATTTTTGGCCAAATAGCGCCCTTCTAAAGTGCAAAATTCGCCTAAAAAATTGTCAAAAAATTGTTAATGAACAACGCAATATAAAAAAAAATCCTATGTACTTCTATGGACAATGTATATTTATGACATGTTTAAAATTTCAAGCTAATCGGTTGAAAATTGCTTGAGTTACGAATCCGGCCAACTTGAAAAATACAGTATTGAGATAAATGCGTTTAAAGCTTTCAAATCATGAATAATTTTACAATACTTTTAATCTGTGATACCGGAAGGAGACATTCGACAAATCTAACTCTAGTCTAGATTAGTCAGGAAATAAATATTTATTTTCAATAACAACTGCCCTATACATACTCTACTCCCCTTACGTACCTTCCCTCGCTCACAAAAGGAGCTCGCTGCGGACCAGACGGCCTTGTAAAAGAATTCGGCCAATAAATGAATTTCGGCGAACGAATCTCCCAAACATTTCTATTTTTTTGAGCGTCTTTTTGGAAGATGAATCAATTTATTTTATTGTATTTCTTGAATAATTTGATTTTGTATCAGCAGACGAATAGGCAGTTTTTGCAAGTGGTTGATTGCATTTCGCTTTCGTTTTTTCTTGGAGTTTCTTTTACTCCACACCAAGGTGAGCTCTATTATTTTAGAGGCACTTTGCCCACCAATTTTACTTTCCACCAGCTTTCATCACATGTGGAAACAATAAAAACTGATTATTCCAAAAATTTGCTGGCATCCTCAGTTCAAGAGACATCAAAAGATCACCAGATCTCGGAATAGTCGCATCCAAGAAGTTCTTCCGTGAGGATGATACCATTTCCAACTTTACCATTATCCGTTACATAGCTTTTTCTCTTTGTGGCCATAATAACTTCATGTATAGAAGCCAAATTGTGTACACGACAATCCTTTAAAAAAAATATGGTGTATAACTTTTGTTATCATTCTATAGCTCCGTTCGTTGAACTTTCCCCAGGGTTGACCCAGGTTTTCTTGACAAACCTATTAGTTGTTAAAAAACCTGGCTTTCCCTAAACCACAAATCACCGCACATGGTTAGGTTAGGTTAGGTAGAATGGGCTGACGGTTGATCTTATTACCGTCACATTTAGATCAATTTAAAAATCCATTGTGATCCCTCGGAGTATTGTAACGTTCTAGAAACCTATGAGTTTATGTTTGGTCAGTTTTTAACCATTTTGTGGCTTAATGAAGTTTAACAGGCTACTTCTCAGAGTGTTCTGCTAGTTCATTGAAAAAGTTATTGCCCAGAAATTGTTTTATTAGATTTCTAAAAAAAAAAAAAAAAAAGGTTTGTGGCGAACCTTATATTTAAAAGGTTACAGTGATTGTATTCAACTTTGGGCGCCGCCGCACTTGAGATTCCTCAGTGAAAAAGTGCCTCCGTTTGACTGTTACTTTAAGCAAGATTTAATGTCTCTTATGCAATGAAGGGAAACTATTTTCAACAGATATGATTTTAGTAGGAATGCTTGAAAAAATTAAAACTCCCAAGAGGATAAAGTTTACTGAAAAACATGTTCATGTTTGTTCATTTTCTACTTGGTTCTTAGTTGAACAAGTTTTGTACTTTAGTTAAAGATTAAAGAATCCACAAAAATTTTGATCGATCTTTTATCAGCTCAATGCCTACAGAAAAGCACTTAAAAAATATAAATCAAACTTCGCTGAGTTTTTAACTTTTACTATCTCAAGCCCGGCCACAAAGTCAATTAATTGCCTTGATTAATCAGATTAATGATGACACTTATGTGACATCACTTTCAGTTCACAAAGCAAAAAATTAAATTCCCATTCCCTCCCATCGGTAATTTGTGAACACAAACTGCTTGACATCCGTTCCATGCAGTTTAATTAATGGAAAGCAATAGTTTTTTTTTCCTGCAAACAGGAACCTTACGTAATATGTTTGTATGTAAGTTTGTGATAAGAATCAAACCAAAGAAATAGGAGTGGACAACGTAATAACGAAGCCCTCCATTTCACTTGAGTGTGCACTAATCCAGGGAGTGGTCGATGTTTAAGTTTTTCTTTTTTCATCAACCGACGAAGAGCTTAAGCAGTAGGGATCTCTGGTCAAAAGGAAAAATTCATTATCGACCAATGCAATTTACTTGTAACTTGATCATAGATTTTTTTTTAACTTCGGAAGCTCTTACAAAGCTTAAGCAGCAAGGCCAACAGCAGAATAGGTACATCAACTAACTCCAACGGTAGACGTATATAATATCAATTAAGTAAATAAGCTAATTGGACAGACACCAGCTTTGAATAATTGATTAGACTCCCTTAAGCAAACGAACGTGTTTCGAATGGAGGCGGCTCATAATATGATTTTCAGTTATATTGATTAATAGCAAAAGGGAGTTTGTTCTCTTGCTTGCAAAAAAGGCACGTCACTCGTGATAAAAAAAAAATCTGTTGGTGGCCCTAGCAGTTGGCCTCTGCAATATTTACTCTGACCTTGTGTTTGTATTCTTTCAATAGTATACAATTTCAATCATTCGAGATTTTTTTTTTTCAATTTTTTCATATCAAACAGAACAGTGGAATTGTTCTCTAAAAGGAAAATTGTAGAAAGTTTCTCCTACAGAACTGCAAAGTGGGCATCAGAAAACTGAAAAAAAAAAAAAAAACAAAAAAAAAGCAAACGTAGATAAAGTTGGAAAGTACCTACCTACTTTGTGTGGTGAAAAGCTTAAGGCATTTTGGAACTAGCTTGGGAAGTGTTATGGGTTCGTAAATGGATGAGGAGGACGTGCATGTAATAATTTCCACAAAACTTCTGAAAATAATATTTGAAAGCTAAAAGTTTTCTAGTTTAAAATTGATTGAAGAACTGCAACTTCCTTAAATTTTTTTTTGTAAAACGTACTTTTCGACTTAGAAAAATAAGAAATATTCGAATGCGATTTGTCTAGTATGCCATTTTACCTGACGTTTCTAAAAAACGACCATAACTGACGTTCAAAATGATTTAAAAACTGTGCAAACTATGAGAAAGATAAAACGAAATGTTCGTTGGAATAAAACACGACGACAATCAAACATTAGGTTTTCTTAGTTCGCGGTGTATCAAGTGCTAAGTGCCACTAATATTACTTTGCACGAAACGGAAAGGTTTTCTTTTTTAAGCACGAAGGTTATAACGAGCAGCTTTTGTCCTAATGGCGCTTTATGTGAAGTTCATTATTTGAACTAAGAATTTTTAGTTTAGTTAGTAGTTTGTTTGTTGAACAAATAGTCGTCGCTTCATTACGTACCTACTTCAAATTAACACAGCAGAATAATTTAAAACTCAAACTTTGAATAATCGACTTAACAAAACTTTGCTAAATTTTAATTCATTTTGCATACATGTTTTGTGACCTCGTGTGGCAAAATGTATTCGGTATCTATTAAAGTAGCATTTCAGTTTCACTCGGCCACCAAAACGAAACCCATGGTTCGATGAAGAATTCGGGCAGGCAAATGCAGCCAAACAAAAAGCACGACAAATGCTGATGCAAAAACGAACAAGGGCTGCTTACGATCAGTATAACGAGATTTACAAGGAGAAAAGGAGGGAAGAACATCGACTTCTCAAAAAGAAAAAGAAGCAGCATGAGAAGCGCTCGTTTGAGGAACTTGAGAGGGGCCATGACAGGAACGAGATTCGAAAGTTTTACGAAAAGGTAAAAAGATCCTACCAGGGTGGCAAGCCCCGAACTCAAGCCTGTAAAGACCAGCAGAGAAACATAGTTGTAGAGTCACAGTCGCTACTGAGGATCTGGAAAGATCACTTCTGCAGACTGCTTAACGGCGATGAGGACACAAATTCCGCTGTCAGGCAGATTGCCCCATTCAGCTTGGACGATAATCAAGAATGCCGTCCTCCCGACCTAGAAGTTAAGCTTGCCATATGCAAACCTAAATCTAATGAGACTGCGTGTGCAGATGGCCTTGATGTCGAACTTTTCAAGGCAGCTGGAGACCAGTTGGAAAGTAGCATGCACCAGCTGATCTGCATGATATAGTCGGAAGAAAGCATGCCCGATGAATGGAACCTCAGTATAGTATGCCCGATCCTAAAGAAGGGAAACCCTCACGATTGCGCCAATTACAGAGGGATAAGCCTCCTCAACGTCGCTCATAAGATCTTGTCTCTTGTCTGCTGTAATATGTGAACGTCTGAAACCCCACATCAACAACTTGATAGGTCCTTATCAATGTGGTTTTAGACCAGAAAAGTCCACAATTGACTAAATTTCCACATTACGGCAGATCTTGGAAAAAACCCTAGAACAAAATATCGAAATTCACCATCTCTTTATCGATTTCAAGGCCGCGTATGACAGTATCTACAGAGACGAGCTGTAGAGAGCCATGTCTAGTTTCGGCATCCCTGCAAAACGCGTACGACTATGCAGGATGACTTTGGAGAATTCACGTTGCTCCGTCAAGGTCGGTAAAGAACTCACCGAGACCATTGATGTCGAAAAAGGCTTTAGGCAAGGCGACAAATCATACTTGAAAGGATTGTAAGAAACTCAAACGTCAACACTGGAGGAATAATCTTTCAAAAGTGTGTACAAATACTCGCATATGCAGACGATATTGACGCAATGGGAAGAAAAAAGCGTGATGTCATAGGTGCTTTTGTGAGTATTGAAACGTAAGCGACAAAAATGGGTTTGATGGTTAATGAGGGCAAAACGAAGTATGTGTTGTCATCAAATAAGGACGCGGAACATCGACGAATTGGACAATTCGTCACAATAGACAGACATAACTTCGAGGTAGTACAGGATTTCGTCTACCTAGGATCCGCTGTAGACACGGACAACAACATCAGTGCGGAGATCAAACGGAGAATAACTCTTGCCAACCGCTTGCTTCTTTGGGTTAAGAAGGCAATTGAGAAACAAAACCCTCTCCAGAAAAACCAAGGTAACCTTATATAAGACCTTATAATCATCCCAGTCCTGCTTTACGGCACGGAAGCATGGACCAAAGCGGATGAGGAAACCCTTGGTCATTTCGAAAGAAAAATTCTCCGAATGATCTTTGGTCCCGTATGCAAAGACAATGTGTGGAGAAGGAAGCACATTGCAGTGAAATCGCGGAAGGGGAAGACCTCTACTTAGGTGGCGCAATTAAATGGAATAAGACCTCAACCGACTTGGAGTGCGAAACTGGAGAGAGCTCGCCCGAAATCGAAGTTGTTTTAGAAGAATGTTGGTTGAAGCCCAGGTACAGCCTGTAATGCCCACCTAAGATAAACAAGGTGCATTATAGCGTTATTCATTAAAATTACAAAGATTTACTCTCAAATCCAAAACTAATCGTTTCAATGAAACCTGTCCTGAAAGAGATAAAGGAAAAACAACGCAAAGCAGCCCGCCAGAGCTCATCCAACGATATTCTTAATTTTTGGTAATCTCCCACTTTTTTTTTCAACAACCTCTTTGACACTCAAAAACAAAAGTAAAAAGCTCATGTGAATACGATTTACATCCGGTGAACATTGGCTCAATGATCAACTACAGCTTGTAAAATCTAAAACTGTTTATTGCTTATTTGAGTTTCAGTTTTTTTTTTTGGTTTTTTTTTTAATAATTAATTACCACAAAATGTAGTCAGATGTTCCACAGAACTTAAAAAACATAACAAAAGCAAAATGAACGAAATTGTAAAACTACTTACACTTCCAATGACTTGGTAAAGGGATTAATATCAAAGATAACTATAACTAGCCCCTAAGACACTACTTGCCAACTACAGCAATTTTTCAATGATTGCTATTCCCAAGAAACAATTTTTGGAAAAAAAACTACTTGATTTATTATATTATACAACAATATATTATACAACAATAGCTATATCAGACCATATTAAAATGTCTATGGACTTGTGCATTCACTCATAAAGTGAAAAATTGTATACATCTAGGATAAAGTTTTTACAGAAAATCTTTCCCAAAATATGTCAAAACGACAGGGAAAGTTGATAAACCAAAAGTTGGTAAAGACCATTGAACGAGTTCATGAAAATTTCAGTTTACGTTGGATGGTCATCTAAATTTAATGTTAGATTAAAATGGTACTGGAAATTGGTATTCATCTTTCAATTTTTCGTTGATATTTCTTATCAAAGCAGATGGGAAGTAAATAGTTTCTTTTGTGTTTTATTCATAACAAACTAATTAAAGAGTGAAACGCCCCATTTTTCAAATATTTCTGTTTTGTAATATGCAAGCATTGAACAAATACAAAAATTTTGTTATATTCAAATGTTTATTGATAAATTAGAAACTTCACATATGAATACGACAAATTATCGAAAAATAAATCAAAGCCATTTCAAATTCCACAATTAAGCGACAAATGTTTCGACAAAGAACCAATTGACAAATATAAATGTAAAGTTCGGCACGAGTACGATAACTTTGGCGACAAGAAATAATAACGGATTTTGGTGGAGGAGTTAAATACAAGCATTTTTTACTATGGGAGGGGGTCTATCTCCCCCCGTTTAGGCGGTAGGGGCAATTAATAGATTCAGTATCAGGGCAGCTAATTCCGGATGAGTATGACGTGGAAGAAGGAATAAAATCGCTGCAGTTTCTTCTATTGAATCAACTTTATGTGGTTGGGATAAAGCTATGAGCTTTGAAAAGACTTAAGGGCGATGTGTAGATCAGGGGATAGAGGCGGCATTCTTGTTGGGGAATATCTAAGTAGCAAGTTTGTGTGTTTTTTTTTTAATGTATAGGTATTCAAATGCTACGAGAAAATAATTTTTAAATTTTGGGCCGAATATCCGGATCTCTAAACTATCCGATATCAGAACTATCCGGATATCTGGATATTAGAACTTTTCGAATATCAGCTGTCTCAAAACATTCCTGTTCGGATATGCGAATAGTTTGAAGATCCGGATATGAACTGAAGCACTAGACGCAACCCTTGAGGTTATATGTGAAATTCCAAACCCTTTTTTCATATACTGCACTACAAAAAAGGGAACATTTAGTCTGAGTGCTCCAGCTTGGTATCAGCCTACTCTTACAAAAAAGTCTGTTTCATTGTTCGAAGAAATTTACTTTGTAAGATAATAAGCTCAGAGATCTGATCATAATAGCTACTGCAGGTCTGATTTCGTAGCAAGTTGTTCGGTGAGCTTTTTGTTGTTTTCACCCAGAATAGGTTCGTTCGTTGAACTTTCCCCATAGTCTAAGAGCTGGAAGCAAATTTTTGGAGTGAAGTGATAACCAAAAAATTTTTCTGATGTCTTGGCGTACCATTTTCTTAATTACATGTGATAAGAAAAAAGTTATCAGTACTTTAAGTTGAAAAATGTTAAAGTGCGTCTGGCAAGGCTGAAACTAAATCATCTGGAACACACTTTTTTGAAATCAGGGTAAATTTTCTTATTTTTTGGCGTACCACTTTCTTGGTTATATGTAATAGGAAAAAAGTTATTAGTGCTTTAAGGTGAAAAATGCACTTGAAAAGTGTTAAAATGCGTCTGGCAAGCAGTAGGCTGAAACCAAATCGTCTGGGACCGGGTTTTTTGTAATTAGGTGATTTTTTCTCATTTTTTGATGTATCATTTATGTGGTTATCACTTCGACCTCAAAATCTATAAAATTACCATTGTCGAACGCCCACCCCCGCCACCGGCTGAAAAAGAAACCTGCCCGTCTGGCAGGTTGAATCTGATATAATGGTGCGTGTATCTACGCATACATGTGCATTATTTTTGGTTATGAATTCGCTCCAAAAATTTGCTTCCAGCTCTTGGTCTACCAGGGTTGACCCAGGTTTTCTTGACAACCCCATGATGAAAACTGGGTCTTATAGTTCTCAAAAAAACGCTGGACTATAAATCACCACACATCCCTGTCATTAAAAAAATACATACCATTTGACAGCCCTCAATTTGACACAGCAAAAACCTAGGGCAAGTTGAGGGAAAACCTAGGTCAACCCTAGGGCTTAAAAAACACTCATTTTGACATTCAGGGCGACTTTAGGTTTCTCAAAAAACACTTTGTGGCGTCCCCAGGGAGGCCCTATGACTTCAACGAACAAACCTAATATCTTGCTTATTTTTGACACTTAAAGCTGTGACGGTATTCATAGCGAATTCTGTTTTACTCAAGCTAACGTAGCGTTTTTCGTTTCCTGGATATCCTGGTGAAGTATCTATCTGCTTTTTTCATTTGGAGTTTAACCCTTTTGAGCATTGAAATAGATTCGTTGGCTAAGCTTTACCCAGGGTTGCCTCAGGTTTTGTTGACAACCCCATGGATTTTAAAAAAAAACTTGGGTGTCCAATCCTCAAATAATCTCACCAAACATCCCTGCCATTTGAACAAAAATACATGCCATTTAACATCCCAGTTCATTACCTAAACTCGACTTAGCAAAAACCTAGGGCGAAATGAGGACAGACCCTGGCCTTAAAAAACACTCAGGAATCGAAAGTAATGCCAAAAACACATAATTCAGTCACGTATTACTCGATCACGTGTGCGGTGCCCCAGTTTGTCATTCATGGCGAATTAGTTCTTTCAAAAACCGCTTTGTGGCGATACGGATCCCTGAATACTTCTGTTTTAATTTAAGGGATATTAATGTTTTTCGTATTTTCCTTCACCTACAGTAATGTTCCCGATTTCAAATAGAAACGTCTTCTCAGTTTACTCATTGTGTAAAATATGACATCAGTAAGGTAAACAACATGAAGGGAAACGCATCCGTTTGAGGAAAAAACTTACTAAAATTTTGATTTTGATTCTTTGAGTAGACAGACAGACACCTACTCTTTTCTTCAAGCTAGTCGCTTACATTTATTTTACTCAATCAATATGTTGGAATCAACAACTAGTTTTGTATGTAAATTGAATTAACCAATCAATTTACTTCTCAAAAGCAAGAATTTATATTACGATTAGACCCATCGTCTTTAAATTAATATTTTTTCCTTCAAACTGTACAAAGTTAAAAAAAAAAATTTAATAAATCAAATAAACAAAATAAAATTATGTATGTATTTATGTTAACTCAATAATGGTCTTGTGTTTAGCTAATAATAAATCTGTTTTAGTCAATTTCAACTAATCAATGTAAGTAACTCAACGGTAAATAAAAAATTAAATTATTTCTCATACCTGCAGAGTGCTTCCCCCCGGCGCTGCTCGGTGGTGTACCACCAACTCCTACCGACTGACTTGCACCCGAGCCCACATACGACGTAGAAACGCTTTGATGTAAGCTTTGATGTTGCTGTTGACTTTGTAAACCACTTCCGGTAGCTGGCACACTACTAGCCATAGCGTTGGTATTAGAGCCCCCAGGAGATGGAGGCTCTCCAGAACTCCCAATGCGGATAGGAGTACTACTCGAAAGCACGTTACTTGTAGATGATGAAATTCCAGTTGGAACCGATGATCGCATCTGGTTTTGTTCCTCCTGGCGAGGGTCAGAGTTGTTCATAATAAATTGACCACACTCAGTGAGCTATACGACACGAGCTATTTAGTTATTCAGTATAAAACCGCTGAACTCTGATCAAAATGACTGAAAAAAGCTCCTCTGCAATAAAAAATAATAAAATCAATCACCGAGTAGGTAGTGCTGAAAACATGAAATTCCGGTTTTACTTTGAAGTTATTACGAAAGCACTGCCTTTGAAGATCGATTTTTGATTCAATTTTTATTCACACACGTTCCGTAAATTATCTACTATGTACATATTTCTTAGATTTTTGTTTTAAACAAAAATTGATTGCACTTGGTTTGTTTCCGATATCGAGCGAGAAAAATTTTCAATTTTCCTTCTTTTTTTGCACAAGCATGGGTGAAAAGTGGGTGGAATATTAAAAAAAAAAAAACACTAGGAATTGAAAATGTTTTAGGGATTGCTGTAACCAGTACACTTAATATGGAGGGGTTGATGGGTACTTCAAAACAACAATTTTCAACAGTATAATTTATGCTTTCTAATGAAAGATGCTGTAGTTATTAATTTTAATTGAACAACGATCAAACTGGGGCGGCAATATATATATTCGCGAAAGAGCAACTTTACTGAACGAATGACGTTGATGACCTGTTTTCGGGCAACCGTGTTCGATGTTCGTATGTTATAAAACCAGCGATTGTAGTAATTTTGGGTAGTTTTGCGTTAAACTTGCGCAGTAAAAATATAGCATGCAAAAAATAAATTTCAAATGTTCAGTTCACCCACCGGTCCGGTCAGAACTCAACGTCAACAGCGGGAGTGTGTTGTGGATTTCGATTTTGTACAAACTTTTGTGCGAGGGGTGGTTTTTTGATGGTGGCGTTGGGAGGCTGGTCTGTCACTTTGGAAATGACATTTCTCCAGCGGATGACATGTGTGAAGTCACAATAGATACAATTCAGATACTCTCAAACTGTAGCTTATTAATCGAAATAAATCAGGAACTGGAAAAAGAGAGCAATATATCTTTTAAAGCCGGTACCATACAGCACACACGCTCTCGATTTTAAATTGGGAGATAGCATATACACGATCAAGATTATGGTTAGCAATCGAACCACATTGTTATACAGTCCATCAATTCCCATTCTGTGATTATGATGTGACGTTGGTGATTTACTAATTAGCAGACAATTGCTTTTGAGATAGTATTGAATACTAAATTTTAATATACCGGCAGAAAAAAGTTCAATGATAAATTTTTTAGCACTCTTTTCGATTTTAGAGCTGTTTTTTCTGGCTCTTCACTGACGGTAATCGTCTAAAAAGTAACAAAAAAAACTGTGTGATTCTGTCAAAGTATATGATTTTTTTCAGTTTGGTTGAAATTATCAGTTCGAACGAAAATTGAAATTTCATCAACTAGAACGCGGATATAAGGTAAGCCCAAAAAAAAGCTTGCCAAAAATCTTTTCTTTGTTCTTTCTCTGCCATTTTTAAAATACAGTTACTATTTTCTTTATTGTGTTAGAAAGGCATTGTTTTTTTATTTGTTTTGTCAAACGGATAATTATTTAATTAATTAGTGACATTTCCAAAATTCATCTTCACCAACTTTGGAAACAGCTGCAGTTCATGTCCGCTAAAGAAATAAGTGGTTATGTTTATCCACACTATCCGCTTATTTTGTTGAGGTTTTTATCAAGCATGAATTCGAGCAAGCGTATATCCGCGTGCAAAAGACTAGCATCAAACAAGTTTGTCAAACATATTCGCTAATGTGAACCCGGCTTAACAGAAAATAATTAAAAAAAACTTCTATCGTGATCTAGTGCATGTGTTCAGATGGTGCTCCTGAACGCACGCAGTTTTTTTTGTTGAGCGAATAATAAGTGCGATTAATAACAAACCAAAAATAAACACAAATAAATATTTAACATTCATGTGGCAAGATCACTAAAGTAACAAAAAAAAAGTACAATTTTGTTGTATACGAACACTTTTTCATTGTTATTTGTTATAAAAAACAACATTAGTAACATTTCCAGAGACCAAAGTCTAAAATTGTGGAAACAACACTCAGCGAAAAATCAGTAAATTAATAAAAAACGAAAAGTTGTACAGATCAAAATATTCTACATACCATACAATACAATACATAAAATTTATGATCAAATAAAACCGTTTCAAAAAGAACGAAGTCCAATAAGAACATTTTCTAAAGAACAGAGTAGTTAATTGTGAAATCAAAAACAACTTGTTCCATCGTGTTGTGGGAATTCACGTCATTAGTCATCAATTTCAATTCATTTAGCCATCCTACCTATTTATCTACTGCAAATGGCCGACTTTGGAGAAAACAACAAACTCCAACATACCAACGGTTCTAATTTTCCTAATACTTTTGGAAATTCCTCAACGAGTGTTTTTGGACAGACGAATAATATGAATATTGGTGGTAGTAATACTGCGTTGGGTGGAAGCACTACCGGACTTGCTACGAATAACTCAGTATTTGGATCCAGCAATTCTGCATTCGGGCAAAGCAATTCGGCAACATTTGGAACATTTGGCCGTCCTCAACAATTATTCCCAGGTAATGAAGCGATATGTTGTGAGATTTTCAATGACAAAAAAATAATGCAACTCAATGTTCTTGCCCACCGGCTACTTTATTGGAACTCAAAACAAATCGATAGTTTATGTTGTTGTTTTTGTTTGTTGCTTTTGTGTATAACATATTCGTCTTCTCATTATGCGCAAACTTATGATTTTATACCTTTGTGCCTAATTGAAACCAAATTCATAAAACATGTTTTCTTTCAGGTTCCTGTTTCCAGCAAATGGGTTTCAACCACACAAACCAGCATTACAGTACCGAAATATATTTCACTGGATTTGGAGAGCCAAAAATAAGTTGCAAGTTCGAAAATCCTTTCAACAAGTACAGAAAAATAACTTTAAATTTCGAACAAAGAGAGACCATTTTCGGGAGCAGTGTGCTAAGGCAACCAACAACCGCTGTTGAGATAATAGCTGAACCCGTAAACTATAATTCATACTGGGGTTCATCAAACAGTGATTTTTCGTTTGGTCTTGTTTCTGCTGATAATCAAAGTAGCTGTTTTGAGATAAAATCGACAACACTTATGAGTAAGTTGTTTTACCAATAACAATTTTGAAGTATTCATAAAAATTTATAACTTAATGGGAATTAAACTCCCAGTTCTGTTTCATATTGGAAAATGGGTTGAGAAAAATAATCATTAAGTCTGGGATCGAATTACAGCATCAGTAATCGAGCTAGTGAGTGGGATTTTTCTTTCAAACACTAAAATACATAATTTCGTTCAGCGGATCATCTATCGATTCAAATTCCGTTCGATTACCTAATTAGGTGGGCATTACAGTTCGGGGCGAACCTGGGCCTCAACCAACATCCTTCTATAACGGCTTCGATTTCGGGCGAGCTCTCTCCAGTTTCGCACTCTAAGTCGCTTGAGGTCTTCATCCACTTGATTACGCCATCTAAGACTAGGTCTTCCCCTTCCGCGATTTCCCTGCAATGTGCTTTCGAAAACCCGTCGAGCCGGAGCGTTTGGGTCCATCCGCTCTACATGACCCAACCATCGTAGCCTCGCGAAAATTGTCAAAAAGAAAATTTTCTTCAAGGAATATTTTTGAACAGCCATAAGTGTTTCACTTACACAAAAGCAATTACTTTAAACTGAATAGATCGAAAATGCGTGCTTTTGGTATCTATGAGTCTCTTCTTTGTTGGATCAGATTCCGAACGTGGTGTGCCCCAGGGCTCCGTTTTGTCTCTGACTCTCTTCCTTATTTTCATAAATGATCTCTTGTCTGAAACTTCTAATCCTCTCAACTGCTCAGCTTTTCATATTCGTTTCCAAATTCAGGTCCATGCTCTTCGGATGTGGAACTGGAACGGTTGCGTATGATTAGCTCATTGAATTCTGACCTTGAAGCATTGTTACATGAGGTCATAAAAATCGAGTAGAATTCAATGCTTCGAAAACTCAATGCTGTCTCTTGTCGTTGAAGCTTAACATTCCCTCATTGTCATTATCCTTGAATGGTATCTGCATCCAAGAAACCGAAAAGCTGTCAGTACTTGGTATGTGTGTAAACGATGATCTATGTTGGAATGACCACATATTCGAAGTTGCTAAAAACGCTGCTAAATGATTAGGCTCCTCTCTTTTATCGCTTTTTTCACAAACAGTGCTCTAGCGAAGTAGCCAGTAGCCCCCTGAAACAATTTAGCCGCAACACACGCCTCGCTAGGAATGCTCGTCAGTTTTACCTTGAGCCCAACTTCGGGCGTACAGCCAAGTATAGAGATTCATATTTTAGTCGCACCACCCCAATGTGGAATGCTCTACCTAATCCTGCCTTTCCCCTACAGTACGATTCGCAGAGGTTCAAAAGCAATGTGCATCGGTGTCTCCTTTCAAATCCTCTCCTATTTTCCTAAATGCTCGCAATGTGTTCTATAACATTATAAGGGTATTCATAGCCCCTTGATGTGCACGCTAATTATATATAAAAAAATTTAAAAAAAACTATTCCTCGGTTCATAAACTCGATGACGGCATTCTGAAGGGATATTTACTATCGGTAGTACTCTTCACAATAGCTTTGAATAAACTATGCAACGTACTTGAAAGATATAAAAAAAATCGAATACTCAGTGAGTAAGCCGACGACGTCATCATTTTATCGAGATGTAAAGATCTTAATGAAGCAGCAACCGACTTTTGCAAACACACTTAATGGCAAATGGTCAGGCACAAAACTTTCAGTCGACAAAAGCAAGACAATCCACATCTGCAAGAAAACCAGCTTCACCAAAGACCAAACACATTGAGATTGTTCTCAATAGCATCTGCATCGAAAATGTAAAGACTTACTTCAAATCACACTACAAGTCTATCAAAAAAGGCCTCACCAAAAGTGTAGACATTATCAAGTATCTGTTTGGAGCATAGTTTCTGTAGCCTGGCTTCTCAAATAAAGTTAATCAAATCTGCAGTACTCTTTCAAATTTGTTAAATTGACTACAGACTTGCTATATATAATAAGAAGCTTTGAGAGCATTCAGAACAACATACTTATATCAAAAATATTCCTTCTTAAAGTAAACTCTTCCAAAAACTCAAAATGTACCCATAATTTTTACAAAATACTTATCTAATAAGTAAGATCTCCCAGAAGTTAACAACCCATAAAACCATACAAAGTTCCCACCATCGATAGTAAAAACAAATTTATTGATACCGACCCTAAAAAATTTTCTAAAGCAACAACAAGTAACGAAGTTTACAAAAAAATGTACTGAAACGATATTTTTTAATAAGAATCGAATTGTACTTTCTTTACAAAGACGGATCGAAAAAAATTATTACATCTCATTTGCAATGAAAACCAAAAAAATTGATCTTCACAGCTAAAACATTCGACATTCTAAAAGCTACAAGCTTCATTAATAACAATAAAACCTCCATTTTTTTATTGAATAGGGCGAAGGCAAAACACCTTTACTAAAACGTCGACCTGAAAGATCTTTTGTGCTGTTCTTTTAGGTTTAAACACGTAAAGTGTAGATTTTTTCATTCGAATTTGAGGTCTTGTAAGAACCTAAGAATATTCAAAGAAGAGTGTTTCTTATACAAAGGGGAGTATCGGAGATTTTTTGGAAGAGTGAATCCTTTATTGAATATCTTTAGCCTGAATCTGGCTACGGTAAGGCATTCACATAAAATGTGTTCAACTGTTTCTGTATCTTCGAGACAGAGACGGCAGGTGTAATTCTGGCTGATGCCCATGTTTTTAAGATGATATCCGATAAAGCAGTGGCAGTGTGAGGAAGTCCGTAAGTAACTTTGCGTCACGTTGCTCAGGTCAAGAATTTCTTTCAGACGTCTTTGTGATAAGTCGATGAATAGTTTTGACTTGAATAGTTTTTTTTGGATCATGTTCTGCCGTTCCCGCACTTAATGCTACTGATTGGAAGACCGCAGTAGGGTTTCGGGGATTTGAACTGGTATTGAGAGCTAGGCGGTCAGCCTCTTCGTTACTTTGTATTTGTACACCTTCATGTGCTGGCACCCAGGAAAGAGTTATTTTATTGGGGGTTGCTAATTGATATAGACATGTCAGGCAGTTCCAAACTAGTTTGGATTCAGTTTTACTTGAGGACAATGCCTTCAGGGCTGCCTGACTGTCAGAGTAAATTAGGATGCGTGATCGCACTTCAAAACCACAACAGCAAAAAGTATATACATAATTGAGCGTCTACGTCGCAAAATCATCGGCATCAAAAACATAAAAATTGGATCCCAGATCGGGCTCGTGGGGATTGCCGGTAACGAGTTTGCGGACAAGACCGCAAAAGCAGCACTGCCAGAACCACTGCTAATAATCCAATTTTTAACAAAAACGATTAAAAAGAAGCTTATTGACATAAGTTCAAGTCAATCAACTGGACACAATATATCCATCGCTCTTCAATTAATAATTCGGAAGCAACTTAAGCCAACTATCTTGCTAATCTGCCGCCCAATATTCTTAGGTTCTACATAAGACTAAGACTAGGGCACTCAAATGCAACGCACAGCCAACTATTAACTAGAAATCAGCAGTCGCTCTGCTCCATAAAAGAGCCTTAAACCAAAAAACACTAGAATGAGATAAGTCTGAACGTAAATTACATCCTACCATCCCACATCCACAATTCAAATTTATCCAATTAATTGTACAGTGTGAGCCAGCATTGTTTTAGTCCACAAAAGAGGGTTTTTTTCTGTTAGAGGTTTTTAAAATACCAGCTGGAGCACTCAGACCAAAAGAGGGTACATCCAAGAGCATATCGGATAGGCTATCCGGGATACCCATATCTTATCAAGAAATACTTTATTCTTATTTTTTGTCAACAAAGTCTAATACCGTTTTTAATTGACGAAAAGAGTAGGTTCGTTCGTTGAAGTCGCCATGTGGTTGCCACAGCCTGACCTGATTGTCAAACTGTGTGTTTTTTGAGCCCTAGTTTTTGCTGGGGTCAGTCTATGTTATGAACAGGGCTCGTGATTTTATGTTTTATCGTTTTTTAATGACTGGAAAACCCAGGTTTTTTTGACAACTCATAGGGCACTTACCAAAAAAAAGCACTATCCAATTTAAACTATAAATTTGCTTTCTGAGGTCTTTCTTCTTTCGCAGCTTAAAAGTATCTAGCAAACAAAAGCATTTCTCTAATGGTAATGTATAAGAACATCAAACGAGATAAGTGAAAAGCTCTGTTCTATGCAGTCCTGTCGAGATTCAATTTATTAAATTAAATATTTTTTTCAATTTTAATGCTTAGTACAAAAGATAAGCTAAAGGGCTAACATTTCATGATTCTTTTCTTTCAGAATTTTCTCTAAAACTTAAAAGCCCACCATTCAATCAAAGATTCATTCATCCCGGCTTTTTATCTACACCATCAAATAGTTATTATGGTAATCGTAAGATCTTATTTAGATTCCAACAAAAAGCTGGGCGCATGTACAACATTAGACATCCAACAACTGTTGTTGAATTTGATCCTTATTCATCGTCTTCTTTCACACAATCCACACATCCCACCGAAGATTTGTTTTTTATCGTTGGCCCGTCAGATAATAATTCCTTGGAGGTACATTCAACAAAACCAACAAGTATGCATTTCAGTACCTATTTAAATACTCATAAATTTCTTTGCTCACCAACGATGATGCTATAAATCGTTTATTTTCAGAATTTAAGGTTTCCTTCCTAACTAACCAAATTCAAAATCAGTCTATTTTTGGATATGATGGTACAACCTTATTCGGCTCCAGTAATTCATTTGAAAGTGAACAACCTTTTAACAATCAATTTGGACAGGTGAAAAGTTTATTTGGAGCACCAGCACAAGCAAGTGCATTTGGCTCAGTAACTAACGGTGGTGGTGGCCAGTTGAGTGCTTTTGGAAACTCAGGTGGTTTATTTGGTTCGACAAGTTGCGCAACAGGTAGCCAAAATAACCCATTGATAGGGGAGCAACCAAGCATTGCTGAAAACGGACAACCATCAGCAACAACTTTAGGCGGTTTTGGTTTTCAGGCATCGAAAGCAATAAAGCCGAATGCGGCCAACAGCAATGCGTCTTTATTTGGACATGAAAGCTGCACACCGGCAAAGGCCACTGAAAATTCTGATTTCAGTTTTGGTTGCGTTGAGAGCAATAAGAGTAGCAGTACTGCACCGGTAAAATACCAGCCGACTGAAGGCAACGATTATCTTTTCAAAAACTCCAATTCACCAGTTTATACAAAGACAAAAACACACTGCATAACTGCAATGCAAGAATATCAAAACAAATCGTTGGAGGAGTTGCGTTTGGAGGAGTCGGTCACCACCGAAAAAGATACTTCTAATAAAATCGACAAACCAGTTTTTGGTTTCCAACCTTCTTCCATGGCAAAAAAGTCTAATGAACTTACATTTGGGTCTGCATCTAGCCCTTCAAACCTTCCCCAATTCGGAATGGGAACCCAAACGTTTGGGTCAGCAACCAATAATACTGCCAATCTGTTTGGATCTCTATCCTCAAAGAAAAGTTTCCAAGAATTGGCAGCTACAAAACAAGTAAGAAGCTCAGGACCTTGTCTTTTTGGAGGGTCATCTTGTTCACAAAGTGTATTAGGAAATATAGCACAGACTAATACTACATCGAATTTATCTACACACTCTAAACTGAATTCGAAAGAAGAACAGATAGCCACCAAGCAAGCATCTGGTTCAGAAGCATCAACCAGCTTTTTAGGAGTATTTGGAAGAGTACCGCCGACTGGTGTTACACCTAGTGTATTTCCGTCATTACAAGAAAATTCCAAAGATCAGGATGCTGCTAAGCAAGCCTGTAGTTCAGGATCTTTATTTAGCTTTTTTGGACAACCGTCTGGTCAACAAAATATATTTGGAAGTTTAATACAGACTGGTGCTACTTCTGCGGTATCTCAATCTGCAGAACAGAGTTCGAAAGAAGAACAGTCAGCTACGAAACAAGCATCAGCTGAATTTTTTGGACGCCCAACCTGTGAGCAAAACATTTTTGGAAGTGTAGGTCAGACTGGGGCTACATCGGGTGCGTCTCTATCCTCAGAACAGAGTTCCAAAGAAGAACAGTCAGCAACGAAGCAAGCATCAACAACTGGTTTTTTTGGACGCCCAACTTTTGGGCAAAACATCCTTGGAAGTGTAGGTCAGACTGAGGCTACATCGGGTGCATCTCTATCCTCAGAACAGAGTTACAAAGAAGAACCGTCAGCTACGAAGCAAGCATCAACAACTGGTTTTTTTGGACGCCCAACTTTTGGGCAAAACATCGTTGGAAGTGTAGGTCAGACTGAGGCTACATCGGGTGCATCTTTATCCTCAGAACAGAGTTCGAAAGAAGAACAGTCAGCTACGAAACAAGCATTAGCTGGATTTTTTGGACGGCCAACCTGTGAGCAAAACGTCTTTGGAAGTGTAGGTCAGACTGGGACTACATCGGATGCGTCTCTATCCTCAGAGCAGAGTTCCAAAGAAGAGCCTGCGCCGCCGCCGCCCCTACCTCCAAAACCAGTAAAAAAACATACCAATCCAGTCTCAACGTCGGGAGATGGTGCTACATCAGTGGCTAGTTCTCATTACCCACCTATGAAAGTCTGTGGTAGGATTAGAGAACTCCGTCGTCAAAAAGAAAAAGAAAATGCTGCCGAACAAGCTATCTTAAAACAGGTTAAAAGCAATGAATTGCAAGAAAAAATGAAGTACTTAAATTTGAAAGGAATAACACCAATGCCGTTGGGCAAGTGTCAATTTAAAATTGTTAGAAAAACTCCAAATAAAGGTTCAAGTCAATCGATTGCGTCACTTGTTACGCCTTCTGGCTTTGGAAGAGCATTCACAGTAAAAGATCTTATTTTAACCTGTGCTGAAGATGAACAAAAAAGTCCAACTGAACCCCTTGATAATTCAAACTTTGTATCAAACCTTAAACCGATAAAGACAACATGTGAGATTTCACCAATGAAAAAGAAAGCAAAAGACAACGTTGAAAACGAAAAACCAAATACACCAAAGGATTCTTCGGCAGATAGCGATAAATCCAGCACTTCCAGCTTTTGTATTGTTTCCGACGATGGTTCCTCTGTCGTTGAAGGGGAAACACATACCAGTGGAATTGTTTCAACACGAGCTGGGTAAGTACATATTTATTTATTACTAGCGACCCGCCCCTGCTTCACACGGGTACAATAATGATACTAATTCATGGCAGAATTTTCTTTATTTACCCATGAATAAGTAACTCGTGCTAATGATTCTCTGTCTCTCTGAACCATATGCCTACCTTGATCCCGGCTGCGGCGAATCTCACGCGAGAGAAGATTCTCTCTCTGTCAGCTCTATATCTATCCCGAGCCTGAATGAGGCCAACCTTACGTTCCGTTGACGATTCTTCAACTCTTGCTGAACGTACTCTTTTGGCATTCACTGTACTACGACCTATGTTTGAACGACGACGATTTCCAGACATGACTTTATAATTTCTTTAAAAATTTTCTCAGTTCTATATGAATGATTATCTATGCACGAATTGCCATATTATTAGTATGTGCCGCAGTAAAAAATATCTGAATACTTACCAAAAGATACCTAAACTACGATGCTTTAAAAAATAGTTTGCTATTTGTGCGAGTTTCAAACCGATTTTGAAAATTATAAAATTGAAGTTAAAATAAAAGTAAATAATTTTTTTTATAGTAAAATAATATGTTTGTTATTACATCTCATTACAAAACTTTAAATTTCTTGGCTTTTCTCTGCCATAATATGCATGTATTAAGTATTATACATATAAACCATCCTCTTGAATCACTTTATTCATTAAAAAAAACCGCATCAAAATCCGTTGCGTTGTTTCAAAAATCTAAGCATACATAGGGACAGAGAAAGCGACTTTATTTTATAGTATGTTAAGATTAAGATTTCGCTTATCCTTTAAACAAATCGCCAGAAGTAACTGAAGTTCCAACAGTAATCCTGTTTAACAGTTCGAGGTATCCTTTATATTATATATAATAGTAATTATACTTCCACGCCAATTGACGCTCCTATTACTTTGACACTAATTGGATCGACGTGTTGTAGTAAAACAACACCAGCAGCTGGCCAAAGAGTGGTGTCAAAAGTGGTGCGGAAAGTGATGCAAAAGATGCGACAGGTTCAGCACGTGCAGTGAAATCTTTACCCAGTTTTTCTTATTCTTGTTGTTTCTAATATGATAAATTGTTGAAGGTACATTCAACTATTTACAGTTTTTTTTATCTATTTTCGCATAGACGATTAAGAAGAAAAAACCGCTCCACATCTTCTTTGCACATGCCCTACCTACGTTTTAAAGAAAGCTCTAAATGGATTCAATAAGCGGCAATTCCTCAAATTTCTTGTGGTATCACAATGGACCAGTTATTGGTCTAAGTGCGTCGGTTATTTTCCAGACACCCACCTTAACCTAATCTAACCATAAATTTTTGTGTTTAATTTTTTACTTTGTTCTTGGGATGCATATTGAGTTTTCTATTCGTTGAGAAAACCTTTTGGGGAAGCTTTTGGTTGCACATAGTTTTCATATATATTTCATTTATTTTAACTTTTTAATCTAATTCATTTTATTAATTTTTGCAGCTACTACACAATTCCTTCGTTGGAAGAATTGAACTTAAAATGGTTCGAAGAAGATTCTTGCGTTGTTCCCAACTTAACAATCGGCCGCAAAGGATACGGCAACGTTTACTTCGATTTTGAAATTGATGTGGCTAATCTAAACCTAGATGAAATAGGTAGGGATTCTCACACGAGTTTCTTTTTCCATAGTTTACTTCATCTGATTCATTTATTTATTTGCAGTTCATTTCCGCAATAAAGAAATCCGTTTTTACTCCAATGACAAACTAGTTCTCGGCAACAAGTTTAAAAATGGAGTACAAGTAACTCTCGATCAAGTTTGGCCACACGACAAAATTAAACATAAACCTATCAAAGACCCACATCGTTTAGATGAAATTAACTATGAAGGTGTATTGCGTAAAGCCTGCGACAATAATGATGCTCAATTTGTTGAATACATTCCACAAACTGGTAGCTGGGTTTTCAAAATAAAGAATTTTACCAAAAATTGGATAAGTTGCTGGAACGAAGAAAATGAAATGTCGGCGAATTGAGTACCGAGGAAGCTTATGAAATCATTTGAAATTATTAAGTTTTGCATAAAAATTGCAAATTTTTTGATTTTTTCTTTAACGTTTTTCTATTACCTGAAATTATTTTTTTCGTTTTTTCTTAATTCTTAGAGTATAGCTTAGTTTTTATGTCTGTAATCCTATTATTTTATACTATAATCAAAATATATATATATATGCCAATATATTAAGAAAAAAATTATGTTTTTAATATTAACTAACAAATAAAATGAATGTTTTAAGATAAAAATCTAAGTGATTTAGTTTCATTTGAATTGCTAACTCTGTCGATAATTTAATTTTTATAAATTGTTATCGCTATTGTCAAACCTTTATATACCGTTGATGTTGAATTTTGTCCCAGATAAAATAAAATAAAATTTTACACACTTCGGAATTAAAATAAAGAATTAATTTGTTATTTCTAGTTGGTGATTTGGCGCCGCTACTGTTCTATGAAAATTCTATAAGTCCTATACATAATCACAGGAGGGCCCTGGGAGGAATCGAGTAAGGTGATACGTGAAATTCAGATTTCAGAAAAATAAAGAAAAAAATGTATTCCCAGGTATCACCTTTCACTAGGAATCAGCAGTATATCCGCTTGTGATTTCATGCCATGAAAAGCGCTTTCTTATTTAACCTTTTAGATTCGACAAAAAATTGCAGATCCCTTCCATTCTTTCACATGGCATATATAATATAATATAATATAATTCATAATTCAAATCGAAACTATACAATGGGGGGCGTTCAAGAATCGTATCCGGATAGCTTGTTGTTGTTTACGTAACTTTTAGCAGAGTCACACACCCATTTCAACTAAAAAGTTATCTAAAGGTATCCGAGTATTTTTGGCATACCATTCTATTCAAATGATCAGCTGATAGAAAATTTATTTTTATTTCTTTTCATGTTGATTTTTTGTTATGGTGTGCATTTATTTCAGCATAAGTCTTTTAAAACGCATGGGAAATCGAAAAAAAAAGTTATAATCGTCTAGCAATGATATTTTGAATACTTTTTTGTTTTCAAAAATCGAATTTAAATATTTCACAGCTGTTGTCTGCAGCAATCTGGAAAAAGATATCTGTGCCCCTGTTCTGTAACTATCGCTTCGATTGATAAAAGCAGTCGATAAACGGTGGAAAATGAAACGAAATCCTACTAAATTCATAGAATTTCGTTCCATTTTCCACCGTTTATCGCCAAAGCGATATTTACAGAACAGGGGCACTGGATCGTTCAAAACGGTATCCAAGATACGGCTATCTGAGATAGGCCATCCGATAGGTTCTTGAACACGCCCATTAAGGTTTTGCAGCCTAACTGCGTGAACACAATGGCTGCAGAGACGCAGCCGCAAGAGATGTCAAAACATTAAATACAAGCGAATACAACAACAACGCAAGACGGAGCCGGACAAGTTAACTTGATTTTAACTCTTGCGGCTCCGGCTCCGTATGCGTATGCGTATGCATTGTGTTCACGCAGTAACTCGGTCATGTGTAGCAGAAACATATGCCCCTGCTCTGTAACTATCGCCTCCATAAAAGCTGGCGATAAACGTTGGAAAATGGAACGAAATTCTATGAATTTAGTAGGATTTCCGGTTCTCACTGTTTCTCGATGGATGTTATCGATGCAATACCCTTCAGCTACACGATCAAGATATGTTAAGCCATCAGCCTACATATACAATCTGTCGAATTCCTGTTCGTGTTTTGGATGTGACTTAGGCGACTTACAATAAGCCAGGCAACTGGCTTTCAATCAAAATATTTTCAAGATGGCACCAACAAGAAACTTGAAATTTAATTTTTTTTTCAGGCACTCTTTTCTCTTTTTGGGGGATTCAAATCATGTCAATTTCATGGCTACTAAAACTGCTTCTCGGGTGGCTTTCAAATATTCATAGTTACAGAACAGGAACAATGAATCAAAATTTTATTCCGATTCATTCCAGTTCGATTCGAATACTTGAAATAGTGGAAACGGGTAATTAGGGTTCGGTTCGATTGCTTGTACACTGAACACACTCATCCAAGTGCTGAATGGTGTACATAAATTTTTGTGCGAAATCGACTGACAGCCAATCTGTCAACACAGAAAAAAATTTCAAAAAACGTTATAGCGCCATTTTTTGTTAAAGTACTTTTGGACACAGCTCTTGCATGAATTTTATAAAAACTTATGCTTGCATTTGTGTTTCATAAAAACCACAATTTAATAATAAGTTGTTTTAATAAATCTGTTCCAACAATAAAATTCGACTAGGACAATCATTAGTGCTAAAGTAATATTCTTAGCCCTCGTCTTTAACCCCAAAATAACGTTTACAAAACACTACTCGTGTATTATTCATGGAAATTTGTTACTCATGCAGCATTAACGATTTTCACCACTGAAAGCTTTTTCAAAATTACACAATCAAAATAAACATAAAATAGTTTGAAGTGCTAGTGATAGTTAAAGTTGAAAAAAATATTGAAATAAATATGTTTGGCGGAGCGAAACCAACTTTTGGCCAAACTCCCACTAGCACCGGATTTGGCTTCAATAGCGCGACCACAGCTTCGCCATTTAGCCAGTCGTCATTTGGCAAACCAGCAACGGGTGGCTTTGGACAAACTCCAACATTTGGACAGCAACAAAATACTTCATTGTTTGGTGGAGCTCAGAATACCAATCCCGGATTATTCGGAGCAAGTACATCTACTGCGTTTGGAGCAACAACAACGGCACAACCAGCATTTGGAGGTGAAATATTCATTTGCGTAGAGTATTATTTTGATTTATTATTTAAAAAGTTAATGATTGTTCATAAATTACCTGAAACTTATTTACTTTTCTCGATATTTGTTCTAAGGGTTCCCGCAGGCGCAACAGAATACATCAATTTTCGGAGCTGGCCAACCGGCAGCCCCACAAGCATCACTCTTTGGTCAATCTTCAACTTCAGCTTTTGGTCCAGCCAAACCGTCAGGGTTTGGATTTGGTCAAACAGCCCAACAACCAACTACATCTTTATTTGGACAAGCCCAACCTACGAGTACTGCAGGATTTGCATCGTTCGGACAAGCTACACAGCCAACAAATGCTTTTGCAAGTGCTGCCACTGCATTTGGCCAACCAACAGCAAGTGCAGGCAATGCCACTGGTTCTGTTTTGGTTAAATACCAACCGACAATTGGCACCGATACACTAATGAAAGGTGGAACTCCCAATAATGTGAATACAAAACAACATTGCATCACCGCTATGAAGGAATACGAAGCAAAGTCATTGGAAGAGCTACGTGTTGAGGACTACCTTGCCAACAGAAAAGGTCCCCAAGCAGGAACATCCACAGGCTTTGGAGGTTTTGGAGCAGCTCAACCGACTGCTAATACGGGAGGTCTTTTTGGTGCCAGCACTCAGCAAACAACTGGTTTATTTGGTCAGCAACAACCCGCACAGCAACCCACTGAAAACAAGAATCTGTTTGGGACAAGCATCTTTGGACAACCAGCACCTGCTTTTGGAGGAGCCGCTCAACCTACGAACAGCTTTTTGGCCAAACCATTTTCAACACCTGCAACATCAACAACGGGATTTGCTTTTGGCTCAACTCAACCGGATAGCTCTGCAAATCCTTTCGCAGCAAAGACAGCATTCGGTCAGACACAAGCAGGAAGTTTATTTGGACAACCCACAACTCAAAATACCGCAGCCCCAGCTTTTGGACAGACAAATACTTCTGGATTTGGTGGTTTTGGAGCGCCTGCACAGCAAACATCAGTTTTTGGTGTTGCTACAGAAAATAAACCCGCGTTCGGTCTTACGGCCTCTACAGCCAACACTGGTTTTGGCGGATTTGGTACAAATGTGAACACAAGTACAGCGGGAGGTGGCCTTTTTGGGCAAAAGCCTGCACCTGCGTTTGGAAACACATCAGGGTTTGGTGCCGCCGCTCCAAATACAGGATTCAGCAATTTCCAATCTAACCAAGGGGGTTCTCTGTTCAATTCGAGCCTGAACAAGCAACCTACGACAGGTTTTGGTGGTTTCGGAGCTCAAACGTCAACAGCACCTCTAACATTTAACACCGGACAGCCTTCATTGTTTGGCAACACTGCAAATAAGCCACTCTTTGGAAATACTTTACAATCTGGGACAACTGGTGGAGGGTTATTTGGCGGTGGGCAAAGCATGTTTGGCAACAATAATACGTTGGGTGGCTTCGGAGCATCTACATTGGGAGGGTGAGTTCAGAAGAACATCTACAAATGATCGATGATATAACGCATTCGTTTTTATTTTTTTATTTTAGAAACACGGCATTAGGCACAAATCAACAACAAAATACAATCCCTATTCACCAGCACATTCTTTCAAAAGTCACCTCGCCCTATGGCGATAATCCAATTTTCAAAGACTTGAAGCGCAATGACGAAGTTGATGCGTTGCGAGCCACAAATCCAGTCGCTCAGAAGGCTATTCTTGAGTCTTCTGGTGCATCATTTAAAATATCGGCAAAGCCCAGCTCTAACTCTATCAAAATCAAACCAATTGGCAGTGCTCTGACTAAAGTAAGTAACAGTATTTTACAGTATTTGATTTTCTTCAATCAATATTTGTTATCTTTGCAGAAAGCTCTCTTTGAAGGCCTTGAAGAATTCGATAGCAGCGTAGAAACATTCAGCTTGAAACCTAACGCCAAACGCTTGGTAATCAAGCCCAAAGTCAGTACTCCAAATACATCGCTCGGTAGTGGTGCTGCAAGCACCCCTCAGAGTGGTAAACCATCAAGCATAACTGGTAGCGGAGGCATTTCAAATGCTATCCAACGTAACGAATCGTTTTCGGGTGAAATTCCACAAGAGAATATTCCACCAAGTAACAAAGACACAGATACAAGTCGTCGTGAGTCTTGGCTTCATCCGAATAATTTGGAAAAAGTCCGTCAGCAAAATGTTATTCATAAGTCAGATGCTGCTATGAATAATACACTGACGGAACTTGTTCCTAGAAAATCATCGGAGCTGCCTTTCGGGACAATTGAGGAAGCTGGTACTCCAACACGTAAGGACTCCTCATTGAGTAAAACCGTGTCTTACAGCGAAACGGCGGCTAGCGAAAGTTTTACTTCGAATCGGTCATACAATGATGATCGTAACGATGACTCAGTTTACATGAGTGCTGAGCCTCATCCAACTGGAATTGTGATGCGACGCATAGGGTAAGTAATTCAATTTATAAACAGAAACAAGATCGTGTGTTTCGCGTTGTGTTTTGAATGCCGATTTCTTCACCCTTATTGCGATAGGCGTTTTACTAAAACGCCTAAAAAATGACAGAACTCCAGCAGCGATAATTTTTGTTTTCATAAAAATATGAGTTCAACCCTCTATCTGTTCCTCATTGCTCTGACCATTCCCTCAAAAGTTATTTTATTGTAACGGCAATTGTAGCACCTAGAGATAAGTCATCTTATTGGCGTTTTATTAAAACGCCATTTGAAATAAGGATGATTAAAAGTTCTAAACTTAGTTGCAGGGCACAGTGGGCCGGCTCATGAGAAAGAGTCGGAATCAACTAAAAAAAAGAGCAAAAGTAGGTTTCTAGACGTTTCTATGCGGAGATTTTTGTTTTTAAAAATAGCGACAAAAAAGAAAGTGCACATAATAGGTATGTGCTCCTTTTTTATTGAGATTTTCTGAATAGGTTTAATTCGCCTCGGCGATGGCAGCAAATATTGTGAAGCGTCTCGAAAAAAAGAGAGTTTCGGTAATCTTCATTACTCAGTACTGGATTGTTCGACACCAGAAATTCGTTAAATAATTGCTTCCCCCAGGAAGGTTAGGTTAGGTTAGGTAGAATGGGCTGACTGTTGATCTTATTTCCGCCACACTTAGATCATTGTAAATCTATTGTGAGTATTGTGACGTCCTAGAAACCTATGAGTTTATGTTTGGTCAGTTTTTAACCATTTTGAAGTTCAACAGGCTGTTTCTTGGAGTGTCTGATAGTTCTTTTAGTTCATTGAAAAGTAATTGCCTAGAAGTCCTTCCTGGTATGGTAGATTGCTGGGAAGTCCCAAAGGAAAAGATATCCTCATGTTCATCTTCGTCATTGCATCCTCTGCACAGGTCATCGGTGCAAAGACCCATTTTCTTTCTGTGGTAACCTAGTAGGTTGCTTCTGGTTGACTAATGACTGATTCTTTTTGTTCCTCTAGAACTTTTTGTGAAAAATGAATGGAAAAAGTGCGGCAAGAGAAGTAAAGGTTTGCCCTCTAGTTAATTTCTTCTCTCTGGTCTAGAAGTACTGACAGCATATATGATTTCCATCAGGAAAGGAGATGAAGTACAGATGGCGTTATTCAATAACGTAAATTCTTAGTGCGAAAGTGGTAAAATTTTCAATTTAATATCTTACGTAATATCAGTTTCACTACCCCCCCCCCCCCCTCTCTATAGTAAGAAGTTATAATATTCAGTCGACACCCCCCCTCCCCTAAACGTCTTACATAATTTATGAATGGCCCCTAACACTGTGAGAGTTTTTTAAAATTTTTATTTTTCACCTTTTGGGAACAATTTGAGTTCAAAAATTGTTTGCGAAGAAATCAGAGCATTTGTAATTGTTAAAAAATATACATCAACGAATTTAAAAAAAAAACTCTCCAGCGCAACGTCGTAAATCGTATACAGAAGAAGTGTTCAAAATTTTAAAAGGATTTAAAGTTAAGAGGGGCACCGACTTTGAAACGTGAGTTGTGGAAAAAACTCTTTAAGGCTGCCAAGTAACAATAGCGTTCTTAGGCCGAGCAGATGAGGAAGCACTTTGAGTTGTGGTAGGGGCCAAGTTAACGAGACAACAATACAATATTATTAGAGACAAGGACCCTGAATGGTTTTCTTCAAACAAAGTACAAGTTCAAAATGCGAAAAAATGTGCTAACTGAAAAATGAAGAGATGCATGTGATGGAAAATTAAGCTGAGGTGACAGTGCAGGCTTTAATGGATCATAGTTTAGAACGCAAAATCCGAAATCTTCATCAACTAAATACTGCCGCCCACTTACGTTCGAATACCAGAAAGAATTTGCATAAGTTTTGGAAGCTGAGAAGCATCGAGTTGGTGCTCAAATTCAGTCTTTATGCCATACATGAGTTTCGCATAAACTTATTTTACAATGGTTGAACTAAAAGTTTGTATTGCCCTGACGAACACCACCTCTTTTCAGCGCTGTTACATTTGCAATTTAAGGACTTCAATGAAACTGAAATGTTGCTGTTGAGATATTACGATCCAAGCGCATCACTTTTTTTTAATCACAAATAAATAAAAGTACAAAACTCCCAAAAATCCTTTAATTTTTCGTGGGTAACACTGTTATAGCCCCTTCAATAGGTATTCATATTTATGGTACTTATACTTAAAAAAAAAATGATTTCAATAAAATAGGTCCATCTCCCGAATAAACTCCAATTATTGAGGTATCTTGCCCCACTGTGTGGCAGTGATGAATAGGAAAAAATTAAGTTATTATTATTATTATTATTATGCCCCGCCTCCTTTCCCCTCCCAACCGACGCGCGGGGAGTTCCATTAATTAATTTTTTTTTGTATTATAGTAAGGTTGTTTTTAGTTATAGTTTGAGAAATTAGATGATGTATTGTTTATTTATTAAAGTTTATATTAGAAAATTAATTAACTAGGACAAAGAGTTAAAGAGCGATGCGATTTGGCTAAAAAGCCATTTTGTTGTAATAAATGTTTTAAATACTTATAATAATTAGATCAAATTATCGATAATCCGCTTTCAAATGTTTAATCAATTCGACTTTAAATTTCCGAAGGTTATTCAAAAGTTTTATATGATTAGGAAGATTATTGTATAGTTGAAGACCTCTAAACATCACAGTGTTCTGAGCACGAGTTGTGTTTTTATGATCTAATTTAAAATTTTGACCACTTCTAAGATTATATGGTTGCGAATCACTAATATATTTCAAGTTGTTACAGAGGTATTTTGGTAGCATATTATTTTTGATTTTGAAAATGAATAACAACACATTTAAGCTTATTTGCTGCGTAATGTTCAACCAGTTTAATCTTTTAAGCATATGATCAATATGAGTTAATCGCGCACATTTAAGGATAATCCGCATTGCTTTATTTTGAAGCCTCTGAAGCCGGTTTATATCACCCTGTGAGGACAAAAAAAGAACAGTCGAACAGTATTGAAAGTGGGGTTTAAAACAACAGCATTATAAATTTTTAAAGCGGTCGCAAGCGATATTTTTCTCCTTATTCGCGCAAGAAAACCTATTTTCTTAGAAACTTTTTTGCAAACAAAATCTATATTGGCTTTAAAGTTCAATTTGTTGTCAATTACAACTCCCAAATATTTGAATTCATTCACTCGCTCAATGTTATCCCCATCAATTTGCACAATATTATTATCACTCGAACTATTAATACACATATATTTGGTTTTCTTTACATTCAATTTAAGTTTATTCACTCGCAGCCACTCACTTATTGATTGAAGGTCAACATTCAATCTTCGTGTACACTCTCCAATATCTTTCCAAGATATAAACAGCAATGCATCATCCGCAAACATACATAATTTAGAATACCGTACACATAGATTAATATCATTTATATAGAGTAAAAATAAGAAAACACCCAACACAGAACCTCGAGGAACACCGGTGTTAACAACATTTTCCTCCGAAACCTTATTATTCACCACCGTACGTTGAGTACGACACTTCAAATATGAATCAAACCATTTGAGTTCATTATTTCGCATACCATATCTTTCAAGCTTTTTTACAAGTATTTCACGATCAACAGTCTCAAACGCTCTCTTAAAATCCAAGAACACAGCTACAATCACATTTTTACAATCCATTTCATTTTTCCAGCTCTCTAAAACCCAATTCAATGCTGTCTCACACGAATATCCTTTTCTAAAGCCCGATTGCTGTTGCATTATCAAATTATTCTCTTCCATATAACTTCTAAACTGTTTTTCGACAACTTTTTCAAACACTTTCTCATACGTTGGAAGCATGTTAACAGGTCTGTATTCTTCACACAATTTTGTACCTTGAACTTTTTGAATAGGTACTACCCTTGATTCTTTCCATTTACTTGGAAAATAACCCGTCATCATTGACTTATTGAAAATAGTTTTTAATAATGGACCAAGAATCTCAAAGCCATCTAAAAACACTTCAGCACTCATATAATTATAATCCTTCTTTTTTCCCATCGATTTTAAAATTTCAACTATATCTTTGCAACAAACAGGTTTAAAACTAAATACGGTACTTTCATTATTTAAACTGTCATGATAAATTCTCAAAGGAATCTCAGCAATAATGTCATCAACACTCTTTATAAAATACTTATTAAATTCACCCGCAATTTCCTTACTAGAGTAACACACATGTCCACTAAATGAAACGTTTTTAATCTCACAATGATTCGTATTTAACACAAATTTCTTAATATTACTCCAAATTTTTTGAGGGTTTGAAGATGAATCAATCTTTTTTTGAATAAAATTGTTTTTCGAGATTTGAAGCTCTCTTTTGTACACATTTCTAGCGCAAATATACTTTTTCCATTGCGATTCTTGTGAACCAAATCTAAATTGCTCATATTTCAATGATTTATCACGTCTTAACTTTACCAGCTTTTTATTAAACCATTCACATTCATTCGATTTGACACATTTCTCTACCACCATACCTTCTAAAATAACTTTCAATTCATCACTCAATAGATCTGCCAGATAATCCACACTTTCATTAACAACATCTACTCCAATCAATTTACCATCTAAGAGCTTTGAGAAAAAAGTATTTTTATTATAGTTAAGTACTTTATATTTCGAAATATCAGATGTTTTATTATTTTTATTTAATGTAATATCAAATCTAATGGTTTCGTGATCACTTATTTTTAATTTAGCATCCGTTTTTGCAGTAATAGATCTTGTACTAGATATAACATAGTCAATAAGTGTTGACGAATTATTGGTTATCCTCGTTGGTTGATCATTTATAACCGATAAATTGTTTTCAACGCACATCGATTGAATTCTATTTTTATAAGTTCCTTCACTTAACCAATCCACATTTAAATCACCAACTATAATTAAGTCCCGTTCAACATTCACTCGATCTAGTACGTTATCAAACATATTAAAAAATTCAGCACTTGAAAAACTAGGAGACCTATAGACTACTAGTATTTTTAACATTATATTTTGGTTACCAACATTCACTTCAATGCAATCCGATCCCGCAGTGTTCTTAACCTCACTAATAATTTCAAAATTTAATTCTTTTTTTATGTAGATCAACACTCCACCTGTATGCGCAGACACACTTTTAGATTGGGCTATATTATAATTTTCCAACGTCAACTCAGAATCATTTATCTGATCAGTTACATGAGTTTCACTCAAACAAATTAAATATGGCTTCTGTTCAAAAGCTAAAAGTTCAATTTCATCAAAATTATTAATAAGGCCTTGCACATTCAAACAAAAACACTTTAGGATACTTAGCTGCTAGTATGAAACTCTTTCCCTTTCAATTTTAAGTTTCCTTTGATATACTGGGCAATTAACATCCCTGGCGTCGTGTTTGACATCAATTTCATTTTCAATGTTATTCAATCTCTCCTTCATAATAACACAATTAATACAGCGAAGAGTATCGCTGTTACACTCTTTTGTTATGTGGTTATCAAGACCACATTTTGCACAGATGTCTTTCGCACTCTTACACTTAGCTGCACTATGGTTAAAACCACAACATTTAAAACATCTCTATTAATGTATTCATAGCATATGCATTCATCCCACTGTATATATACATTTTTCACATCCATAATTTTTGCAAAAGCTTCACCGTCAACATCAACAATAGCATTATAAACACTTTTATTTTTTAGCGATTGAAAAACTTTAATGCATTTAATTTCTTTGAAACCGATCACTTTATTTTGAGCTTTTAAGGCCACTTCCACTTGCTCTTCACTTAACTGCGATCTCATACCATGAATCAGCACTTTAGGGTTTCTCATATCACTCACTTTAATTTCATAGTTATTATTCAATTTTTCTCTTATTTCCTTCGGAATGATTTCACGCTCACTTTCATTTTCACACTGAATTGCAACTGCACCATCTTTTTTGTTTGTTATTTTATTGATATTAACCGAAAATTCAGAAGGTTTAATATTTTCTTTCACATCTTTAATTGTCACTTCGTTTCCTTGTTGTTTCTTCGGTTTGACGAAAATAGGCGCTCTTAACATTGAAGAGTATGATAGCTTTTTCTCTTTCTTGCCTTCTTCTTTTGCCTCACTTACTGCTTCTTTCACACACTTTTTTAAACTGTTTTTATTTACATGTTTATTTATGTCTAAAATTTCACTTACAGTCTCTTTAACTGTTGATGACTAGGTTATTCGGGTTGAGAACTGTCTTTCAATTATTCAGTGGAAGGTTAGAAATATTGCCCATTTCGTCTAAGTAGTACTCTCCGAGGGCTTTTTCGTAGTATGGGCCTTGGGCACCCACAGAGGAAGTGGAATGATCCTTTTTTATGTCTTGTCTTGGCGTCCACTACAAAAGTCGGATGGCTAATGCCCAATCTGATTTTGTGGGTACCCAATAACTTGTTACCGGTGTGAATGGCAACCTGTTGTCATTTGTTAATTGTTCTGTTTTGTTTCTTTTGAGTGTATCACTCGAATTTTTCCAAAGACGACCTATTGTTTTTTGCAAGTTTCTTTGGATTTTGTTTTTGTTTTTTTATTGTTTTATCAGCTAAAGTAAAGAGGTGATAGTCTTGTTCGATTCGAGTGATAACCCGATTCTTGCCAGCTAATTCGCCATTTCGTTACAAACTTGTAGCCGCAATATTCTCAACCTTTTGCTCCACCCTATTTAATTTTTTTTACGTTGGCAGTTTTGAACAGACATTAAACATACACTTCCGTAAATACGTATTCGCAGAATTACCAAACTACACTTCTATAATTGGAACAATTTTTTCTTCTTTTTTTTAGCTATTACACTATTCCATCTCTAGACGACTTGAAGTCCTATCTTGCCGAAGATGGGTCATGCATCGTCCCTAACTTCACAATTGGACGTGAGGGTTACGGAAATGTTTATTTCGGCAAGGAAATGGACGTGGCTGGTCTCAATTTGGATGAAATAGGTATAATTTATTTTTGTATTATTACATTCGATACAAGAAAAAAAAAAATTAACTTTTTATCAATTTAGTTCATTTCCGCAACAAAGAAGTCATTATATATCCAGATGATGACAACAAACCGCCCGTTGGTAGTGGCCTGAATCGTGAGGCACAAATCACTCTCGACAAAGTTTGGCCTCATGACAAGACAAAGCATGAGCCTATAAAAGACCCACAACGTCTTGCCGAAATGGACTATGAATCAAAGCTAAGACGAGTGTGTGATAAGAATGATATTCGCTTCATTGAATATCGCCCCGAGACAGGCAGTTGGGTATTCAAAGTAAAACACTTTTCCAAATACGGCATCAACGATAGTGACGAAGAGGACGATATCCCTGCAGATCCAAAAAAGGCTAAAATGAACATAAAAGAGGGTGATCCAGTGACATTTAAAACCGGCAAAGTAAAAATGCGTATTTCTTTCTTTCTGATTCTGTTATTTCATATATTTTTCTATTAAAGATAAGTGAAAAACGTACTAGACAAGTAGAAGAACCACTAGCTGGGAAACAAGATCCAAAGTCAGTCGCTTTGAACTATGACGAAGCTGAGTTCATGTTGATGGATAAAACTCGTAAGTACATAATGTTCATTATGCCTTTTATAAGTGTCTCAATGCCCATTGATTGCGTGTTTCTTTTCTTTAGTCTTTTAGAGAAAACATATTTTTCACTTTAAAGATCAATGCTTAGAGATGACAATTCAATTGATTGACGTAGTAACATGTGATTATACATAAATGCAAACGTATTTTTGAGGTGCTTATGGTGGAGTTTATTTTATCATTGGGCCGCGTTCTGTCTGGAGAAGGCTTTACGTGCAGTTTAATAAAAAAAATAGATGAATAATTTTGTTAATCAGACATTTTATTATTGAATTATATATGAAAACTGTTTATTGAACAAATGAGCAATCGTTTTTAGTATAGCATATAGTTTATGGTATTGCTAGGTGGAGATGACCTACTCTACTTGGTATCCGTAAACGTTTTGGTAATGTATAATATTTTTTAATTCAGTATTGTTACGTTTTTATGCAAGAAAAATGTAATAGTCTGTATACTTTTACTGTGGTTAAGTGATTGGGTGATAGCTGCAAGTTTATGTGGACATGATAATAAATTTTAACGAGCAATGAAATCACCCTGATTACAATATGCATTCCACTGAAGGGGTAACACCACTCTAACAGCCTTAAAAATTTGTTTTTTGTAATTTTTATTTTGTGGAAAGAAGGTAGTAAAACCTTAATGTTAAAGAAAGTTATCTAGAGTATTTTTAAGCAACAAAATAGTAATTTTTTTATAAAAAATATTCAAAAATGACGACACCACACAAGATTCAAAAAAAAAAAACCTCACCTAGAGAAATACGTAGGAGATTTTAAAAATATTTATTTCTCTGTGATTGGCGAGTATTTAAATTAAATTGTTAAATTTTCAACAGAAAAAAAAATACTTTGAGGTATGAAATATTTCCCCCTATATTGTAAGAGGTTCAAAGTATTTTTTAATCCTAAAAAAGAAAAAACGATTTTTTGAAAAATTTACAGTGGTGTTACCCTTTAACCGCCTGGAAACTGAGAGAACTCCAGAGTGAATTTTAGCTTTTCTTTGTTCATCTTTGTTCTTAACATCATTTCGAAAGCTATCATAGAGAGATGATATACAATTCAAAAATATGTATTGCAATTGAAAAAAAAATTAATATATTTTCACAACAGCTCGTTGGTTCTTACCTAGTGTGTATTTTTTTTAACCACTCGTGTGATTCAACAATTATGTAGTTGCAAATGTCTGAGTACTTTAAATAGCAGTTATCTTAATTTTTTATAAATAATGCATCCGAAAAGGACTCGCAAATGTCTGTTATGCACAACTTTGAAGATATGCACCCTTATTCCGATAGGCGTTTCACTAAAACGCCTTAAAAAATGACAAAGCTTCAGCCGCCATAGTTTTTGTTTAAATAAAAATATATATTCAGTCCTCATCTGTTCCTCATTGCTCTTACCATTCCCTCAAAAGTTATTTTATTTAAACGGCAATTGTGGCACCTAGATATGTGTGATGGATAAGGTTCTCGGTTCTGCCGGCCATGTTTTAATCATAAATTTAAATACGCAAACGACATTCAGCCCTCTCACAGATTCCATCGTAGAAAACTTCCACACGGAATGCTAAGATACGAACTACGAAAATTTGTGATCACAAAATCCGAATGGAATCGAAGAAAGCATTTCCAGTTGCCACACTAAATACCACCATGCTGGTTATCGAAATCAGTTGTTTTACGCCAAACGTGCAAGATCATTCACATTTTTCTGCAAAACACAACTTCTTTCGTATATAAAGACCACGATTTTACATTCCACTTGGATTTGGTGATACCGAATCTCCGAATTTTGAAATTTGTTCCATTTCGAATGGATTATGTGATAGTTACATCGGGAAACTTAGACTTTTTTCGATTACGATGGAATCTGTGATAGGGCTGATTGGCTTTAGGAAGCTCAAGTAGTCATATCAGTTGAAAAAAAAAAAAAAAAAAAGTGCGTGGAGTCTCTTCGCACGGAAGAAATGAAACTTCAAGAACTTGTTTCATTTTGATTTTCTGCGATAATAATGCAAATTTCCACCGAAGAACACATTTCACTACAATTAAATCGTCTGGCTAAATGACGGTGAATTGATACAGCTGTTATATCAACAAATTGCGAGCAGTGGCGAAAAGTATGCAATCGATAATCCCCGTTAAACGTTTAACGCAACCTTGTGGGAAGTCGCATAAGAAGTTTAACTTCAAAAATACTCGATTCATCTGAAAGATTAAATAAGACTTCCTAGTGTTTAAATGAAAACCACTTTACACTATTAAAAAGCAACTTATTTTATATAAGCTCTCAGGCGAATAAAAAAAACTTCAAGATTTTTGATATAATTGGCCATTGAGTTCGAATACGTAATAGTAAGATCATTTAACTATTTGAACATTCTACTTAACTGAATTTTGAGAAAATTAAATATTTGTTGAGAACTGCAGGAAAAATTCATCTAAACAACATTAAAGTGATTGCATCTATTTCAATGAAAAATGGTTTCATTCAGAGTACTTTGATTTCTTTTGGGTGGGTTTATACTTTCTGAACATTGCTCTTCAACACGGTTTCTTAAAGGGAAGGTCTACAACGACTAACCTTACCCAATTTGTTTCAATGACTCTGTTGGCTTTAGAAAAAGGCAATGAAGTTGATGTTATTTATTACTACTCATTTAAGTAAAGAATTCGACAAAATCAGTCATCAAATTATCTACCTTAAACTCAAAAGTTCGAGTTCTAATCCCAACAGAGGCAAAAATGTTTCCACGGGTATCGCCTTTCGCGAGGAATTGGCAAGTCCTCCGTTAGTATTGATTGAAAAGCGCTTTCTCGATTAGCCGTTCGGAACCGGCAGAAAATTGTAGATCCCTTCCATTCACTTACAAGGCATTGTTGTGAGAAATGCGATAATCACTAGTTATCAAATGGATCAAATCATACCTTGAGAACCGAGTATATAGGGTCGTCTTTAAAAAAATTTTCTCCGATCCAATATTTGCCTCTTCGGGAGTTCCCCAGGTAGCCCTTGTTTGTGCTTGCCATAAATTACGTTGGCGGTATAACGTCATTATCAGATCTCTCCATTTATGCAGACGACATTAAAATAGTAAAAGTTATTTCATCTGTTCATGATTCTCCCCTCCTTTAAAAAAGACCTAAATAATTTCTTTATTTGGTGAAATAAAAACTTTTTTGAGCTAAATGTTAAAAAATGCCAAAATATAACTTTCTCACGTAAGCATTTACCTTCTAGTCCCCGAATTTATTACCTCCGCAACATGTGCCTAAAGCTTAATTTCCACTCTCACATTAACCATATTATTGCGACAGCAAACTCTTCATGGGGATTTATCAAACACTGGTCTGAAGAGTTCTCCAACCCACGCGTTACTAAATCGATTCACCACATTTGTCTGGTCTCCCTATCAAATAACTGAATTTCTCAGAATTGAAGCTTTTCAACTAAGATTTTTAAGATTCGCTCTGCGAAACTTACCTCGGTCTGACCCTTTAATTTTACCCCCTTATCAAAACCGATTGCTACTCATTGACATGCTGACACTCTCTTAACGTCGTCGTTTCGCTAACATTATTTTTATCCATCATGTTATGACTGGTACCATTGATTGCCCGGCTCTACTTGAGATGATTTATATCCCCGAAAACTGCGTTTTGTTCCCTTCTTCCGCCTCCCAACTCTTCGTACCAATAAGGCCCATTTTGACCCAATGTGCAGAATGCACAGAAAATACTTTCTATTTCTCCAGAAGTTCCACATCCCTCAGAAAAATTATTTATGCTTCCTCTATCTAACCCTTGAACCTGAAAAGATTATATAAATTAATTTTTTTTTTTTTTTTCTAGAATTCCTTCAAAATGCCAGTCAAAACGACTTCTCTTACTATGAATCCTCGAAACGAAACAATCTTACTAGTCCAACGGCAGCTCTAGCCAATGGTAATGGTACTGATTCACACAAATTACAACTAATGAAGGCCTCTCTGTTTATTGACGATGAGATGGATTCTAAATCCGGTAAGTAAACTTAACATAAAAAAATATATTTATATCTTCAACATTGCAATTATTTTCAACAGTTTCCTCAGAGAAACAAGGCGAACGTGATAACATGGACATAAATGTTAGAAATCGTCTCTTCTTGAATCATCACGATCATGACCAGTACTCATCATCGCAGTCGCTATGGAAAGATGGATATGCTAACTCTTGTGCCTCAAGTCAAATTGATTTCGCAGCTTGTCAAAGCCCATTTTTTGAGTCGATTAGTAATAAACAAAAGGAAGAAACGAATGTAAGATAAATTATAGCGAAAGTAATATTGATCGAATAAATTTCCTTTACATTTTATAGTTTCCAACCCCAGTTGTAGACCAGGTCATTCCTTTGGTAAAATATACACCACTAATTTTTAAACCAAAGGTAGCTCAAGTCAAAGCCCACGCAAATGAGATCCCATTTGAGAAATCGCTTGCTTTCCGATTGAAGGGAAAGTGTGCTGCTGATTTGGGTATTTTCAACAGCCGTCGTTTTAAAGTTGGTTTCGGTCCCCAAAATACCCTGATTATACCAGCAACAAAAAACTCAGCTGTTAAAAACATTAAGCGTAGGTCAAAATTGTTTAATATCAAGTCGTCCAAAGTGAATTGATTGTATTTCCTTATTCAAATTTATTGTTTTAGATGAAAACCTTGAGAGATTGGGTGATATTTTTCGTGGACGAACATCAAATGACTTCTCCCAAACTGTATTGTACCGACTCAAGATATCCTCCGTGCAGCACATTGAGAACTTCGATAAGAGCATAGTCGATCACTTGGAAATCCAACTTAAAAACTCACTACAAGTGGAAATCGAGGGCAGCGACTGTCCAATGATTCAACCGAATAGTGGAACCAAGCTTATTATGAAGCACTTGGAGGAAGCCATAAAACAATTGAACTTGGGGACATTAGAGGAATATGCTGTATCGGTTTGGTCACTTTGTTTGGCACTTTGGGGTGAACAGGACGAGCTCGAAGACACAGAAGTTGCGAGTCACCATGCTGTTATGTGTAGAAGAAATTTGTTATCCCAGTGGCTAGAAAATACTCTTACCGATAAAGATCTTTTAACAAAGAGTGTTTCTAAGAATACATACATTGATCATTTAATGGATCTAATCATGTGCCACAAGGTAGTTGAAGGCTGTGAGCTAGCTTTTAAATATGATGATGGAAATCTGGCTTTGTTGCTGGCTCAGCTATCCTCTGGACCGGTAGTGAAACAGTTGATGGAAGACCAACTGGCTGCATGGCATAAGGATGAAGCGGATAAATTTATAAGCGTTGAACGCTTAAAGCTATTTATGTTAGTTGCGGGTGTCGCATTAATGGACTCGTCACATGGGCCAATCAATACTCTGGAGGGAATTGAATGGACGAAAGTTTTAGCGGTTAGAAATTACTTCGATTGCGATTGTTAATATTTTTAATCTTTTGCCTTCATTTTAGCTTCAACTTTGGTATCTCTGCTCTCCAACTTGTTCCATTACGGACGCCTTAATTGCTTATGAAAAGTCATTCAAAGCTGATGAATTTTACGCTGCCCCACCTTCACCATACTACACCGATTCAACGGGAAGCAGTGAAACACATCCTCTGTACGACCTGCGCTACCACATCCTTCAACTATACTCCAAACGAAGTCATCCTATTGAAAGTATTCTCAATCCACTGACTCATACAGCCGACTTTATGGATTATAGGCTTAGGTAGGTTACTACTTACTAGTACCAAAAACGACTTATTATTTTGATTATTCATCTGTTTCTAGTTGGCTGCTTCATCAAGTTTTTGAAGCTCTTGGATATCACCACTGTTCTGAAATGTATGCAAGCCAATTGCACCTCGACTTTGCCTCTCAACTTGAAAATTACGGTCTCTGGAAATGGTCAGTGTTTTCTCTACTTCACATCAAAGACCAAAGTGTGCGAGAAATGCACATTCAAGACTATCTCTATCGATACGCTTCGGTGACTAACGATGGAGTCCTAACAGAGGATGAAAAGTTCGTAATAAATGTATTGGGTGTGCCCCAAAAGTGGTTAGACTGGGCGAAGGCAGTTAAAGCTGGTGCAACTGGCAACTATCACATGCAAGCAAAGTATTTACTAAAAGCTCAAAAGTGGGCAGAGGCGCATGAGGTTATTTTCGAACATATTGCACCGGATGCAGTTATAAATGGTTTGTTGTTAAGCTCAATATTATCGGCAGAAATATTTGGTGCTAATGGTTTTCATATTTTTTTTAGACAACATGAACTACCTGCACGATCTTTTGAGTAAATTCGATAATCTGTCCTCGAATAAGAGTATCAAAGTTCCCAATTGGTCGAATCAAGGACAAATCTTCTCAGATTTCATTGACATCAATGAAAAGGTGAGACAGTTTTGCTGTTTTTAATGCTTTTATTCTTAATGTTACTTTTTTTTTGTAGTTCAAAAGTTTAAAAAATCTACATGAGGGTGACATCGAGGCACGCTGGGAAAATCTTAAACCACAGCTCGCCGACCTCTGCTCCCGCATCAATCTTCTACCCTGTCCAACGCCCAAACATCGCTTATGTCAAAGTGAAATTGCACAAAGCTTAGCATGTCTTGTACGTGGTGTTCTTGTTGTTTGTCCTGTATTAAATCCGTGTCTGATTATAAAAATCGCATTGGAACGATTACCTCTGCCTCAGGAGTTTGCACAACAGGAACTAAGGGCTCTATTAGACACATTGGTGTCTGATCTCTGTAATTCAAAAGACTAATTGAAGCAGTCAATGCAACAACTGTGTAAATCAACTTTTTAAAAAGTCGGGTGAAGAAATTAAGAAAGACTATCTTAAAAATGTCTGCATGTATTTCTATATTAAAAACGTATTTCGCAAAAAAAATTGCGTTATTTGGTTGTTGCACTGAGTGCTTCAATTGCCGTGTTAAGTAACTGAAACGTAATTAAAAAGAAAACTATCATTAAGGTATCGTAAGTTTATTTTTCTTTTAATTTTTAAAGAACCCCTCCTCGAAAATCGTTTATTATTTTGTAACAAATTCAAAAAGAATTTTTGTTTTTATATGGAAAAATAGTCTTTAAAAAATTGCATAAGTTTACAGATTGTGAGTTGTTAGTTTTTTTTTACTCGTTTTTTAAGTTAGTAAATTAATAAAGTAAAAACATTATAAAATTACATAATGGTGAGTTTTACAGCTAGGTTCCAGAAATCGAGTGAAATGAAACCGAAACCGAAATTGTAAATCGAGTGATTTTATTTTCAGAGTTCTGCATTTCGATCGATTTTACCAGTTCGAAAACTTTTCGGAATCACTTCAAGTGAAATTGAAAACAGCTGATACCTGTCATTTAATGTTAAACTCAATTTAGATGATTTCAATAATTTTGAGTTTCCTGATCAGAAAATTAAATATGAGTATTGAATATCGATACGTTTCAAGTAAAATCGAAGTATTTTCATGTTTATTATTCAACTAAGGTTTATATCACACTATCGTGTAAATAAAGATGCATTCCAAATGTTGCTGGCAACTGTTGCGCCGCATCTAGAAAAAAACGTCAATTTTTTGCACATTGCAGCTGGCTGCTGTGTTGCGCTCCTTTGTAGAAGGTAATTTTCAACGGTCTGTCGGGAAGGATGCTTTAGTCATGGGCCGTAGTCCACCAAACCAAAATCAAATGTGTTTGCGATTCCCTCAACCACGGTGAAAATTCCGCAAATTTTTGCACATTGTCTTCTGTTGACGATAGCACAACATTTTTAAATGGCCCCCCTCCAGTTCATGTATATTCGGCTTTGTTGTTTGCTAACTTTTTCCTTATTGTTGATTTCCAATCTGACCAAACTTTTGGAGAAAAAAAAAACGAATGAATTTGTTTCAAATGATTCTTTTTATTAATGACTTATTTCCATCCAGTTGTATCTTTCTGAGGGGGCCATGACTGTTGAGGTCGTCTTTCAAACTTTCCCACAAAGAATGTGACGACACGATCTCCTTTAAAGAATCCTTGGGCAAGATTTTTATGTTGGCTTATAAAGTTCATAAATATGTATTTCCTTAAGTATTTTTATGCTTTCCCCTGTTTAAAACAAGTTTCTAGTAAAATAAACAAATTTTGTGTGGTTTTTTACTTACATTTTTAAACGCGTCTGCTTTCTTCTACCATTCCACACAGATAAACTAAGGTGATTTCAAATCACTTGGAAACCAACGAAATCGAATTGTGGAACACAACGATTACGTTTCACTTCGATTTCGAAAAATATGAAATCGATATCGATAAAAGTGAAATGTAGAACACCCAATTTTAATTTCGATCGATTTCAATTTCATTTCACGTGAAAGTGAAATTTGGAACCTAGCTGTTAGTTGTTTTATTTTTAATGTTAGTGCGTTAAAATAACTGAATGTTGGGGAATATTTTTCATGAAGTACAATTTTGACCAATTGAAGTACTAGCTAACACATGACACTGAAGCAGCTTTTTCTAACTTTCTAAAATACATATCCCTTTTTAAATGCTTCAAAGAAGAAAGGGGCGATAGGTCCTATCGAGCAAACATCGTAGCGGAATTCTCTCATTTTGTTTCGTGATAGTTCTCCGATCGGCCGATCCGACGTCCTCCTATAAGTTTTTGCTGCTTAAAGTTTTAGTTGTCGCATTTGTGAAAAAATTCTTACCATGACAACTACTTCGAAGCAAAATTGAATCATCACTCATATAATCAGCTCAGCAATGCAAATCAACAGTGAACACAACAACAAATCAATTATTGAGCATTTTAAAATTCACAATGAACCGCAGCAAGTTGCTGAGATAAAAATGAAACCATCATGAAAACTGAATGCATAGTAACAACAAATATATCCTATTATTGGCTTTCATCTCGGTAAATGAAACAATCTCTTTTAATTTTTGAAATTCTTGAATTTTGGTAACAAATTCACACCCAATTTTCCAATAATGCTATAAAGTTTGACTTTTATTTCAACTTCTTGCTAAGCGTCCTTGTCGAGGTAACCGTGCTTCGGAGCGGAGTTTTCTCCACAGCGCATTTTTTTCAGTGCTCAGTAATTGATTTGTTTTTGCTTTAAGTTTCAAAGTACATTGCTGAGTTGATTATAAAATTGCTAAGTTGCGACAAAAACGATCCTAATGCATATGAAAGTGTGAGTATCCTCGAACACACTGCACTTGCAGCTTTTGTTAAGAAAATGCAATCCTCGTTTTCACTATCAGGCAGACATGCTAACAATTACGTCACGGGCACTACATCTTCCATAGAAAAACGCAGAGTGCAATATTGCTATACAAATGTGTGCTTCTCAGAACGAAAGAATAATGAAAACCCGACAGCGCTATCTTATTTAGTTGTGTCATGCTTGAGATCTGTGGTCTGTGAGATCTCTTGGATTGTGGAGCAAACTGTTTACCATTGAGTTGAGTCCAGTACAAACACGGTTTGCGTATTACACTCAAAATAAATAAATAAATAGGGTAGCACAACAAAGCCACGAAGTACTCGGGGTCTAACGCATTTCAAGGACCTTTAATTATATGCCGATTCTGAACGACTAGAAAGTGCTTTTCATGATGTGTAATTACGATAAATTACGCGCAAGAGGCAATATCCGTGAAAAGCAAATTATGTTTCTGGGATTTCAGCATAACAATTACGTCACGGGCACCACGCCTCCAACAGAATTCTGCATAATTTTTTTAACAAAATATGATTAAAATCATGATCACTTTCCTATTACCGGAATACCAAAATGGCTGTTCTGATTTTCGAACCGATTTAAAACGAAACCCGAAATTGAATCCGTATGATTGAAAAAGTGTGTTGTTATTGCTGAACGGAATCGGTACTGATTTTGTACCACAAAAACATTCTAGAAACTAGTTTCATATGTTCATTGGAACTGTTTACTTTTTTTAGTGCATGATGATGTTAGTAAACGTACGAATTTGAAATTTAGAACTGTGAAAATTTGTAAACGGGAGGATATGGAATCCGACCGCAAATCAGAACAGCGGCCATAATGTTGTTTTCAAACCCGACACCTTTTCATATAGGAAACAAACTTACTACAAACCGTTTTACTTAAACATGAAGAGTAGAATTTATGATTTTCCGTCCGTTTTTTTTTTTTATATTTTGTTAGGTGTTGTTTGGGTAGTGAAAGAATCTATTTTCACTCTTCATATTGATCACAAATTGGTCTATAAATCAGGGCCCTATTCAACAAAAAAAACTTGATCAACTTTTCACTTATCAAATAACATTTTTTTCAAAGTGCAGTGTTTCTGTTCTTTACTTTACACTTTGCACTTTGCAGGAGAGTACGTGGAACAGAAATTACAAAGAAAAAATAAAAATTACAAAGATTTTGTAAATTACACTCATCAATTTATTTGGCCCTATCAAGGTAACCGTCAGTGGGGGCGAAGATTTCAATTCAATTTTGCTTTGAAGTAGTTGTCGTCATAAGAATTTTTTCACAAATGCAGTAACGCATTGCATTCCCAAAACTAAAACTTATCTGAGGACGTCGGATCGGAGAACTACCACGAAGCAAACGTCTCCGAATCGTAGGAAACCGGAGAGATCCAGCTCCGACGGTTACGTAGATAGTGCCGATTACTTTTCAAATCTTACAGTTTTGGGGAACATACAACTTTGCAAATTGACGAAAAATATTAATAGGGCCCAGTTTTTGTTGCGTTTAAACGCGTGGAAAATAACGGAGCTTCAGACTCGAAGGTTATCGTTCAATAAAAATTTAAGTTTAACCTTTGCTCTATTCGTTATTGTTCTCACCATTTTTTTAAGTGCCATCTTGGTAGGTTTTTAGTTGAAATCATTCACCCTTATTGCGATAGGCGTTTCACTAAATGCCTAAAAAACAGCCAAAGTTTTTGTTTTCATAAAAATATAAATTCAGCCCTCATCTGTTCCTCATTGCTCTTACCATTACCTCAAAAGTTATTTTATTTGAACGGCAATTGTGGCACCTACAGATAAGTCATCTTATTCGCGTTTTATTAAAACGCCATTCGTTATAAGGGTGATTACCTCTCCTCTTCACTTTTCAATTCATTTTTATGAAAACGACGATTTTAGCTTCGGATCCGAGTAGATTTAGTAAAGCGACTACTTGGGCTCTCCTAGGAACGAACATTTTCAACTCATAAACAATGAACAAAAAAAAAAACACATGTATGTACATAAATAAATAATTAATTTTATTTTTTTCATAACCAATATTTTTACAAAACTAGATAAGTTGTACCTAAATCCTAAATATCGAGAGAATTCTTTCCAGATTGATATTTTTTTTTTGTTCAACCATAAAATTAAAAGAAAAAAGAAAAATTATAACTCATTTTTTAGGTTAAATAAAAACAAACCAAATCAATTGCAGGAGTTGGATAGAAGTACCTACCAGAGATGTGCGTGTTTTTGCAAATCCAAACAAGTAACACAGCTTGATTCATCGCTTCTCAAGCATGTATAAACGAGTTTCAACAAAGACCTGGAACTTAGTCAAAAATATTAAAAAAATATTATGAATTTTCTTTCTTTCAAAATAATATGGATCTTATTTGAAGCTGTTGCTGTCGCTTTTCGAAGGCGCTTTCTTTTTCAATATCATCATATTCATACATTTTAGCTTAGACTTCTTCTGCGAACAGCAACGGCTTCATTTCGGTTCCATCGTTTTGAGTATGCGCTGTTTTTTCTTTCGGAACGATACATTTTCTTTTACAAAAGCTGATGCTGATTCACTGAAGAGAAGGGACAAGGAAAGGCAACACAGATGCCTCATACACAGCTCTCATGTCTCTCAAAGTGCTGAAATGTTTGATAAATTGGAAAATAAACAAGTTTTTATGTCTGAAACACAAACAACTGGGATAAAGAAGGTAAATTCTGCATTTCGCTTCTCAAAAACAAAAGTTCTTGACAATGCAGAACTTCCCTTTCTACGGTCCCATATTGTAACTGCCGCTACGTCACCCACCTTTTTTCTACACAGAAAATCTTAACTTTTAAGACGGGAATCGTCGCATCCAGCGTCTGGAATGTTGGAAAAAAATGTTTAAAGTATACTTTTCAGCAAAACGGGATTCTATCAAACTCCTACAATAGATCGAACTAAAAATGTGTAATGCTTTTGGAAAGAATTGAGTCGATTAACAAAACTTAATATAATCTTAACTTAACTACCAATGTGTTTGGAGGATTCCGTGTCATTACCTGGAATCAATACACAAGCATCCTCCTTCTTTAGGATGCATTTTAGTCAACCAATAAAAGCTGGTCTGGTAATGGGCAGGATCGTTTGATGTTCAGTTGGCATCGATCACAGTTTTCCGTAGAAACTGATCCTTCGGCGATGTGAAGGCAGATGCCACTATCGGGTAGGTGGCTGTTGGAGTAGTTGTGTTCACCATTGACATTACTCAATTGAGTAACTCCATCCAGGTTGCTGTTTGGAAAGTAGCCGCAGACTTCCTCTGGCAGAGCACCATCATTGCCCATGCCTAGAAGCTGATTCCAGTTGTTGTCGTAGAACCCTTCATAGTTGGAATCTGTGAAGAAATTGAAATCATTGATGAAACTCTCGGAAAGAACTGGATCCTCCAGAAGAAAGTCTGTACCATTGTCATCGAAGTCGTATGTGAGTGGCTGCTCCAAGCTGGACAAAGATCGATTCGAGTCCGTGGGTGAGCACGAAGATTGTTTGGGTGAAAAACCACCCATCGGTGTCATTTTGCCATTCAACGCCGATACAAAGTTCAGTATTTCCGTCTTGTTGCAAATCAGTCCTTTGTAGTATTGTTTTTCATGTTCAAGCTTCTTCACCAATTTCATATGCTTACGCAACGTTTTGTGTAGTTTCTTATTTGCTCTTTTAGTGCTACTAAGCTCTTTTTCAAGTGTCTCCACGTATTCTTTCTTTTTTCGACGATTTTCTCTGGCTAACAATGCGTTGCGATTGGAAACGTTTGGGTCTGGTTTACGAGTGGGCATACGTTGGACAGACTTTATTTTACTTTCGGTGGATTTTGAGGACGATGAATATTGACTTATACTGTGTGAAGAACCAGTGAGCATATCATCATAGTCAGAATCATCACTACTGCTATCGCTGCTGGAAGGTAAGTCGATGAAATCATTGACCATGATTTCACAATTCTTGTGGGCGGCCATCTTTTACGTTTTTTGCGTCGTATTTATTTTTGTGGTGCGAAAACACAAGAAATTGGATAAAAACTGCTATTTTCGCTGAGATTTTTGGTTGTTACTTACTTTTAAAATAAAATTTAAGGTTTTAATTGGAAATAAATTCAAAATGTTGCAAAAATGTATGACTTTTTCGTAAACGATTACTCCTTCTTCGCTGTCTGGTGTCTGGAAAAATTGTGAAAAAAATATGGCTCTTGGGCGGTCGGCTCTGGACTCGTCTGACCCAGTGATGCCAGACTTTAGGACGACAATTTCCCACGATAATGACAAGAAATCCCCTTTTTACCCACGCTCTGTAAAAGAAAAACCCTTACTTTTTCCCACAAGCAAATTTATGTAAAACCACACAAAGTATAATAAAATCAGACTTCACTTTATTAAAACTAAAAAAATAATTCAGGTAACAAAACAAAAAAAAAATGTTTTCAAACAAATAAGGTACAAAGTAGTTAAGTTATTTTGATATTTTAAATTACAAACACCAGTTAATTTTGAGTATTAACAGGATTTCTTTTCATCATAGAATAAAACCAACAGGAAGGTAAGCTGAAATTTGCAAAGAACCTACTTACACGAATCTAACTTTGAGAAGAGGTATTTTGCACTAACACAACTTTAAGTATTAAATGCAAAATGTCTACTGATTGAAGAAAAGCTTTCTCACGGATAGATTCCGTGTTACAAACACTACAATTACCTCGTTTCCACTTAGAATCGGGTAATCGGATCGGATTATGATTCAGATTTCGATGCAGGTATCTACTTACCCACTGAATCGAGTAATATAGGTATACAACACACTATTTTGAATCGATCCAGCTACAAGAGCTGTATCGGATCGGGTAATCCTATTTCAATTCGATCTAGGTATACACTGGCACTAATTCGAATTGAAGTGTGATTCAATTCTAAGTGGAAACGAGGTAAATGTGATCAAATGGAACGTGGCCAAGAGAAATATAAAACTGACAACCGTGAAACAGATCCAAAAAAGTAAAAATAAGCGCATTCAGTTAGAGACGTGAGTGAATTCGTTCAGAGATTTGATTTTGTTTTTCGTCAGCGATGTATAATTATCAAATAGTTTGTATAGAATCAAAATATCCCTTTTTTTGTTCCAGAAGGTAAGAAAACGCTCTTTTGCCCTTTTAGCTATTTTTGAGACTTAAAATACCCACGAAATGGGTAATTACCCACGATCTGGCATCACTGGTCTGACCCCAATTTGCTTGCGGCTAAGGTAAGCTCACAATAGAAACATGTCATTCACAATGATCTATATTCCTTTTTTTTAAACGCACCAAATATAATGGAACTTTCGGCAGACATGTTCGGAAACCTTTTTGTTGTGTTTATGTTTTAATACATTCAGCACATGGTTATGAAGTATTTAATGATAAAACATAATTTGTGATTGCCTCGATATTTCTATTTTGTATAGTAACACTAATTTCAGTGATTTTGTTCAAAACAGAATGGAAAAGTGGTCGAGATGTCAAACAAAAGCTGGTGGGGAATGGTTCTGCTTGTTTTTTAAACGATTTTTTTTTGTCGGTGAGAAATGGCTTATATTCAAATAATTACGTATCAATTACGTCAGCTTCTCAATCTTAAACACGTATATAATCTGCAATTTACGTAAGCCCATTTGCATCTGGTTGCTTCAGATGCAAACGTCTGAGCATTTTAGTAAAGCAAGTTGATGGTAAAAACTGAAGAACAAATTGAGTGACTTCATTGTATATTCATTTATTTGGTCCTGGTTCTTGTTCATAAGTATTTGGAAAGTTATTTAAATCGTTTCCATATCTAGTAGATAAATTTCGTTACCTTCACTGCATGTTCATCTACACCTATAATTTGTCTACTTCCTTTTTTCATCTGCACTTGCAGATGCTTGTGAATTCACCATAGTAACACATTTCAGATGGGTTTTCTGTCAGCAAGCCAGTTCCACGCCAGTTCAATTGTTTTGCCGACTGGAAAAGTTTTCTAGTGTGAGGTCTGCTTTTATTAGATAAGGTAGTGCTGCCCTACATAGCCATTCAAAAAAGGTTACCAAAAGAGAACGTCAAACAAAAAAGTCAAAATTTCGCAGACGTCAGATCAACGTCAAGCGAAATTTCGCCATCCGCCTTTTGCCTCTTTTGACTTCGTGAGAGAGAGCAGTTCGTTCGTAAACTTCGGTTCGTATCGTATTTGTGTGCGCGATTGTACGATAGTTTTGTATATTGTTTTTCACGATGATAGAGAAATAAAAAGTTTCACTCCATTTGCAACAAAACTTTAATGTAAAAAAGAAAAGAAAAACAAAATGACTGATATCGCAAGCAAAATTACAAATAATTTCATTACTACAAATTAAAATAAGATACTTAAGCCTTCCAGCAGTGAAATTTCTTTTTCGTTTGCATTGTGAAAAAGTGCAGAAGTGACAAAAAAAAAAAAAAAAAAATAAAATAAAAAAAAAACCGAAACAATTTCAGTGATATACACATTTAAATAAACAACGCAGCTCACGGCCACGGACCCGAAATCGGATCGAAGTAAAATTATTCAAGGGGAACGAAATTCCTTGCGGGCAATTTAAAATCCTATTAACGAAACAAGTTCTGAAATTCTCATAAATAATTTGTATAGAGTGCAATCATGAGTTCAAGTGCTGAAGCCTCTTCTACCTCAGTGCTTCTAGTCACGGCCAACGTAGGCAGTGTATTTGAAGATGTAAGTGTTAAAATCCAAGGGAGGAGACTTGTGTTTCTTCTGATATCCACCAAACCCCTTAACCCTACCGTCGTCACTTACCGCGGCTCATAATGTGCGCCTTATTGATTTTACGATCTAATTGGTTTAATGTTGTTTCTTTCGTGTGTTTTTTTTTTGTTTTACAGCCCTCGCGACTGTTAGATCCATGGGTGGAGGAGTTTTTAGCGCGAGTTACATTACTGAAGCCTCAGTTCTTGGCTCTTCATCTACAAGAAGTAGGAGGCAAAACCTATGAAAAATCCATGGAATATGTACAAGATTTCATAAGGAGCCTGTGTGAAGCTGAGCAGTTGAGTCACTACTCTTGCATTCGTATCTACATGGATGAGGATTTCAAGTCTGCTGAACACTTTACTGTATGTTAACTTTTTGTATATCTTTCTTTGCCATTTTTTTTTTTTTTACAATACCACAACTTCTCTGTTAGTAAAGGGAAGAGGGAGTCTTAACTACGTCCCGGTGTAGGCGGATGGGCTCTGTACCTAGGGGGCTATTAAAAGATAATTGACATTCAAAAGTATCTGGTGTGTGGGAAGTCAGATCAACTTCTTTGAATCCCTTAAAAAAAAAAAATATGTACCTACTCTTATATTTGCTGGTTAATAAGGTAATAGAGTCCTTTGGGTTCATTATATAAAAATAAAACAAAAAATTCAATTCAATATATATCTAGAGCAGGCATAGGCAGACTGCATCATGGATTCGTTATGGTTAATTGTTTTTATTGTATCAATTATCGTGAGAAATACGAGATCTGTGTTTAATTCGAATTAAAAAATTGAGGCACTCCCAAGACATTTAAATTATTTTGTTAATGAAGTCGTGACAACAGTGATGTTCGCTGAATCGGATCTTTTACGAGCATTATAATACTCCGCCTGAGTATTCTGACCGCAGAAGAAGTATCATATCATAAGCATGAATCAGAATAAGTAGATTATATGAAAATTGAACGAAATATTACAAAAAATTTAATTAAATATGCCAAAAGTCTTAAGCGAAAATATAAACGCTGATAATTTAATCAAAGTCGTTAAAAACCAAATTTCCCAGTTTTTAGATCTTGCCAGAAGATATTTTGAAAAAATAATCAAAAATACAGTTTTGAAAAAATTCTAATCAAATCGAAATCAAAAAAATAAATTGTTAAAATTGTGTTAGGTTTTTTTAGATTTAAAAAAAAAAAAACATAAATTGTATATGTAACCCGGCCTATATGAAAAGGAGGCTTATGACTCAAAAAATTATTTTTCGCTTTTGTTTTTGATTCGGATAGTTTTTGAAACGCTCTTTCACATGGTCAAAACCAGTGCCCTATTGCACCAACTCACAAAAATGTTAATTACAAGCGTTTTTTCACAAAGTTTGTGGGTTTTTGTAAAAATATTGCTTCACCAAACTTTGTTAGCAATACAATATTGCAGTTGTATTTTACAAAAGGAAATTTGTGGAAAAATTTCCTGTTTGGTTTCACCAATACAAAATTAAAGTTGTACTTTACAAGTAACAAACTTGTTAATATAACACTAATTTGTGAGTTTTCATTTCACCAACGAAAATAGACTTACAAAATTTGTTCAGTTTGTGAAAATATTCTACAGGTGAAGATAGACGTGTAATTTTTGCTACAAATTTGTCATTCCTTACTTTCATTACAAAAATGTCTGCGACAAAGGCTGCAATTTCTATCCGTTTTGTCTTTGCTAGAGAATGGAGGACAATACCATGGAGTTGCCCACATGCATGGGATATCTAGGTCAACTGTTTCCGGATGCGTACATAGAGTTTGTACCGCAGTCGTCAGTTTGATGTTCAAAAACGTTATATGCTGTCCTAACGAACATCGATATTTCCAGTCTTTATTGATGAGAAGCGCTTGAGGTTGCAAGGAATTAAAAATGTTTTCCATTCTCTTACTTTGTCTGAATGTGTCAAGTAATGGGAAAAATTTCCAATCTTTTTTATTCTTACCAAAGAGGCGTCCTTGTTCATTTTTATGTCTACGCAATACAACGTTCAACAATATTGTAATAAATATTCTTGATGCCGGTGCAACCAGGACTTTTGAACACTTGTGACCTACAATTCATTTTTCTAAAACTTTATTAGAATCGATCACAAGTTTGTGAAATAAGATCTTGCAATTGGTGAAACAAAAAACCGGCATACAAATATGTAATTGTAAATTACAAGTACAAATTTGTGATTGTAACGTTCATTTTGGTGAAATAGGGCACAGAAAGTCCTAACTTGATTTGAATTGTACTAAAAATATAGAGAAAGAAGAGCACAAATGAAAAAAAAAAAAACAGAATTTCATTGAAAATCCAGAATTAAGACGATTCATGTATGTACATATTCATTGAATTGAAAATGAAAAAAAAAGATTGAATGCTACAAAAATGATTTTATTAAAAAAAGAAAAGATATTTCACTTACACTGGGAAACCGGAAGGAAGGAGAACAACTACCGAGAAAATACGAAATTCTCAATAGCCGTTTTCTCGTCTTCTCGTTTTCAGAATTAAGAAGATTCATGTATGTACATATTCATTGAATTGAAAATGAAAAAAAAAAGATTGAATGCTACAAAAATGATTTTATTAAAAAAAGAAAAGATATTTCACTTACACTGGGAAACCGGAAGGAAGGAGAACAACTACCGAGAAAATACGGAATTCTTAATAGCCGTTTTCTCGCATTTTTGTTTTCGAGTTATAAGCCCCTTTTCATAGGCTGGGTCAGGGGTCACATATAAGGAGTACCGTTTTTTGACTTTTTCCAATTTTTTTTTCTGCATCGTAAGAAAGACAATTAATCTTCAGGAATTCACTCGGGGAAGCACTCATTTTAAAAACCAATGGAACAACTAAAATTGTTTATGTTCAGTTTTGACAGTTTGTCTTTGTGTGAGTGAAAGATTATTGCCATAAAAAGTAAAATTGTCATTTTGACATTTGAATTACATGTATTAGTGCTTCTTGAGTAAATTCTGTCACTTCTCAGAATCTGTTTGAGAATACTCCTGGATGTCCATGGACGGTACTTTTCGTCCAATGGAAAACGACATAAGAAATTATCAGATTTCATCAGATTTTTGTTCATATTTGGCTTTTTGCTTAACTTAAAAAACACTCTCACAAGATATCATTGTTGACGTCGATTTTCTTATACAATCATCACACTGTGCAACGCACTATGTTTGTATGTTCTAATGTATAACAATAAAATAAACAAAAAGAAGAACTTTTTTTGCCCTTCCCTGAACGACTCTCTTCTTAGAAGTCAGGACTTTTAGTATTTTTAATTCTTACGTATGCTAAGGAAATGTCTTAGGTCATTGCTCACGCACTCTACACTCCTTATAAGCTATTTATTTACTGGACAACAATTTCTTGTGTCATAATTGTATCAAACTGAGTTGACATCAAATAAAGAAGGCTGTGTGTGGGTGTGGGTGTTTCCGTTTTTATTTATTTGTTTCTCTCTTTGAAGACAAGTCAAATCTAATATATCTTTTGCTAGGGCCCGAAAAAAAAAAAATAAAACAAAACCGAATCCACTGTGAACTGACTTAGAGCGCTGTAAATTTTGAGACATATCCAAATTTTCTCATGTTATGTTATTTAAACAGGTTAAAGGGGCAGACAGCAAAACAAGTCTACATATCAACTAGTCTTGTGATGTATCTATGTATATAACTTTTTGAATCGGCTTTTTACGATTTCGTTTGTGATATCAACTTTGTTCGAAGACGTGAAGAAGTAAGAGGGAGGTTGAAGAAGTCAACATCGAAATGAGCGCAACTAACAATTTCAGGGGGGACTAAAATTACCGTTAAGATTTTTTCAAGACAATGATTTTTATAAAGGGAAAAACGCCAAATACTTAGAAATGCAAAAAGATATTTAAATTAATCAAAGACACAAATAATCGGTTTGTTTCTGTAGTCACCCCATGGAAAACCCACGGGGCCCCGAAACATCATACCGCCTTTTTCACTTCCCCTTTAGCAAATTTCCCCAAAAAAATAAGGTCAGGGGATTTATTGCTTGTCAAATCAGCATACAATTCCGAAAAGATTCCACCTTCTTAGTTTGTAGAGCTTTTAAGAAAAAAAGCCAAAGTTCATGTGTATTTTGTATGGGAAATCTTTGAATGCCTTGGGCGGAGTTCTAAGCCTTAACATTAAAAGCTCACATTTTTAGGAAATTTGATTTTAGGTATTTTCCACAAAAATTTACGTGTGGGTGAGAAGAAAAAAACTTTTCAAAAAAAGCACACTAGTACATAAATGTGTTAACCAATCAATAAATCAATAGTTATCAATCCAAATATTTAATGAATCTGCATGAGAAACAAAAATATGAATGATTCCCATTACCATTCAATTCCTGCCGAACTGCAAAGAACTGTGGTAACGGTATACAAAGCTTAGAATATGATATACACAAAGAACTCGCACCTCTTTGTAATTTCTGCGATCAGATTTCAACTTTAAATATTTCAAATAAAACTATCAAAGAACTTTTAACTGTAATCTAACCAAGCAACATAAAATTTGTTAATAAAACTATTCTAAAGCTACGTGCAGACAGACGGCATACAAAAGCCTTTGCGGTTTTGATGTAATTTTTACTTCATAATTTGCGATTATTTTTATTATTTATTATTTATCTGAACACCCTTTTGGGACAGTCCACACATACACACAAATTTATTAATGTGTAGTTGGCAGCCCTGTAGCACCTAATATATTAGGTTCGTTCGTTGAACAGCCTTGACACTTGACAGCCTTATGAGTTGTCAAAAAACCTGAGTTATCCATTCCTCAACATCACCACACATCCCTGTCATTTGAACAAGAATACATGATATTTGACGGCCCTGTTCATTACCTAAACTCGCCCCAGCAAAACCTATGGCGAGTTGAGGGAAAACCCAAGGGCGAGTTTAGGTTTTTCAAAAAACGCTTTGTGGCAACCACAGGGCAACCCTAGAGCTTCAACGAATGAACCTATTAAAACGATCAAATACTCAAAAAAAAAAAAAAAAAATCACAGCGCAAACCCAGCCTCTGGGCCTGGGCCTTGAATGCTAAAATGAGTCGCCCCTAAAGTAGCGTTAGGTTTTGCTGGGGCGAGTTTAGGTAACGAACAGGGTTGTCAATTGGCATGTATGTAGGGGTATGTGGTGATTGAGTAGCTTATCGTTTTTTGAAAACCGAAAAACCATTTTTTTGAGAACAATCAAACTTGTGTCAACCCTTGGGTTATGTTTAACGAACGAATCTTTTTCATCGAGCAAGAAGTGAAGACTGAAGAATTAAAGTTGCTCGTAAATTCGGTGAATGGGCTCGAAAAGAGTTGCTATTGATCCCGTTTTTTTTTTTAAACACTTAGACAAGACTGTTTTCTTTAGGGGTAGTTGAAATTACTACTCTACTCTGTTAGGTCGGAGATTATGAACGACTTGGAAAAATAACATTCGCCGCGTTATTGTCGTTATACGACTCCAAATGCCGCTAAGAGATATCGAATAGAGTTATGTTTCAAATAAAGTCGATTCTATAGCAATTATTGCAACTCATCTGTGTCCAATAATTCATACTTTTAAAACAAACACTTTTAAATGCAATGAAGGGAAACACGTTATATTTACTCAAGCGAAAAATGGATATACATTAGGGTGGTCGTTATTTTCAAAAGTTGGATTTTTTAATGAGCACCTTTTTTTCTTGTTGCTTAACTTCTTAAAACATTACCCTATTTTTTTTTACGACTACATTAACACGGGCCGTATTAAGCTTAAAGTTGACGCTTTTATAAAGGCTCGTTTTTGCATTTGTATATGCTACATTCTCTTTCTTGCATTAATTTTCTTTTACTATGTAGACGCAAATGGAACTCAAAAATCATTTTCTTACATCTGGCAAACTAAACTTACTAGCCTGAACACAGTTTTGAAATTAAGTAGATAAATTGTAAATATTTATTAAGAAATTATTAGAATTTGTAGGAATTGCAGTTCCACTGCGAATATCTTTTAAATGGTTAGAGCAATCAATTAACAACAAAAGACCTTTTTTGTAGAACGTTCAATTTTCTATTGAAATAATTGGTGCTCATTTGATAATAACTATTTTTTAGTGAGTTACAAATTTCAAAACAAAAAAGGTATTTTCTTTAAAATACTTCAATTTTTGACCTTGAATATCTTTTAAATGGTTAGCTTAATGAAAAAAGTATTGGAGACCATTTTTGTAGACCGTTCAATTTCCTATAAATACTGTTTTTGCGACTGGTTGAACAATCTATTTTTAAAAAGATATGACCATTTTTATATGATTCTTAACTGAAAATGGAAAACTACGATGAACATCATCTTCCCGTTAATATTAAAAGCTCAAATTTTGTAAGTACTTTCTAGAGGTACCAAAGAACAAGTTTTCGTGTGTCGGATCAAAAATGATTTTTTTTTGACCCACCCTAATGCACATATTTACATAATATAACTGTGGGAAACCCTTTTTCTATACAAAAATTAAAATGAGACTCAATATTTTTATTTACGTCATTTGTGAATTATTCGGATCGACAAATGATGAAAAAATGTTTTACGTATTTGCACGCAGTTGTAAAAGCAGCTGAATCTTCAACACTCTTTAAATGTTTACTACTCCTGACAATCATTGTTTATCTAAAAATACAAATGAAGAGTAAAATTGATTACAGTATTCCGGCAGCTGGTTCGCAATGTGTGCGGCTTTTCGCAACTGCGTAATCGATGACGTCCATCGATTGCATCATGAATACCAAACAATTAATTTGTACACTGTTATTAATTAACAACAAATTGTGGCTTATTTTGTACTCCATAACAGTTTTAGTTACATATAATGAAAATTTGATTTGATACGTAGAGAGATAGAAACAGACTTACAGATAATCAATTTGGAATTTTGTTATCCTGTGTTAAAACCAGTGGCAGCTAGGATTGGACACATTTAAATTGGTTTATTGATTACATTTAATTAAAACAAACATAACAAGGCAAAACTGCATAACCATTTTGTTTTTTTTTTTGCAATCGATTTTCGCTTTTTATAACTGGTGGAAGTTTTGTACCGGAAAAGTTTATTACCAGTTAATAGGTACGTGTTCATGAAATTAAAGGGTTAATTCGAAACGACTAGACTGTTGGAATTTCCCAAGATCAATTAATGAACTACTGAAAATAGGTATAAAAAAGTAATCCACTAGGATGAGGCCACATGCAAAATTTTAGAAAAAACAAAAAAATGAGTTCAATGTTTACATTTTATGGTTTAATAATATTTATTAATAACGTTTTTTTACATTAAAAATGAGTATGTCAGCCATTTTTGGATATAACCTCTATTAGACGGTTTGGAATAGAATCATAGTTTTTTTTTTTTTCAAATAATCATATGAAATTTGGGCCCGGGCACTACGAATAGCATCAATTAAGGTGTCCTTGTCTTCAAATGATCTGCAACCTTCATATACGTAAGGTATAGCCATGACCAAACGATTTCAATAATGTTTAAGTCGGGTTGAATATGGTGGCAATGACAAAAATTCCACGTCTTCTGATTGAAAAATCCAAGTCAGAGGTCAAAAAAGGTTTTTCATATTTGGAAATGACCGTTCCAGCAAACATTTGTAGCTATTTTCGTTTATTATTGTGGACAAAAAAACCAACTCCAATTATTCTACTATTCGTGCCATAGTAGGTAATAGCTCCCCACACCATTACACCTGATGTACGGCTATGATGTCTTGCAAAAATAAGCTCATCCCTTTGTATATATATTTTCTATAGTAATATCACTTTCCAATATTTTTTATTAACATTGTTCGTCACTAGGGTGCGCCAACTCCGGCGGAGAAAAAGGAATCAGCTGTTATGCTCATGGTGGAATGTATCACTTTAGCTGAGCATTTTCTATGGGTTAGAAAGTAATGCATATATGATACTACTCTTACATATATGACTTGAAAAATAGGCTTGTGGAACACATTGGAAATTTTGTGGACCACTTTCGACTTCCAAGCTCCGAAAAAAATATTGGAAAGTGATAGTACTATAAGATATATATACAAAGCTCATCCTTTCTAATATCATGGAAATAAAAGTTGTAACCATCAGGACCGCTGGCTGAAACTCCGCTTCTGTACCTTATCATAGTCGCTGCTAGAGTGGAATTTGAGGCAAGTCGTAGAATCAACCGATTTTCTCTTGGTGTTGTGGCTTTTCCCATGGGTCCTTTTTGATTTTTTCCATAGTTTTGTGGATCATCAGATAATTGTTTACAATTGTCTTGCTCCTGTTAAGTCTCTTTGCTATTACACGACCGGAGAGTCCTATTTCCTTGAAAGCATCTATTTTTTTCTCTTTCTGTCGCTGTCAAAGTCTTTCCGCAACCCAGGTGTGCTTCAAACTAAATAAAACGGGTATTTTTAACACTCTCTTAGATATTTTATAAAAGAATTCGCACATGCGCACTCTTGCACGGAAATATTCGCAATGGCCTCATCCTAGTGGAGCACCTTTTTATACCTATTTTCAATATTTTATAAATTGATCTTCAGAAATTCCAACGGTCGTTTCGAATTTTTTATGGGAAAACGCGTATCTATTAACTGGTAACAAACTTCTCCGGGTCCAAAACTTCCACCAGGTATAAAAAACGAAAATTTGTGGCCTCATCCTAGTGGTTGGCAGTGTACATTCTTGCATCCCGGTTTTAAATTGCTCTTAGTAAAGGATAGATGATCCACCCTCTAGAAAATGCAACAAACAAGTTCGTTTTTTGCAAGGATTCCTGAACTACGTTAGACTATTTTCATTGACCACTTCTTACACTTAGGTCGCGTCAAAAACTTTCTTTTACTTAATGAATATAACTTTGTGTCGATGGGTCATTAGAAAGGCTGACGTCAATGTTCATAACTTTTATAATAAAATGAATATAAAATCAGTTTCTTCTGTGGATATACCAACGAGTAAATGTGTAAAAAATTTAAATCAAAGGAATGCAAAAAAAAAACAAATAAATAAATAAAAAGGTAGTCAGACGGCTTTGGTCAATAAAACATTTTGCTTTACTTGTGCAAACTTCTACTTTCATTTGCATATCCATCAACGACTAAACCACAGTAAGCAAACAAACAATTGATTTACCTTCTTACCTTTTACTGTTTACAATTTGACATGTTGAATATTTTTCTTTGACAGGAAGCTAATGAGTTTACTTGTAGATTGGTAGAACGCTTTTTTTTGTTATGATTTATTCCATAGGGTAGCAAAGATGCTTTCCCTCGTTAGGTTCATTAAAATGGAAATGGAAAGATGTTCATTGTAACAGATTGTGTTAAACAAAATGACTCCTATTTGAATACTCATTTATTTTAATGGAAACATGTGCAAGATTTAATTTTACCACAAACCGCAGCTTTTATAATCGAATCCTAAGCCAAATATCAACAAGGAGATACACGTGAATTAAAGAGAAGCACGTTATTGAGTTATGAGAATAGAATTGTCAAAATGCCAAAAAGACAGGTGATTAAATGGGTTTGTGTTTGCTGTTGAGGACTAAGCTAATGGGAAACAATGTGAACACTGTTAATTCTAACTGCCTAAAGTTAGAAACCCACCCTGTTTGTTAATTGAAAACCCGATTCAGGCTCAATTAATAAAACGAGGTGGGTCAGTGAGTAAGTCGGTAGATTGAATTTAAAATACAAAGTTGTATCACATTCCTACAAATTTTACACCATCTAGAAACGTTTAAAGGAAACTTCACTATCAAAGTGATAATAACTTACTTGCCTCCAATGGTTGCATCTGAGGAAAACGGTTTTCAAAAAGAGTGCCCTTGATACAAAGTTTAGCATTTCTGCTTGTAACGAAAATTTTTTCTGCAAGGCAAAGAATTGATTAGTCATTCGAGAGCAATTACACTGTCTTGAGAATCGCTTTCTAACTTAGGTGCTCGGAGTAGGTATGCATTTGTAGGTCCTTCCCATTCCTATGATTTGAAAAAAAAACCTCGCGTTGGTTGATTTTTTCATTTCCTTTCCACTTGATCGAATTTGTTCTTTGAATGAATGAATGAACGAATAATTGGGGTTTTGTATTGCACCTCGACCTTTTTAGATCTATTGAACCCTCTACTTCTTAAGTGGTATTCCTTAGTTAAAGTACTTCATCCAGATTAGTTCCTCTGATGAAACTTAGTATTTGGGTTACGCTTAGAAGTTTAAGCTCCTTCTCCTCTACTTAGTAGGATCCTAGGTACTTCTTCCTTTGGTGTATTAGAGCTTCACAGTCACCTAAGAGGTGGTCAGGAGACTCTTCCTGTTCGTTGAAGTATCTGCATTGGTCGTCGCTCTCTAATCCTAGTATTTTTAGATGTTTTCTTAGTCTGCAGTGTCCGGTTAAGAACCCCGCTATCATTTTTACATTGTTTCTACTTAGTTTTATTGCGTCTTTATAAAGTTTTGTGTTAAAAGTGCAAAGTAAACGTTTGGCTTTGCGCATTTTTGAGGTCATTCCAGTGTTTAGCTCTGTTGTCTTCCTCCGACTTTTTGATTTCTTTCTTGAAAAAAGTTCCGGTCCTATGAGTGGTGGCTCCTGTCTCTGCCAGTTCGTCTGCCTGTTCGTTGCCTATGATTCCTACATGTCCTGGTACCCATAGTAGATTAAAACCTTGTTATTGCAGCCCTGTTTGTTTTTGTACTTTGATTAAAGGCATAAATTCTTTCCACAAACACTATTCATCGAATGGGTAAAATTGTCGGTTTGATAATTGCCCACCATTTTCCTTTTACGAAGTGTTGACACCGGGCGCGGCGTGCTAGTATTCTTTGGGTTTACAATCTTGTAATCTCGAGATTCTTACTTTTTATATGAGCCTTACATCGCCGCGTACAGCTTGTGTACGAGAATCGTTTTGTAAGTCTCCCATGTGACAAATGGAAAACGACATAAAATAAATTTGATGGTATCATGTTGGTAAAAGCAAATGCCTCGTTAAAACTTTGATTAAAATGCAGATTCCTTAGACTTAAGAAAAATTTAAAGTCCTTCGCAAGCCCCTTTGTTTTCTTGCAACGAAGGGTAGAGAAAACAAAGCACATAGACGTCAAGGGTCAAATAATTCGTTAGACTTGCACACTAAAGTTACTGCCCGGAGAATTCAAACATTCATTAACTAATTGAACAACCGTGCTAGCTCTTTGTTTGCGTCTGTCCTGTACAACTACTTTAAATAGCCAAGCTGATTTTACAATGATGCCAAAAACATACTTAACTCTGCACAGAATCCTAGTGGATTCTTTTAAAGTCATAGACTATTTTGACACTGATATGTGTTTCCCGCTCGAAATCTTACTTCGCGAAACGAGATGATTCGCCTTATACGGCTTGAACGACGTTGGAAAACACTGAAAACTAATTTCTAGAGTAAGGGCTGTGTAGCTCAAACAGTTCGTTTTTTGGCCGAAATGACGACCCACCGCTCCTGCTTTACGCAATTTTGTGCAACAAGTTAGTTAGACTATCCTGCTTCATGCTAGTGAACAACACTCAGGGTCCCCTTCTTCAAAGGGTGAACACAGATGAGGACATGGCTGCGGTTACGGAGAATCTTCTTGGCTGATAGCACATGGGCCACGTGCGGGGAGGTGCGATTTGACCCCTTTGGACTTTTTTTTTTATTCACGCAGGCGTATTTAAGTCGTCGTTGCGGCGACAAAAAGCGCCACGCGCATGCCACTTACTAACTTGAATATGTTCAAATGTTCATAGATGCCTGTCTATGTGTTCACGCAGAACAAGAAGTCGAAAAATTAAAGAACAGCCAATATTTTCCTTTGCAGTTTGACAAATCTAAAGATGTTTCTGACTGTGCACAGTTTGTGGTATTTGTGCGCTTTGAAGCAGATGGCCAGTGTTTGTCCGATATATTTTTGGAAAGCACTTGCAACTACGATATTGATTGGATAAAATGTATCTCAATTTATATAGCGATGGCGCTAATACTATGACTAGAAAAAGTACCGAACTTTGCAATGAAATTAAAAACGATAATGCCAAATATATCCTAGACACACTGTTTTCTCCATCGACAGGCTCTAACTGCTAAGGTAGTACCTTCTGATTTAAATAACGCGCTCATGGAGGTATTAAAAATTGTAAATTCTATCAAAGGCAAAGCTTTGCAGACCCGGCTATTCAAAATCGAGGTCGGGTGGGTTTACAAAGGAAAGGTATTTTAGCAAGAGTGCTGGAACTGTGTTCTTAAAAAATGCAAATTTTTTTATGAGTATCGTTTTTGATCCTATTTGGCTCTTGAAATTATAATTTTTGACAGATCTTTTAAGCCAACTTAACAATTTAAACAAGAACCTAAAAGAAAGATAAGAAAATGTTTTGACTGCCAAGGATAAAGTAAAAACATTTCACGCAAAACTTCGTTTGTGGTCAACCTATCTGCAAAACAATATGTTTGAGTGTTCAGAAGATTGTTGAAGATAATCCAACAGACTAAAGTTTTGCAGTATCGGCTCGCATTCCTTGTATGATACAGATCTTGCATAATTTACAATCGAAGCTTTTGACATACTGTCCGGATTTGCACTCTGAAGCTGACAATGGGCGTCGATGGATTTCAAACCCTTTTTTGGACAAATCAATAGACCTACAAAAACGAAAGAATGTCTTCTATTTGCAAAGTGTCGACGTATTTTGGGTGAAATGAAAACACGAATATCCAGAGCTGCCAAGGGAAGCTCTGAAATTATTGGTGCCATTCGCCACTTCATACCTGTGTGAACTGACATTTTCTTCAATTGTAGACATTAAAAATAAGAAAAAGAATAGGCTGCAACAAGAAAATGATATAATAATTAACCTTTCAAAAACAGCACCACAATTTGATAAACTTTTGAAAAATAAACAAGCGCATCCTTCTCACTAAAATTGTGTTTTTGTTGTAAGTGTAAGGCTTCGCGACCACAGTAGGGGTCACGACCCACAGGTTGAAAAACACTGGTATAAACAACAAGTGTCGGCAAGGCAGAAGACAGTATTGTTTGGCTCCCGCCAAACACCCGAAAAAGTTGAGAGCAGCTACACTCAGTCGCTCTTAGGATATAACGACCAAAAGCGTTCTGACATTTGAGTATCAAACGAACGCATGTGCAACCGTCACATTTCAACTTGGCTATTTATTGTCAGAAAGAATATTCGACTGAATAAAGTCGGTATTGCAGAAACATTTAAGTAAAAAACTCTTATACAGCATTACATGAAACCCGCTGATTTTATATTGAGTCTTAACAAAACTGCCAAGACCCACTTAAAAAGAAATATTCCCAAGCAATAACCGTGTACCAAAATCTTAGAAATTTAAAATGTACTTGTTGTTTTCTTCATAAACTTGAAAGACACAATTACATCAAATTCAATTTACTGTTCAATGCACAATTTCCTTTAGATTATAAGCTATAGGAAAAATCATATAAGTTCGTTCACAAACACTAAACATCTATATAATTAACACAAAAAAAAAAAAGAAGTTAGTAATTATACTTTCCATTATTCTTGTTTACCTACCTCAATATAAAAGAAAAGTCAAGATCAAGAGATCAAATCCAATAATATATTTGTATATGTACTTCCAAAGATAAAGTTAACGCTTGCCATTCATAGAACTACTACATTACCAATAAACAATAACATGTTTTTCGTTATTGCTAACCAATTCGATTAAATGTTATTGATTGACGCTGAAGTGGTCATTAACCTGAGCTAGGTTTCAATTTCGAAAGTATAAATGCGTCAGAGCTGGCAAAAAAAAAAAAAAAAAAACAACGAGCTCAGCAGAGCACAAAATGTGCTGGCGCCAAACCAAGTATGTTAATTAAGTGAGAAAAGCAACTGCTCTGATTTCCTACATCACACCACCATCCGACCTGCAATTATCACCCCTATTACAAATGACAACCCAACTGAAAATTGGGTTGTGTGCCCGTGTTATATATATGAGAAGACAACCCAATTTCAGTTGAGTTGTCATCCATAATAGGGGTATATGTTTTCTGTGATTTTTTCTTTTTCTTATGAATATACCACAGCAATCATAAGAAAAAATGCAAATTCAAAAAGAAGAAGGAAAATACGCTATAATGAAGAAAAATAATAATGATAATAGGATATAGGAATGATTTATTATGTACAAAGTTTGGATCGAATTTATTACGTTGGTCTCTATGGGGCATGAATATGAAATATAAAATTAAATAATAATAAACACACAGCATGGAACACACACACACAAACCTAACCTACGTCATTAGCCACAAAGAGAGAAACCTTTACCAATCATTTGAAGGCTCATAAATGTGAAATGTCTCAATAGTAGGGGAGCCCGAGCCGCTAAATTTGCAGTTACTAAAGCGTCATGGGGACTTATTGGATTGTGAAGTTTACGTTCTAAAACGAAAAAAAGTGTATGGCAGTTTTTCATTTTAGTGGGGCGATGGGCGTGTATGAGCTTTTAAAAATGTAAAAAAAAACAGATAAATTGAAATACTCGAGCGCGTCAGATTTTCATAGAGTATACGCGCTTTGTCTTTCTGATAACGGATATATATTAATCTGACGATTTACGGGGGGCAAATGGCCGTAAAGAGAGGTTAAAAAAAAAAAAAAAAAAAAGTTATTCGAGCGTGTCAGATTTTCAAAGTGAATGTTAAGTGTACTCTAAAAAGTGTATATTTCAATAATCTGACAATTTGAGTGGGGCGATCAGTCATGGCTGATTTTTAAAAATGTAAAAAAAACACGTGACCTTGAAATACTCGAGCGTGTCAGATTTTTATACAGATTGATCAACTTGATGTCTTCGTCCTCCAGGATGATAATCTGACAATTATATGGGGGCGTACTCTTAGTCTGACAATTTTAAAGTAACAATTCTTTGTTGTTTCTATTTTTTATTACTGGATGCAATCAAAAAATATGTACACATATTATGTATTTAAAAATTTTGTATTGAAATTTTGTTGAAAATACTTAAAAAAAAAATCCTGAAAGTTTGAGCCCTTAATATTAATTTTAAGTGCTCGATCAAGAGGTGTGAAGATTTTCCATTGAAAATATATGGAAACTCTGATTTTTTATTTTTAAATTTCTATAACTCAGCGGCATTTCATGGGATCGCTTTAACCGAAGATGTTTTTTTCTCAAAATTGAAAGCTCTACAAAAATGTTCTTTTTGGCAAAGTCGTTACTCATACCGGGAAGGTGGTACGGGCCACTTAACCAGATTTTTGCATAAAATTCACGTTTTGTCGCAGTTATCTCGTAAATCACAAAAGCTACAGAAAAATTGTAAATTACAAACTTGTAGAGAATTTAGTTTTCTACAAAAAAAATCTTATGGACCAATTGCTAATATCAATATTAACCGAGATATTAACCATCATATATTATACATTTCACTGACGATTTTACCTCAATCGCCCCAACCAAAATGTCAGATTATATGTTTTCCGTAATCCTGATAAAATTACCTTCAAAATAAAAAAAAAATTAATCGCGCTCGAGTATTTCGAAACATCGATTTTTTTTACATCTTTGTGACTCGCCTACTTACGAAGGCCCCGCTCAAATTGTCAGATTATTGAAATATACACTCGTCTCGATGTAATCAACCTACCATCTTTTAATCTGACGCGCTCGAGTATTTCCGATGATCGACTTTTTTTTACTAATCTGACGGGGTGCTCTCAGCGAACGCCCCAACATTTAGGTTTAATAAATGGTAGGAGTACATTACATGGTGCAAGGTTTCTCCCCATATGATTTTCTGACGCGCTCGAGTAACGCGCAAAATCCCCTCTTGGGCTCCCCTACTACAAGCGATTATTCCACTGTGCGGTATCGTTTTACATAAAGCAAACTGATCAATATAATTTGAATAGTCGGGTGCTAATCATATGAATAACGAGAAGCGTCAGTGTGTCAGTATCATAAAACAGCTTACCCATGTCTCGTTGCTTGAGCACTCAATTAGTGAGACGCTCCTCGTTTTGTAGTTAAAGGTGCATGCAATGAAACACAATTATGATACGATTTAATGGCTGCCATTTTATTTTGCATGAGGTGCAGTGTTTTGTGTTAATTTCCGGTGTGGTGATGGTGAGAAATATTTTTTTGCTAGCTGTGCCAGCGACTTCGTCCGCGTGGAATAGTGACTTTCAGCAGCATTCTTAATTTTTTACGCTACTTATTTTGCAAATAAGACACATTCATGCGTTTTAGTAAACTATTGTTATATTATTTAATTTAAGTATATTTTGCACACGACGTTCTTATTTTTTCCATCTTTTGCGAAATAAAAAGGTTTTGTGGGATTGATACACGTGATTCTGCCACATAAAGTTGCCATAGGATTTTTTTCTAAACGGACACCTGCTACTTAAAGCGTCTGAGCCTTATTTATAATGACCAATCAGTGGGAATTAAAGGAAAACGGGGAATCAAAACATTTTCTCCTTTTGTCGTTCCAGTTATTCAGCCCTATCACAGATTCCATCGTAGAAAGCTTCCACACAAATCTACGAATTTCGAAATTCGTTCCACTCCGAATAGATAATGTGATAGCTAAATCGGGAAACTTAGACTTTTTTCGATTACGATGGAATCTGTGATAGGGCTGATTAATAAAATTTTTATAGCGCCGCATCCCAGATGTGTAATTTGTAGCTGTGTACAATTCTGGATTATTCATTATTGGATTACTGGAACACCAACTTGCTGCCACTCCTAATAATCCTATGAAATTGAGAAACTCTATAGGGTATGGTGTGACTTGCTCAGTATCCATAATATTGTCTATTGATAGACATTCACCAACATCCCCCAATGCGTCAAACATAATTTATTAGTTTATATGGTTAACTATCTCATTAGTTGGCGCTGAAATCGACAGCCATTCCCGATTACTAATTTTTATTTGAAGATCAAGATAGACACTTCTTCTCAGGTCAAATGTATTTTCGACAGTTTGACAGAAATCACCCCGCAGTGAAAAAACTTTTATCGGCCCAGCAGTTTTAAGGTTCCCGTTTACGGTGTGGATCCCGTAGAAATATAGGGATTACTTACTAAGCCCATGTCCTTCCTCAGGCTCTAGGCTATCTCTGAATAAAATTCCATTTAAATCGAATCAGTGGTCTGGGTGGGAGATGATAACAAAGAAACAAAAAAACGAACAGACAGAGTTAATTTCGGATTTATAATGCTACTAAAGTCTTCCATTCCCGTAGGAATATGAGGGTCGTTTCCTAAGGATGACTTAAAGTATATATTACTCGGGAATATTGCAGTATTCTAACGGTGGACATTTTTTGAAATGGGTGCTGTATTTTCCAAGTTCCCGTTCCCATGGGAATACAGGGATAAAACATATTGCATAACATATATGTATGTCCATCCTCAACTTCTAGACTGTCTCTGTACCAAAATTCATATAAATAGGTTCAATAGTTGGGTGGAAGAGTTTTTGAAATCGGTGCTGTAGTGTCAAAGTTCCCGTATACGTTCCTGCTCCGAATATAGGGAAAAAATATATAGCCTATGTCCTTCCTCAGGTTCTGAACAATCTTTGCACAAAAATTAATTTTAATCTGTTCATTAGTTTGAGCGGGAGATGGTAACATAGAAAAGTGAACAGACAGAGCTACTTTTACATTTATAATATTAGTTAGGATTTTGCTTTAAAATAAAAAGCACAGTTAGGAGTAAAAGTCAATTAACATAATTTGAGATATGTTGTCACATAATAAGCGATCTTTACTGAACTACAAGCGGTCATATTTTATTCAAATATACACTTTCTGTGCAGTATGCACCTCTCAGCATCACAGATCCTTTGAGTGGAAATCAAATTATTGTCTTAAATTCTAAACACAGTGTCGTTGGCGGTTTAATTGACAATTCTAAAAACTGTCAAAGAAAAAGTGGGCAAGTAAATGTTCAGCTGTATTCTTCGGGTTATATGGGTTATATTTGGTTCATTTAGACATTTAGAGCGAAGAGCATCTCATAGACATTTTTAGATATCTGAAGATTAACGAGGTGAGATGAGTAGTACACGTAAGTAAGTGTACAGGGCTGATAGCTCAACCACGTAAAAAGTTGTCTAATCACAATGGACCTAAAATTGGTGTAAGTGTGTCAGTTTGTTTTCCTGACAGCCATTTTAAACCCAACCTAAAAAGTTGTCTATTCCAAAAAAACAGTTTTTGAACAACAACAGCCTCAGATTATAAAAACGACTTCACTGTTGACGATGCTTCTTCGAAGGACATTGAGAGAGACATTTAAAATATTTCATTCGCGGCTAATCCTACAACCATCTTTTCATTATGATTATGCAATGCACTGTCGTTCAAAGGGCTACCTCGACTAGTTTCGCCTTGTTGATGGTTTCGGACAGAATCCTTGCATGATATTGGCCTAAAGTGCTTTAATCGTTTGCTGTGGGTTGTTGGCATAACATCGGTCCTTCCTTCACTCCCCACAAAAAAAAAATTCAAAAGAGTGAAATCGAAGCTCCTAGGTGGCCCATGTGTTATCAGCCAAGATGATTCTCCGCAACCGCAGCCACGTTCTCATCTTTGAAGAAGGGAATCCTAAGTGTTGTTCATTAGCATGAAAGTCTAACTAACTCGTTGCACAAAATTGCGTAAAGCAGGAGCGGTGGGTCTTCATTTCGGCCAAAAAACGCACTTTTTGAGCTACGCAGCCCTTAATTTAGAAATTAGTTTTCAGTGTTGTCCAGCGCTGTTGAAGCTGTAAAGCGAATCATCTCGTTTCGCGAGGTAAGATTTCGAGCGGGAAACACATATCAGTGTCAAAATAGTCTGTGACTTTCTAACTTTCAAATTGCAGTAATAAAAAATCGATCGAAAGTAATGAAACAAATAAACCCGATTGTTTTTACGAGCATTTTTTATCTCAAAGGGATGCTTATGATGATGCCATAACGACCTTAACATTCAAAATTTTGGACTTAACTCCTAAAAGCAGAGCAAAGAAAAAAAAGCAAAGTACTTGATTTCTCGTAGATCATTGCACTCCTCTGTCGAGATTTAGCTAATTTTAATTTCCAGGAAGTGAGTGGCGGAAGTCACTGCTGGTTTGTTTGGGGAGTAATATGATACCTCAAAGCACTAATCCACTCACTGGATTCTACTACTTAATGGATTTTCAGTGGAACATGAGAATGACTCACTCTTTGCAAAGTGAAATTGGCTTAGTCCCGGCACAGGTCAAAATTTGTTTTTCAACACATGTTCTGGTTGACACGATGAAAGAGTTTTAGGGAGTGGTTCGAATGGGTGGCAAAGACTATTTCCTGTCCACCTGCGCAAACCGCAAAACAATTTCTCCTATCCCGTTAATGCCGCGTGTTCCGTTCGGGCGATGCTCTCGTTTAGTTACATTTCAGATCTAAGTTCAGATTTCGAAAACTTGAGTTTTCAAAAACAGAATTTTGAGAATAAAATTTTGACCAACAAAGCAGTCAATGAAAAAAAAAATTGCATGACTTTTCAAGTTTTCCACGAAATTTCTTTCTTGCGATAATATCGCGATTCTGTAGGTCTGTCAATTTATGCGAAGTCGGTCTTTTTTCTACAGAGGCAGATCTTTAGGATTTTCGTTTGAGCTTCTGATCCAAACTCAGACTGTCAGCGTTAACTCAATGTCGGTCTTTCGGTCTATACCTTAAAAAGAGAACTACAAGTGCTAAAGGTATTTACCCAAAAAAAAATCCTGAATCCATTAGGAGTGCTTCCAAAAAGGCAAACCTAACGGAACGAACTAGTGGAAATTCTTGACGGAAACTTATAGTGGAACTTAGGATCCATGATGATTTTAAAAGAGCAATTTTAATTAAGAACGGACCATATCACTTTTATGTAAAGTCGCTACAAAAATAGTAAAGCTATTCAAATTGGAAACTTCTGAGAGTATTTCCTCAGATTTCTCCGGGACTTTCTGGCTAAAATAGAAGCACTAATGTCAACCTCCGCCTGATTGGTAGGTGCTACATTATATTGAAAAAGAACTTACAAGATCTAGACAGGTCGACGCAAAGAGTATTTATTAAAAAGCCTCAAGCAGATAGCCAGACTAGGTGCTTCAACTAAAAGAAAAACAAGGTACTTATTTCAAAATTCGAGAATAGAAATTGTCATTTACGTACTTTTTTGTATTTAGTATTGTACAAATAAATCAAAGCTGCAAAATGCTGGGAAAATCAATGAAATCAATGTGAGGATGTGTTTGAGTAGGCTCAATGTTCCTTGAATTTGAAGGTCGAGCATACATTCCTAAAAATATTATCTCCTGTCTTGCGTCTGTTTTCTATAAATATTGAATTTTGTGTTCTATTTTGAGTTCTCTCTTATTTAAGGTTTTAAAAATGACTATTTTTATTTTCATGTCACTTTCAAAAACAATATGAACGTTCCGAAGCAAAACTCGGTTAAATTCAATCAATTTCTTGGAAAAGTTAACAATGGGAAATTTCAGCTCCATTTGAAACAAAGATGTTTTCGTTCGTGCTGAGTTCTGTCATCTGAATGAGCATATCAATTTTCCAGGTCACCAGATCTTTTTTTATATTCAGTCTTCTCTTAAAATTGGATGTATGATGTTTTTTTTTATCTATCGGAAGCAGGGTTATGACCTGACTTAGACTATAAACAAATGTTCGAAGAGGAGAAATGTCGTTTTCTGTAAAAAAAAAAAAAAAAAATAGTTCTAAAAATCTCCAAAGGGGAAAGGACGTTGCGAATACTAAGGCTGACCTTCTCAATTATGTAATTTTGTCCCAGCTGCTAGACACAATTATAACTTATGGCGTTCAACTGTGTCAATTGTATGAGATAATCTGAATTTTTGTCAATTTCAAAAATTATCATTTTACTTCTATTTTAGATAAGCTACGTCACATATAATAAAGATTTGCTTGCATTGAACCGTGGTGTGATGGTTAGCATGTCTGCCTGTTAACCCAGAGGTTTGTGGATCGAATCCCAACAGAGGCAAAAATGTTTTTCCACGGGTATCGCCTTTCGCGAGCAATTGGCAAGTCCTCCGTTAGTAAATTCATTGCCATGAAAAGCGCTTTCTCGATTAGCCGTTCGGATTCGGCAGAAAATTGTAGGTCCCTTTCTTTCTCTCACAAGGCATGGTTGTGAGAAATGCGCTAGGCCCATGGGCTCCTCGCTCTGTTGCGCCACTCCGTTTATTTATTTTTGCATTGAATTATAACTTTCCCTTTATTCATAAGTCGAAATTAAATAAAATCACAATTATTATCAGTTTATGTCTTTGGCCATTCTAGTTCCACAAGTTGTTCTATTAAATAATCTTACAAAATTTCTCCCTTTCAAAATAATAAGTATTTTCATTATTTTAATAGAAGCTGGGTGACGTTTGCTATAAACTAAGAACAGGTTTGGTGTACTATTGAGTCTCTGTTTCATTTATTCAAAAGTTGCTGTAATGCAAATCACATTGACTTAAAATAACACTGCTTCTGGCAATGTAATCAAATTCTTTTTATAGTCGTCTTAATTGATGTGTTTATAGGAAATATCATCGTTTTGGTTTCTATTAAACCCTTGGTTGCAGTTTGAATAAGTATTGTTAATAATTTCACACATAATTTAGGTTAGGTTGATTTAGTTGGAAGCAGCAACATCTCACTCTGATCTTTGGTCACCGGTTTGGTGTGAAAGAGTTTTAAGGAGCAATAGTAATTAAAATTTTTAGTACTGGGCGTCCTTCCTGGATAAACTGGAGGTCTAACGTTCTGCGTGAATTTTAGGATGTTATTTAGTAGCAAAGATATGTCGCCCAGTTTGCCGAAAAGCCAAGCTGGGGCACTCACAGAAGAGATGGAATGATCCTTTCTCTGATGCCTTCTCGTCGAAGCATCTTTTTTCTATTTCCAGTGTTACTAACATCATAATCCTAAGGGGATCACTGCCTTTCCAGTTTACTGCTTCACACTAGTAATCTGCTCGTGGGGTACTCCGCGTTAATTTTAGAAAGCGTCGACAATCTTCCCGGGCGGTGTGGAGTCTACCCTTCAGATTGGGCTGATATCTAAATTTCTCACAATTGGAAAGCAGATTTTTATTCAAATGAATTTCTGAAATAGGCATGTCTGGATCAGAAAACGGGCAGCAGAAGTACTCAGTTTTTTTTCGGTCTAATACGGTACCCACAATCTTCTTAAACTGTTACCAAATTATTCAATGCTTTTGCAAGGATGTATGATCCTCACTTACAATGGTTCCTTCGTTAGCGAAGAATACATAGGTATTGTACTTTCGAGTTCTGCACCTTGTCTTCCAGCAGGTAGTCAAGGACTGTAACAACAAAGAGAAGTTGCCAAAAATGGTTCTAAATGTTTAGGTTTCTTAAGATGATGCTGGAAATTTTTCGGCCCTTCTCATCTGGCTATTATTTATAAATCTTACATCCACCCAAATCTAGAGTATTGTCATATCTTCTCAGATGCTCTTCTAACATTTTTGCACCTGTTTGACAGGGTACAAAAGAGAGCGTTAAGATTGATAGGTGATAGTTCAATTGTAGAATCAATTGAACCTCTTGAACATCATCGAAACGTTAGTTTCCTTACTCTCTTTTATTGAAGACGCTTCTTTGGGGTATACCTACTGTGATTTGCAATGCTTCGGTGACTCCCACTGGACATCTAAGCTTCTCCTTTAAATATATCCTCAATCTCAATACTTACTCGTTGTCTGAAGGTTAACAATATTTAATCTCGTCGTTGTCGATCGAATGCTTTATCGGAATCAACCACCAGAATGTGCAAATCCTTTATAAAACCACGTTCTTTGTCCATTAGAATCCTATTCTATCGCATCGCTGTTGCCTGGCCTGCGACAACCACGCATCAGTTATCGGATAGCTTTCTTTTCGTCGTCGGCTACCCAATCTCCGCTCAAGGATCTTCAAAGTTCGGACATCAACTTGATCGAATGGTATAGTTATCATAACTTTGTGTATCTCCCTTTCCTTTGTTCATGGGTAGAAGGTAACTCTTCCTTTGTTGCTTATATAAGCTATCATTTCCTATAAGCTTTAAGATATGAATCGTCCAACTGACATCTTGTCTGGGCCAACACTTTTGTCTTTTTTAGTTCTCAACTACCTCATTAGCTTCTTCGACTGCGATGCCGGGTATTTACGTTAAGTTAGGTTCAGCTTCTGAAAAGTGCTTTCGAAGAAATCGTTCGTTCAATAATTCATCACGATATTGTGGGCACATGTATAGAAATTTATCGCATACCACAAGCAGCAGTCCTAAGGGATCTTTAAAGAACTTTGTTCAAAATTTCTTAAGTTCTTAAGTTCTTCTGTGAGCGACAATTTTGAATACGGTTGCCCCCTTAGTCAAGTTGTTTTGTAGTATTTCTTGAACTTCTTGTCTTGGAGACTTATCACTGATTAAGCTTCATCATTGCACCACTTTTAATCTCCCTTTGAAACGCTTTATCCAACCCCTTCGTTCGTTTGAATTGGGGAACACAGTTAATGTTTGGCGACCCAAACACGCGCAACACGTTTTTAACCGTGAACGCATGAGACTTTCATACCTAAATAACAATTCTGGAATCTATCCGTAAAAAACCTTCTCAGCAATCTGCAGAACTTGGCTGTTCTGCAGAATGCTATCACACTCGCTTTGTTCACTATTGGCTTTTCACTTGTCCTTCCTGTTGAACCATTTACATATTTAATGCGATTTTGTAGCATCGCATCGTTGAATGTATTCGTAGTAATTCAATTAATTTAGATGGACTTTTTGTCTTACAGAAACCAATAAAAAAGAAAATGCTTTTTAGCTCTTCATCTTAAATAGCCTCCCTCCTTTATAAGATTTTCCACTAATACGATCTTGTTTGCGAGCACTCCATCTGCATTTTGATTTTTTAACATTCTGCAGTTTTAAGAGATGTTAATTACTTCAAATTTAAATCAGCGAGCATTTCATATGACGTTGATGGTTTCGTCACCTTGCATGAGTCAGAGTTACAAACTGCAGTAAAAAAGACACGACGGGCGTTTAATTTGCGCTCTTCTTTGCGTCATGCTTTAAACGGTTCTTTTCTGATTCACTCCATACACGAATCAGAACAATTTATTATAAAAATACTATAAATTAGAAAATGTTTTCATAAAACTTTCTTCAGTTTTAGTGTCTGTATTCGCCTCATATTTGTTAAGTACTTAAAAGCATAGATTTGTTTTTTTTACGCTTCTTAGGCGTCTCGCCGTCGCCAAGAATGTGTACGCATTGATAAATTGAGACAACTTAATCTTTGCTTAGCTCAAGACTGAATATTCATTTTGTTTTTATTATTTATAATTATTAAAACGTGTTCGTATAAATAAAACGTACTCAAATATTCATCTTCAGCATCTGGCGCTAAATAAGCTTTACGAAAGATTGAATACGGTCTAGGGTGCCACGACGTTTTTATTTAGACTCTTACGTCCCACTTCATAAATTTTTTTTTTTTAAATTTATGGAAGTGTCTCCGCGAAAGGCTCCTTGTTCACAGTAAAAAAAGCGAAAAAGGGACAAGTACGTGTTTAATAAAATATTGGAAAACTGCTGTACTAACATATTCTCAAAGAAATTGCTGTTCTTCTTTATATTTATATATGTAGGTTGGAGTAAAACAACAGCTTTCTAAAACAACAGCTTTCTTCTGTTGAGGCTTTAAATCTCCAACTTCTTTAAAGAGGAAAATATTTCAGAGAAATTTATTTTCTCATATGCAACTATTTAATTTGAGGGATCTGGAGACCTCACAACTGGGGAGTTCATTATGTGTTCTTACATATTCAGACAGCACTCAATTTCCAATCCAATTTTTCTTTTTTTGTAATTTGCAGTTGTGGCTGCCACAACAGAAACCGATTATTTTTGATCGATTTTTTTTTCCATTTCTTGACGAACGCACACACACAAACTCCCCAACAAAGTAAATCTTAAAAACCGACTGACATCGACGAAATCGAAAATGTTTCAAACTACCCTTCCAACTTTTGTTATTTGTGGAGAATGGTATATCCCCCAAAGTAGATGTAAACTGACATATTTTGAATTGAACGTTCACACTAAAAATGAGCTGAAGAAATACATTTTGATAAGTAAAGTAAAAAGAAAAATCAAGTAAAAGGACATTTTCGATTGAGGGGAACACTTCATTTGGTAAAGATGTTCTACATTGTAGACCGAACATATAGTTTTTGTTGTCTAGTCAAGTGGTTTCAAAAGGGATCAACAAGGAAAGTTTTTGCGTAGTTGTTTTGTGTGGCTTGCTTCTTAGTTATAGGATGTTAAACATAAATTTGAAGTTGTCAAAGAAAATCTTTTGGAGCAATCATGTAAAATCATCAACAACTCTTAACTTGACAAGTGAAATTTTGAGGCAGATAAAATAAATAAATGAATAGGGTGGTGCAACAGAGCGGGGAGACCTGAGGTCTAGTACATTTCGCATAGATCTGACTTGTAAGGAAATGGAGGGGACTGCAATTTTCTGTCGATTCCGAACGGCTATTCGAGGAAAGGCTATTCATTTACCATCGGAGGACTTGACAATTCCTTGCGAAAGGCGATACCCGTGTAAAAACTTATTTTTGTATTCTGTTGTGAATACGAAACACGAACCTGCCGCGTAACAGGTACACATGCCATTGAAATTTTAATTTTTAGGCAGTTAAATTTTAAAGCAAAAAAGGTAGATTACTTTTAATTTTGTTACATGTTATTTATGAATTGCCAAAAAAAAAAAAAAATTTACGAAGATCGGTGAAAGTAGAAGACAGAAGACTTAAAACATTTTCTGTTGGATAATTTATTATTATTTCTGTATAACTATCTTCAGGGTAGCCATCGACCTTACCCTTTCATATAAAAAGAGGCTGTGCCTGTTGAATTTGAAAAAGCATTCGATGGACAACCACATTATCTGATATCATAGACATAAGAGAAACACGTGTATAAATGAAATCAGCGTTATATTTGAAAATTTGTGAGAAATGGAGGGACCTAAAATGTGTTGCCGATCTCAAACAGTTAATATTGAAAGCATCTTCCATTTGCAATGATCAATGAACTTGCCAATTTTTAGTGAAAGGCGATACCCGTGCAAAAAAAGTTATTCAAAACTACGATACTTACGGCTAAATATGCTTAAAACTAGAATTTATCATTGAATAAATTGTTTAATTAAAAAAGTGCCTATAACCGTGTATTTTTCGAACCAGTAGCTAGTACAGTATTCGAGTTGAGGGTAAATTCCAAATAGACCAAAAGCTGATTTTGTGATCTATCATTTATGTGGTTATCTCTTCGACCTCACCTCGAACGCCCATCCTCGCCCCCGGCTGAAAAAGAAACCTGCCAGACGGTTGAATCTGATATAATGGTGCGTGTATCTACACATACATGTGCATTATTTTTGGTTATCACTCCACTCCAAAAATTTGCTTCTAGCTCTTAGACAAAAAGTATTTTATTTTGTATTTCAATATCGCTTCCAGTAGTTGAACTCTACTTGTTGTCACGTTTCAAAAGTATCTGTGAAATTACTACAAATTCATTGTTTTATCAAAGTTTAAAGTTAATGTTTATTGAACGATATATATACCGGGTGCGACAAAAGTATGGAAACCCCTGACAGAATATGCATTAAAAAAAATCAAAGACCCTATATCCGACGTATTTTTCGACGAGGAATCCGATGGTGACCTTGAATTTGACCTTGGACGTAACCTTGAAGCCCCAGCGACTCAAAAATCAATAGTGGCTTCATCTTCTTTCTGGAACTAGAACCTTTTTTATCTACAGTAGTTCCATTTCTGTTTTTACTGTGATAAATTACGACAGTAAAATCCTTTGTTATTCCCCAAAGAAACTCAACGCTTTTTGGAAGCGTTGAGTTGGCGGCGAAATGCTTCGCAAAAAGGTTAGCTTTTTCAAGAGAGCTAACAAAGGGTGTGTAGCTGGAAACGAGCGTTGGAACCGAAGATGTTGTTGTGTTCCGGATGTTTTTAACAAACGACCAAACATTTTTACTACCTTTGGGACATTATAGTATTTTTTGTCTTAATTTTTGATCATATAAAAATTTCGTTCGTCGAATATGGACGTTGCTGGCTTCTCTGCTTAGACCTTTTCCGATTTTCCTCAGTTGGGTTGGCTTTGTATCGTCGCAAGCTTACTTCTCTAGCCCTGATAACTTCTTTACAGCTCGAATCAAAACCAAGAGTTTTCCTTGGGTTTGATACTTTTCACCCTGTTCGGGATGAAATTTCTCATTCCACTGGAATCAAGGTCACTGTCAAGGAAACATAGTGACGAGTTAAAGTTCTTAAAGAAAATATTTAGACCGTCCCAGTTGGCTTTCTCGTATTGCCAGACAGTTCTCTTTAGGATTTTATCTTTAACTGGGTTATTTTGGCACGTGAAATAAGCAGATATGAGACAATGGTCTGATGTGCCTAGAGGCGATAATACATTCATGGTTTATTTATCAGGGTCAAGGGTGTTTTCAGCTCGACCACCAACGTCAGATATTCGAGTCGGCACGTCAACCAGCTGAGTTAGCTGGTTAAACTCAGCAAAAATCTCTGCATCCATTCCTTCGGGTGTTGTCTGGCCAGAAAAGCGAAGCCAAGAAGAATTGTGTATATTGGAACCGCTCGTAATGACAATTTATTGGATAGAATCTGACAGAGCATCAAATTCTAGAGAAGTTGAATTTCTGTTAGAATTTGGACGATAAAGAAAACAGTAGTGGATGATGTGCTTGTTGATTGAAAATTTGAACCACATGAAATTAAAAAAGGAATTGGAACCTATACCATATTGTGGTTGGAACTGGTAAGCAACATAATTTCTTATGTAGACGGCGGGACCGTGGTGGGAAAAAAATAAAGGCACTAAGTTATATCCATGTAGCTTGAACTCCGAAGGATCAGAATTCTGTCCAACTTGGGTTTCGCTTAGTGCCAAAATAGCTGGCCTGTACAAAACAGTGTGGAGGTACGCAGGCAAGAAATTCGCTCTCAGCCCACGTATGTTGCTGTAATCAACTCTAAAATCATCCATCATTACAAAACAAAAAAAAAATAAAAGTTCTTTTTCGTTTATGTGTTATGTTTTACGGGGAATCTCTCGATTGTATCGTACTTAATTTGTTATAAGCTTATAGGATTTCGAGAGGGGGAGGAATGGGGTATCTAAAAAGTTAAGATGCGTAGTATCGGAAGTGGGTGGATTGGACGCCCAATAATATTATGAAGAATTTCGAAGCAAAACTATAAATAACGAGCTAAGACCTTTAGTTTTCTATAGTCATAATGACAGAGAGCTGAGTTCATGACATTTCACAGACCTGCTAGTAATTAGCTTTTAGAAGAAGCCAGTTTTAAGTTAAATCGATAGTCATTTGGTGCCTGAATCAAAGACAACGGACCATTGGTGCTGCATTTGCTTGAAAGCAATATTTGTCGTATCGGAAATAATTCCATATTTTTATTGACTTATGTCTCGTGAAGTTATGTCCTTGCGTTAGTATATTTTAGTTAGTTAGTTGTACTCAACTACTTCATTATTTATTTTATTGAAGGACTTTTAAGTAATAAATCAATCGATATCCCAAATAATTACAATATCCGAAAATAAATAATGTTGACACTCTATACTACAAAATAAATCATTTGCATCTGATAACTATGTTAAAATTTCTGTTATGCAAAAACCCTGTGGCTTTCAAAATCAAACCCTTTTCCCGCTTAACGCCCGCGGAAACTTAATTTAAGCTCATCGATATATTTTTGCTGCCCATAATTAATTATGTTGCTTTAAGCTAATCCAAACTAGTACGCACTACTTGTTTGATTCCATGATATGGTCTAATAGGTTTTTGGGTTGCGAAGATTCAATCATGTATCCCGTTACCATCAATGTGTCTTCCTTCAACTGCGCTTGGTGATATTAGGTTATATGGTTGTGTTTGACTAGCGTTTGGGTGAACACCTTTTTTATACAGAATACTTTGTAGCAAAAACGATATTTTTATTATTTATTTTTTTCTCATTCTAATTTTTATAATTCTCTAACTACAAATTATGCTGCAAATATGTGAGTAAAAATAGTATTTAATGATTTTTAAAAAAACCATTTTCACAAATTCAAATCAAAAAGTTACTGATGTTAGCATATTTTTGAAGAAAATTGAACGTTGTACAGATAAGCGTCCTAAATCGAAAAATGTCTTAACCTATAGATTCGAAAAAGAAAGAGGTCAAAATGCCTGCAACAGTTGAATTTTTACCTTGAATAACTTTGAAACGATCACTTTAGCGAAAATTGCCGGTCGCATAATGGTCAGCATATCTGCTTGAAACGTGGAAGGTTTTTGGTTCAAATCACAGAAACATTAAAAAATGCTTCTCATAGGCATCTATGCGGGAAATTGACAAGTTGCTTTGCATGAAGGATCTTAGAGTTGCTTTAATTGGACAACGATTTTGGGCGAAAAATGCCCTTTGCTGACGAAGCTTATTTTCATTTCGGAAACTACGTTTCGGCATCTGAGGCCTGGAAAACCAGCACGTTAATGTCGAGAAGTCAATACATCCACAGAGGTCAAAAGTTTCGTGCAAACTGTGGAGTGGTGTCATTTGACTGTAGATTGGATCATTTTTCTTTGAAAATGAGGCTGGAAGCAAAATTTCGCTCAACTGTGGAAATCACTGTGGAGTCATGTGAACCGACTTTTTTCTACTGAAAATGATACCATTTCTTTGGATGACCTCAGTTGATGCAGGATGGCGCATTATGGCATACAGCACATACTTTGGCGACATCACTTGGCTGCCATGGAACTGCGATTTTGGATTATTTTTGTGGGGAACTGGGAGGAACCGAGATGCAAATGGTTGAAACACTTAAAGCCAATATCATACAAGATATCCGTAAACTACAGTTCGAACCCATCAACAAGGACTTGAATAAAATTAAAGTGATAGAATGCGCTATTGTGAAGCTAGTCGAGGCAACCACTAAAAACGACGATTTGTTATTCGACAACTAGATAGATAGATAGTTATATAGATATAGTTTTTATTGTTCTATTATAAAGCTTACAAAAAAAAAAAGCATGGCATTTTTGCCGTCTCAAAACGTAAAAATAAATCAATAAATATAAATAAGATTTTTCCTTTCAGTTAATTATCACAGGTTTTAAGAAAGAACTTGCAGTACCAAATGTATTTTTCGTTTAAAAGGTTTCATTTATAATACATTTTCTACGAAGGGTAGCTAGTCTGCAGAATTGGCGCTTCCAAAAGAATCCCTTCTTATTTCTTTAAAAATCGGACATTTTCCCGTAAAATGAGCAACATCTTCTCTTTCTTTTAAGGGGGTCTTCTCATCAGTGGCTTCTCAACAAGGTTGTTTTTTAGGTTTTTTTTTGAACATCAAAACAACGAGAGAAACAAATGATCTTTTGTGTATTTTTTAACATATATTTATTCAACAAAACAAAGTTTTCCAAATGTCAAAATAAGTAAAAATTGCGGATTTATAAACAATCTTGCGCAGCAGTTCGCCACGGACAACTCAAACTCAGTGAAAGATTCAGCCCGTAATTTTTTTCTGCAACCAAAAATTGAAGTACTTATACATAGTATAGACTATTATGGTGATTGAATGTTGAAATTTAAATAATTTAGTAATTTTTCAATAAAGTACTCGATTTTTCGACTTTTTTTTAGCAGTAAGTGCGTTAATAACATTGTAAAATGTGAATTTTTTATAAATTTTTTTAGTTCAGTCTGTGCACAATTACATAATCTAAAAAACAGTGTCTTACTTTTATACATAGCTTTCATAGTTTATTTTTAAACGTGCACGGAATTTTAAAAAAACATAGTTTTCAGCAAATGGGCTTTAAAGTTTTTAGAAGGAAAAAAATCGAATAAAAGGGAACTTACAGGAATGAGATGTTAGTCAGCTATACCCGGTCCGTACAGCAATCCAATCAAATCAATGACAAAGAAAAAAAACCGGTGCAAGTGTTCCACGAACACAATAAAGGAAAGCCACCTGCGCGAAACACGGGAGGGCGCGCGGCCTGGCTCGCGCTTGCGCCGTGCTAGCCTCTCTTCGGAACTGTAACTTCTAAACAAGTTTAAGATGGGTTCTGAAACTTTGCGAGAATATTCTCAAATAATAAAACGATAAAAAAAAATTGATTTTTTGAAGCTGACTGATGAGGAGACCCCTTTAAGTTGCATAGCGAACATATAATGAGTAAATCTTCTCTATGCGGTTTGAAGTTCAGTGGTAGAAGTTCTGCTCGCAGTTTTACCATTGTTGATATTTCTGCAATACTATTCTTGTCATTGAAGTAGTTTTTGTCCCCCAGATTGTGTTCTAATCTGCCGTAAATTTGCCTATGAATAGATTCAGTTACATCATTCAAGAATTTTTCTCGTTGTCTGAGGTCTACGGTAAAAATTTGCTGGTAAAGTGTCGTTTCTAGCTCTTTAATATTGGTATAATTTACGTTTATTTCTATGCCACATTCTGCAGTTGCTAGCTCTATCCAATCGGCGTACCAGCCTGTTTTGTTCCTTATGGCTTGCAGAGCTTCTATCTTTGGAAGTCGATTATCATCCATCTTCAATGCCTTCAATATGCAATCCACTAGAATTTTCAAAGTTCGTATGAAAAGCGGGGATAAACCGGTTTCTAACATGATGACGTAGTTGGGTGTACTATTCGGCAATTGAAAAATTCTTTTGCAATAGTATCGCAGAAGCTTCTCGACTGTATCATACATCTTCGTTCCCCAAGTTTGCGCCGCGTAAAAGAGCACCGATTCTGATGATGCCTAAAATATCCTGTACTTGCTGCTATGGGCTATATTTTTGTTATAGAAACATTTATTCCAAATTGAGTCCACTGCACTTTTAGCTTTCATGAGTTTTTCTTTTAAATGTTTTTTTTCATATTTAGAGTTCTTGTGAAATTCACTCCTAGGTATGTATTTAAATTCTGTAACAACTTCGATGAGTTCACCATTTTAATTCCATTTTTCGTTTGCGCAATTGCGTCCCCCTCCACGTTTGAAAATCAAAACCTTGGATTCTTTCTGACCTGAATCCTGCTTGAAACTCTTTCAGGAGTTTGTTTTCATCAATCCATTTGGTAAGGCGTTTTTGCAAAATAAGCGTGAATATCTATATGACGCGTTAAGGAACTATATATGTACCTCTGTAGTTGGATGTTCATTCAAATTCCCTTTCTTGTATATGGGAAATTTAATGGATTCCTTGAATTCCTGTGGCATTAGACCAGTCTCCATTATATTGTTATATGTACATAAGTGTCAGCTTGGTGATCAGTTCCATACTTATAAATTTCAGCTGGTATACCATTTGATCCAGAGGCTTTCCCGTCTTTAAGTTTTTCTAAGGTTGAGGTCACTTTTCTATACCCTATCGCAGAATCAAGAACTTTACAGTACAAAGATGGAGTTGCATATTGAAAAGAAAGTTTTTCTTGTGCTGGATTCAACAATCTTTCAAAGTGAGCTGCTAGAAGTTGCGGACTTAAACTTGAATGTATTGAATACCTTTTGACATTGAGTTGTTTTGCCAGGTTCCAGAAATCCTTCGAGATTCTACATACTGCCAATCGTCTCGATTCAGCTTCAAAAAACGCAGCCTTTATTTGTTTACATAATTCCTTGTAAGTCTTATTGGCAATTTAGATATTGGTTTTTGAAGTGCTCATCATTTGAAGATCTATAAGCTTTTAGCCAACCAAACGATAAATGTCGCATTTTTTGCAGTCTGTGTCATACCATGGCACAATATTCCACAACTAATTTAACGATAAGATTATAGTAAGTAAGAAGAAATTTAATTTTATAAATTTTATTATTAGTATTTGTACTTTTGAATAGAAACTTGTAAATGGGGCCAACCATGTTTATATTCTTTCACATATAATTCAAATTAAAACCAAATCATTTCTTTTCGATGAGTTTCCCTTTACGCAGCAGTCTGCTCGTTCTTTTCTGAATCTGATAAAAAACTCATTTACCTTTTCAAGCTCTTCTACGTCCTCATTTTGTAAATACTGTCAGAATTTTTTATTTTGTACTCCTCCTATAATAATAAATGAAATCATAATAACATTCAAATAAAAGTAAAGAGACCAAATAAATTATTTATCTTTAGTTTCCCCCATTGATTCATGTTCCTGACATATTTGCCTGATCGTCGACCTAATCGTTCAATTTAAACGCTCGTGAAGTCATCCAGCTATACCCAATCTCTGTTGTATCGCTTTACAAATCGTTGAAATTTTTCAAGCAAATCTGTCAAGCCCATCTCGTTCAATGTGAGCCCTGCTATAAACAAATTTGTCCGGTTAGCGAATTTCATCTCTCGAGTCTCATGTTGCTGATAAACTAATTTTGTTTTTTTTGTTGTTGTTTTGCCCCAAAAACCCAACCGGATTAATTTCAGTTTATGAGAGTTTTATTGTTTTTACTTTGTCAGTCAAAACAGATACAGAAGAGATAAACATCTGCAAAGTGTTTAATCCTTTGACAGATTTAAAATATTACGTATACGCCGCAGTATTTGATTACATTTCTGACACATTAAGGCAGTAATATACGTCGTACATATACATGAGCCAGCCTATCACCCTGTGTACTTACTAGGGTAGGAGTAAAAACAAAATGAAAAAAAGATTCTTAATTGCTTTGAGAATATTTGCGTAACAGAGTAGCAAAATAATCCCATCACATACACAACGTGTATTTTCATAGAACTAATGAACACAAACCCGACAAAAAGTCCTGTTAATCTAGAAACATGTCACACACCTATATCTACCCTTATCATGTACTACCTACATACCTACCTACCTATCTACCTACTAACCAAGCAATATCTTCTTTCTAGTCTAATATACACCCTCTGTTATACTTTTTGTTTTTAATTTTCAGGCTCTGGGAAATTTATACTTTGTCCATCGGTCGCTGAGCGGAGTGAAAATATGGAATTTCCTTTCACACGAATGGGACTCAGCCGAAGGGAAAAACATTTACACGGGCAACATTGAGACTATCTCAACCAAAGAGAAATCTAAATTTCCGCAACACTTCTTTCCGGAAGTATGTATATATATAAAATCATATAACCTAACGTATTTGTATACATATATATAGCTATAGCTTCTCAGCTCCATGTATTGCTTTGTTCTATTTATCTGCTTATGTTTGTTTACCTGTTTTGCTTTTAAAGACGAAAATAAACAACTCACGTCCTTGGTTATTAGTACATAATCGTCTATTGTTTTTATTTTGTTTGTGTATATTTTTTGTATTAAATTTTGTAATTGCTTTATTTTTAGTGTAAATGGTCGCGCAAAGGGTTTATGCGTACACGCTGGGAAATCAATGGAACTGTTATTGATCTCGTCAATATTCATCTATTTCATGATGCTTCTAATTTAGCCGCTTGTGAAGAGTTCCCTTCGGTTTATTGTAAGACAAGAAGGAGAGCGCTCGTTCACACGCTTGAAAGGTGAGTGATGAGAACATTATTTGTTTAAATGTACCAAGTACCACGGCCACCAGCCATGCAGCCATCAGCCAGGTATATGTACCTTTGAAGGTTTTTGTTGTTGAGAAGGGGCTTTATAGGTCATTTAACATTGAAAATAGTGGGAATGAATGAGGTTGCTTGTTTTTGTTTTTTGTATAGTGCTTGAGGGTTGAAAGCGTCAATGTTTGCATTTCAAAATTAGGTACACACTCCTAAAGGCTTAAAATGTTGAGAAAGGTTTAAGATTCTGTGTGTCTTACTGTGTGTGTATGTGTTTTTTTTTTGTTTTAGTTTGCAATGGAAGTTTTGTAAGTAGCAACACCTACAGACTTGTTGCGTTTGCTTGACTGATTTACGGGTACAGCTGTAATGGTGTGATGAATCGTGTTTTGAGTTTAAATTGCCTATTCATTTAAATAAAGGTCAACGCAGTAAAGTTTACACTCAATTTAGTTCATTCGAATTAAATGTGAATCCCTGACCTGGGTAGTCCTTTGTCTCTTTAGGGAAAAAGGCGACTATAAGTTATTGTTTTTGAATGTTAATACGGTTTGACATTTTCGTCCTTTTGTCATTTTAAGACAACCTGCAGAATTAAATCCAGTACGGTTTGATGAGTTTGTTAAATGTCTGAAGTTGATTTGTTCTGTTGTATTGACATTCTGAAGCCTGAAACCGGTTCATGGTTTTGTTTTCAATGCAATCTTACTTTCAAATCCAAGACACGAAGCTTTTTCAACATAAAAAAGGTCGGGTGGTTATAAACTTTCAATATTTTGTGTGGTATGGGTGGAAGATCAAAATAAATTTGTTTGTTGTTAGAACAAAAGGGAATTTGCCACAACCTGTACAAAACAAATTTCCAATAAGTTATTTGTACCATCATCTTATTTACTTACTTAAGGTGGCGCTACAGTCCGGGTCGGACTAGGGCCTCAACCAACATGCTTCTCCAGCCAGCTCGGTCCCTAGCTAGCTGCCTCCAGCTTTGCACGCCAAGTTGGTTGAGGTCCTCTCCTACTTGCGTGCGCCACCTGAGTCGCGATCTTCCTCTAGTGCGCCGTCCCTCGGGATTGGATTCGAAGACTTTCCGGGCCGGAGCGTTGGTTCATGACCCAGCCATCTAAGCCGCTTGACCTTGACTCGTTTGACCAGGTCAGTGTCGCTGTACAGCCCGTACAATTCGTGATTAAATCTTCTTCTCCACTCTCCATCTATGCAGACGGGGCCAAAAATCACCCGAAGAATTTTTCTCTCGAAGCATCCTAAAGCGTTCTCATCTACCTTTGACAAGGTCCATGTCTCTGCGCCATATATAAGAACCGGAATGATAAGTGTCTTTTACAGGGACACTTTAGTTGCTCGAGAGAGGACTTTACTACTCAATTGCCTTCTTAGTCCGAAGAAACAGCGATTGGCAAGAGTTATTCTTCGTTTGATTTCGTGTCGTTGTCTGAATTAATAGCAGCGCCTAGGTAGACAAAATCCTTAACTACCTCAAAGTTATAGCTGTCTATCGTGACGTTCTGTCCAAGACGTCGTCGGTGTTGGGTGTCCTTTCTTGCGATGACAGCATATATACTTGTTCTTGCCCTCATTGACCACTAAATCCATCTTCTTCGCTTCCGTCTCAATGCTCATAAACGCGCCATTGACATCACGCTGCGTTCTTCCAACTATGTTACTATCGTCGACATTTCCAAGCAATTTGACGGATCTTTGAAAGATTGTACCTTTTGTGTTGACGTGGGAGTTTTGCACTATTCTTTCAAGAACGATGTTTAAAAAATCGCATGACAGTACATCGCCTTGCCTCAAACCTTCTTTGAAATCGAATTGATCGGTGAGACCTTTTTCGACCCTGATGGAGCAGCGTGCGTTCTCCATCGCCATCCTACACAATCGGACAAGTTTGGTAGGCATGCCAAAACAAGACATGGCTCTATATAACTCCTCCTATAGATGCTGTCATACGCGGCCTTAAAATCGATAAAAAGGTGGTAGGTATCGATTTGAAGCTCCTTGGTTTTTTCGAAGATCTGGCTTAGTGTGAAGTTTTATACCATCATCTAAACTTTTAAAATCGAGAGCATTTTCCAGGAGATTCACAGCACAGCCGTAGAAGCTAGGGACACAGTTAAAAACTCCGATAAAGGAGTAATTTAATGTAAACTTAATGTTAAGTTGCTCGGCGAGACATCAGGTTTAGATGTCTCACGATTCTCATCTCTAAGCTTATAGAAGATGATAGTCTGCCTAAGCAATGAATTGGGAGGGTGAAATTCTCCCAATATGCAAAAGGAAAGGGAGATAGACTAAGTTGCGATAGCTACCATTCGATCAGGTTGATGTGATAGTCAAACTGGTTTTCCGGTTTTGTGAAGAAAAAAATAGTCAAAATACCACAACCCGGTGCCACTAACAATTTTACTTTCTGATGGGACTTTTTCTTTTCATATAACTCCCAGTACATTCTTTGAAAAAATTTCCCTAATTATAAAAGTTTGCGAAGAAATGAAACTATTCAAGCAAATGAAATACAAAGTATAAATAGTTCTCCATATGTTTGGGTCCTTCTATACTAAAATCCCATAGAGCTTCGCCCTTTTTACTTTTTAGGCAGTTACTCCTGTAATATCTTTCCCTTTTTTCTTTACATGTCTTGTTAATTTAGTTATTTGACTACTTGGTATGATGACCTGAAATTCATTTATTTAAATACAAATTTTCGAGTGACGTTCGGGGTGTGGTTGAAAGTTGAAAGAAGAGTGTCGCCACGCCTAAAACGTCATTCGAGATATTTTATTTATTTAAATGTCCTATAGTCCATATCATATTAGCTGAACACATTACACGGTTCTGTATCTCGGAATCATGATCCACGTCATTCCTACTTCCGTTCCCTTTTAGATATGAAACTTGTAGAGGTATCCCAAAGCAATTCGTTTTTATTTTCGTCTTTCGTTTCAGGTTTGTTGTGGCAGTTTTAAAGTTTGAAAATTCTATTGTATTTTAAAAGTTCAGAGTAAAAAATATCCGTTTTCGTGAACACATTCCTTGAGTGAGTTCATGTCTACATTTGTTTGCTTTTTTTTTAATGACTTGTTCGAAGAGCTGATAGGGGGAATAAACTAGTGAGATTCAGTTGAGTGCTTTCAATGCAATCTCAGATTAAAGACGACCACTATTCCGCTTACGTTTAACTTAACGTAGTTAAAAACTTTACTTTGAGTCTGAGGTTTTTTTTTTGCAAAACAAGTCTTCATATTATAATCCCTGTTCTTCGGATGTGGAACTGGAATAATTGAGTATGCTCATTGGGTTCTGATCTAAGCAGCATTGTTACATGGGATCATAAAAACGGAGTAAAATTCAATGCCTCGAAAACTCAATGCTTTCTCTCGTTGTTAAAGCTTAACATTCCCCCATTGCCATTATCCATGAATGGTACCCGCATCCAAAAAACCGAAAAGCTGTCAGTACTTGGTATGTGTGTAAGCGATGATCTTCGTTGGAATAATCACATATTTGAAGTCGGCAAAAACGCTGCTAAATGCTTAGGCTCCTTGCAACGATATGCAGGAAGGTCTTTACTCTTTCTGATCTGGCTACAATTTATAAGGCCTTCATCATCGGTCCAAAACTAAATTATAACTCCCATATCTGGTCAGGTGCTCCTCAAACATCTTTGCGCCTAATTGATAGGGTACAAAATAGAGCGTTAAAATTGATAGGTGATAGTTCAATCGTAGAATCGATTGATTCTCTTGAGCATCGTCGAAACGTTGCCTGTCTCACTCTCTTTTATCGCTTTTTTCACAAACAGTGCTCTAGTGAAATAGCCAGTTGCATTCCTCCCCTGAAACCATTTAGCCGCAACACTCGTCTCACTAGGAATGCTCATCAGTTCTACCTTGAGCCCAACAACGGGCGCTCAGTCAAGTACAGAGATTCTTATTTTAGTCGCACCACACGAATGTGGAATGCTTTACCTGGCTCTGTATTTCCCCTGCATTACGATTCGCAAAGGTTCAAAAGCAATGTGCATCGGTGTCTCCTATTAAATCGTCTCCTATTTTCCTAAATGCTCGCACTGTCTTCTATATAACATTATAAGTGTATTCATAACCCCTTGATGTGCGCGCTAATTATTAAAAAAAAAGTCTTAAAATGCTAAACTAAGACATTTTTGGGATATTTCCCTGTACATCCGCCGTTGTCGTTGTCGTTGTCGTAGTCGTAGTCGTTGTCGTAGTCGTTGTCGTTGTCGTTGTCGTTGTCGTTGTTGTTGTTGTTGTCGTTGTCGTTGTCGTTGTCGTTGTCGTTGTCGTTGTCGTTGTCGTTGTCGTTGTCGTTGTCGTTGTCGTTGTCGTTGTCGTTGTCGTTGTCGTTGTCGTTGTCGTTGTCGTTGTCGTTGTCGTTGTCGTTGTCGTTGTCGTTGTCGTTGTCGTTGTCGTTGTCGTTGTCGTTGTCGTTGTCGTTGTCGTTGTCGTTGTCGTTGTCGTTGTCGTTGTCGTTGTCGTTGTCGTTGTCGTTGTCGTTGTCGTTGTCGTTGTAGTTGTCGTTGTCGTTGTCGTTGTCGTTGTCGTTGTCGTTGTCGTTGTCGTTGTCGTTGTCGTTGTCGTTGTCGTTGTCGTTGTCGTTGTCGTTGTCGTTGTCGTTGTCGTTGTCGCTGACGTTGTCGTTGTCTCTGCCGCATCACATTAATGCTAATATCGTTGTTGTTATCGCTACTGGAAATTTGTTACCATTTATTTGTGACGAACGAACAATTTGGTTGTGCTAACGACAGCGATTTACTTAAACCTGCAGATATCAGACTTTTCGTTTTCGCCATCGTTTGGTAGGTAAAATGCGTTTGTACTTTTCGCACACAACTTATCTATACCTATCTATACAACTCGCTTAGTTGTATTTTCTAACCTTACCTACCATCTTTGATATTTTTATGAGCTTCAAATACCTTTTTTCCCGACTTATTTACTATATTAAAAAATTCAGTTAGTTTCGCTCCGATGAGTTTGATTTATTCTGTTAAGCAGATGACGACGTCATGATAGCATTTTTTCGGAGACTATTCTAGTGACAGGTTTTTTCTCTACTCAACTAGTTCACAACGGAAAAGTTGTAATTAAAGACCTTTTCTACTTACATACATATTTAGTGCTTGATAGAGGTGAAAATCATCACTTTTTGCCTTTGGATTTTTAAATTTCAGATAGAATAATGAAGGCAGCTAGAAGTGAAATAAGGCTTTTAGCGTCTATAATTGTATTTGAAATATTGAATAATATCAATGCCTGTCCGATATGAAAGAAAATTTTTAATCCAAATAGGGTAAACGCACTAGTAGCCGGACAGTGTTAGTACCCGGACACTTTGACCTTTTTTTGCGATTAATAGATAAATCACACAAAAAAATCAACAAACAACAACAAACATGGGTTCTTCAATGTGTCCTGTACATGCATGCAAAGTTTCAGGTACTCGAAATGCGTACTTTAAGAACTACGCGTCATTTTATTGCTTAAGGTTTGAAGGTGCGGTCTCGTTGTCGATTTAGGTAAAAAAAAAATAGTAGGAACAGTTTTTAATAGTAAGCAATTGAACAAGTAATAGTTAATTTATTGTAATGGAAAGTCATTGGTTTCGTTGGAAATATGATTAACTAAAACAATTTGCAAAAAAAACCAAATTTAATAAAATCATTGCCATTATTTGTGGTGTCCGGGAACTAACACCAAAATTGAATATGTTTTTCAGTACCCAGACATGCTGTCCGGGTACTAACACAGTGCGATTATCATGCATATTCAGTACCCGGACAGGGGTTGTTTCTTAAAATAATTGTGTATGTATACTGAAACAAAAGCGTTCGGATACTAGATCAGTCATTTTAAGAGATAAATCATTGAGAGATTTAATCATTTAAAGAGACAAGCCCTGTATGGATACAAAAAATGTGCGCTTATCTTATATTTTCAGTATCCAGACAGGGATTGTCTCTTAAAATGATTGTGTCTGGGTACTAAAACAAAGGCGTCCGGGTACTAGATTTTGCTGTCCGGGTACTAACGCAAATGGAACTTTTCTGAATTGTTATTTTATTAATTTTAACAGTGATCTCTTTGCAATCGACTTAAACGCCATATTATTGAGAAATGTCTATTTTCTTACAATCAATAAAAGTTTCCGCGGTAGCATTTATGATTACAAAATGGTTTGTAGTCAAAGTTGAGAAAAAAGTTAAGTGTCCGGGTACTAGTGCGCTTACCCTACTCAATCGTTGGGTTTTTTCATGCAGAATGTTTTAATTGACCTCTGATAAAGGCAAGGTAAAACGGCAATTAATTAAGCACGGTACCATAACAATTATCTCACTGAACAATATTGATATTGTTTTTGTTTTTGTCCTAGCTGAAACAAACCTGTGACCTATTTCTGATCAACACTTGGAGAGTTTTTCATTTGAAACAGCCTGTCAAAATATCTACAATGTATCTGATGTAGCAAACGTGCAATATGCCCTTGATGACTGCTAATTGACTACTTCACAAAACCCATTATTCTTGAGTTACAATAATTTACCCTCTAAAAATAGTTCAGGAAAAAAAAAATTATAACAAAGCATTTTCCTACGATCCCATTATACTTGAGAACCAAAACAAAAAACTATTTTCACATACCTGTTTGCAATATTAACTTTTATTATCTACGATATGCATCACCGATAAGGTATTTGGCATACATTTTAATAAGAGCTCCACATAAATACATGTGGGTTACTTTTTTTTTAGACTTAAATAAGTAAACAATAATTATCTCATTACCTACGTATGTAAGAGCACACCCTACGTAACTAAGTCAATAAGTTGAAAAAGTGATGATCTCAAAAGTATACTTTGAATACGCAATAACCTTATCATTTATTCATCATACTTGTACTATCGTATATTGTTAGGAAATTAGTTCAATGGGAAACATAGTTTTCTTTTTATGATTTTCTTTGTATTTTGTGTTTATAGATTCCACATAGATGCTAAGAACGGGCTAGCACCATATTTTGTCTTTGGTGATTTTAACTTTCGCTGTGATACAGAAGGAGTGGTTAAGGTAAGTTGATCAATCGATAGAGTACACATAATTGTGTGTTACATATTTTTGTTTTAATCAACAGGAACTAACAGAAAATTTAACTGCACATCGGGTTCAAAGTATTAAACACGATAGTACAAAGGTGCACTACAAAAATACCGATGGCGATAATGTACTTACGGTTGGCAAAAAGGAATTCAATTATGCCGATCATCAGCTTAAATTCAAAGAAGCTTGGGTAAGCAGTTAGTTGCGTGACTTTATTTTAATCAAATCAATAAAACCATATTACCTCTTTTAGTTGCAAAAATATGACCGAGAGTTAGAGCCACTCAATGAAATTCTAGTCGAATATCCAATTAAATTTCCTCCAACTTATCCGTATGAGGAGGATCCCGATATGCCATCGGATTATATGTCAACACGTTGTCCCTCTTGGTGTGATCGGATTTTGATGAACCCGGCTGCTAAGGATTTGATTGTAAATGATGACAGCAGTGAAGAAAATCCCTACACCATACTGGGAGAGAATGTTTGTATGGGTGATCACAAGGTTAGTCAAAGAGTTGATTAGATTTTTTTGTTTGTTTTTAATGAATTGGATTTATGGTCATTCAAGGCTGATAGTGATAAATTAGAAAAATCACTAGTGATTGTATATCCAAACTGCAAGTAGAATGCTAAGAAACTTGGTAATACCCCAGAGAGTGGGACACTTGACCAATATGGAAGGCAAATCTCTTGGGCGTTATTGCTCTAAACATCACGACTACAGTCGTATGTGTTTCTTAAACACTGCGAAGTACGAACCTTGATGTGATAACGTTATACACAAGCAGTGAACATGATACAAGGTTTTTTTTCTTATTGCTTACTTCTAGTTGAATACTTCTGAACTCTTAACTGAACTTAGAAGTGAACAAAAAGTAACGAATGATCATTAACTTACGATAAGCGTCCATCTTTTGAGAGGGCTTTGTTTCTCGATTCATTCTTACCTCAAAAAAGCAACGATTTGCCAAACCGAGTTTTTGGAATCACGGATTCCCACGTTAAAGTTTAACACACTATGCCTAAAATGACCTAAAACCTTTAGTTTTTACTTTACCAATATCAACTTTGTTTTTTTAAAAATAATTTCGTTTATTTCCACAGCCAATCCTATTGAGCATACAACTTAAAGCCAATCAAGGTACATTTAGATGTTGTAATTGCTTTAAGCATGCTAGTGCGCCAAATAGCATACTAAGTAAAGACGAGCTTGAAAAAATTAGTCAATCACTCAATGCCAATGAGGACAATGCAATGCAAAATTATTGTCCCTATAACAGTAATGTATTTAATACCATCCTTATCGAATGTCAAAAATTATGCCCTAAGCCCTCAGTCATTAGCATTAATAATCGCCATAGTCGCAATGCTAACAATTCTAGTCTAACAGACGCTGCTACTGTTGCTGCTGCCATTGAAACGGCTTCTGCTAATGCTGAAAAGCAAGATGATTCATCCGAGTCGACATCATCCTCCAAACAGCAACAGCCGCAAATCAGTATAAATTTAATTGATTCGGACAATCTTCCTGTATGTCTTTGCTCGCAAATAAATGAAGCGTCTGATAAGCCATATCAAAGGCGTCGAACGACACCCTTACGATCAACTGAATCAGATGATTCAAACGATGACGACGACGTCGACGGAGATGACGATGTCCAAAAAACTATGGACAATAAAAAAATTTGTCCCGAGTGCCAGAATATAATAAAGCGACAGCCAATCGAGCACAGATGCACACTAATATCGAAACGATTGCTTCTAGCTAATAACATTATTGTTAATCGCATTGATACACACTACCTTAATACTTACCTTGATACCCGCCAGGATCCGTATACACCTGAGAGCGCTGAATCCCACTCGCCGTATCCCGAATTTGAAACAAGCCATAGCAGTCGCAGTAGTCCCAATGATGAACTCACCGACGAACGTTCGAACAACAATACCGAAACTAAACTATTATCTCCCAAGGCTAAGAAGGCTGCGGCTACAACGACGGCTTCATCTGGTTTGGCTGCTGCTGCTGGGGGGAATTTGAAACCTGTTGAATTGCGTGGAATTGTCTCGCCGGGCCAGTTGAAGTCCCGGTTGGAGCATTTGCAACGCACCTCGTTGCAAAACGAAGATTCAGATGAGTTAAATGAGGCGGGTATTATTGGCAAACAAAATAATCGCTGTTTTGATGGTTGTTGTACGATTTTATAAAAAAAAAAACCAAAACATTATTGCATTATTCCAAAACTTAACTCGAAAATTTCAGAATTCCATGAATTAACTCCCCTAACACGTACACGCACACAAATCCTCAATATTCACACAAGTTGTTCTTTGCTTTTGTTGTTACCTTTTTATGAATTATTCTTCTTCTTTTGTAATTATTTATTATACTTAATTTAAATGTGATATTTATAATAATATTTAATCAAAGGTATACATACATACATATTCCATATACATACATATGAATCATTATTGCTTAAGGACATAAAACTGCCATTACAAATCGCTGTTTGAAATTGAAACTGAGGAAAGATAAATGAAATAGAATCTTATTTACATATACCTTTTCACCATTTTATTTATTTATGTTATGTATGTTAGGTTCCTTATCACCGTTTGTGGTGCATCAAAATTTAAACCCACAAATCTGCCTCCGAACAAAAAATAAATAAAATTAAGGCACTAACTTAACTTATGTAGGTACTTAACCACTACTCAGAAAAGGAAATCTGTAAAGTTGAGGATTTTATAAAGGAGCAAAATCGACGCTAGAAATGGATAAAAATCAGTTCGTATTTTTGCTGAAAATAAAAAATCTGAATTTAATTTAAATTGAAAACAATGTGTGTCGTTTGGCCAGTATAACAACGTTCTTCCCGATATATTTGGGAATTGTTTGAAAAATTTAGGATCTACAGAACTGATCCATTTCAGACTGTGGCAGGCCACATCAAATACCATGAGCGGTAAAAACTAACCCAATCAATTCCACATTACCACAAACGGCGGCGGCAGAAACTCCCAGTGGGAAGTTCAAACAAATTTTTTTCAGATAGTTTTTCTTATACCCAGGACTGTACCACTAAATGAATTTTATTCGTGGGACACTCTGTGGTATGGAAAAGGGATCGCCAATCGACCTTTGTTCCACATTAATTTATTTCAATCATCGCCTTCGGTAATGTTGTTAACCGCATTGTTTTTGTTTGCTTTGTTTCACGATATAATGTAACAATTGTGTAGGGTTCTTATCCCTACGTTAAGGTTGAAGCATACGCAATCTTTAAAGGGAAACTAGCAAAAATAAAAGGAGTAAAGTTAGGCAAAAAAAAAAAAAAATCGTATGCAAGGGTTGCATTGCTTAGATGGATGGGAATATTTTCTAAAAACAACACTGTTGAAAAACAGTCATCAAAGAGTAACGGCAATATCTACCATAAATTTTTATATCGCGTAAAAAATCAGTTTTTTTTTTTGTAACTTTAAAGGTGTTAGGGTTATCAGGCGTTATATCAAAGCTTAAAAATACATTAGTATTATTAGCTGACATCTAAAAAATAAATAGGATTGCGCAACAGAGTTTAGCAAGCGCATTTATTTCAACCATACCTTGGTGTGAAATGAAGGGGACTTACAAGTATTTGCCGATTCAGAAGGCTTAATTAGAAAGCGCCTTACATGATTGTATATTACTATCGGAGAACTTGGCAATTCCTTGTGAAAGGTGATGATCTTCGATAAACAAATGGATGTTTCCAGAATACGAACTGGCACCATTTTTAGATAGTTTTTTTTTTAGTTTAGTTATTTTAAATTCACTATGAAAATTCGTTCAAGCAACAAAAAATTGTTCAATCAAAATGCTTTATGCGCTTTGAAATCCTTTTTTTGATCTTAATGATAATTTTATTGAACATGCTTAAAGTGGAATTCGTAGCGTGATGGTAAGCATGTCTGCCTGTTATTCCAGAGGTTCGTGGTTCGAATCCCAACAGAGGCGAAAATGTTCTTCCAGGGGTTTCGCCTTTCGCCAGGAATCGGCAGTCCTTTGTAAATTCATTGACATGAAATGCGCCTTCTCGATTAGCATTCGGCAGAAAATTGTAGGTCCCCTCGTAGGGCTCCTCCTATCTATTTATTTAAAGTGTTCACCCTGAACTCGAAAATTTTGTAAAGCCTTACCAGTTTATTATATAAAACTTTATATAGTTGAATACTAAACATTGGAAAAAAAAATATCAAGACGATTTGATTTAAAAGAATATTGAGTTATTATTTCCTGTATTATAAGTTTTGCTGTTAATCAGCTTGTTAATCAGCTTTTGAAAGTGATAACTTACTATGGTAAACCGCTTCGTTGTGTAACACGTTAGGGCGCCAGTCTGTCTGGCTTTCCTTTCTCTCACGCATGTGGCAGCGATAGGTAGGCTTCTCCTCTCTGAATGAAACTAACCAGCGTTAGCTAGCTCTTTTCAGGTTAAATATTTTCAACTTGACCTAACTTAGATATAAAATCTAGTATTTGAAAATTATCGACAACCGCCAAACGAAGACAAATAGACCGCCTTTCCCATACGATTTGTGTTTTTCTTCTCTAATCTAACTTGCAACCTTTTTGAGCTTTTTATTGCATTTCATTAAAATCATCCCGCACAAATACATCCGCTACGTTATCTTTAAATTGAACAAATGTTCATACATTAAAAGAAAACCTTTATTAAATTGACGTTTTTGTATTTACTTACCTTTTTGATGACAATATATAATAGGACAGTGCCATTTTACCTCTTTTTCAATTTCTATAGTTTAAGAATGTGTTAGTTAAACATATTTCATTACATTAAAGTTCCGTCATATGTTTAAATCGTTTGCATTTTCTTTTTCAAAACAATATTTTTTTTAAGATAGACTGCTGTATAATTTTTACCACACACTGTTTATATTCCTCAAGGTTAAATATGTGTTACGTTGAATCGTTTCCTATTGCCTACTATTCAAATGCAAAACCTTAAAAAATCATTGAATCTCTGTTTACCTCATTTGCGACTTATACTTAAATCGAATATTAAATATATGAATAAATATTAAAAATTCTTTTTGGTAAAATAAATTTATTTTACTTAAATAAAGTGTAAATATTTTGTATCCTTTTTAGTGTGAGTTTATTTATTTTTCAAGTTTTTTGTTTTCTTATGTGTGTAAGATATTATTAAACGTACTGTTTTTAATTATTTTGTAAAATATTATATTTTTGACAAATTTTTATGTTGTTCGTTTGTAAATGTTGTATTTGTACTTATAAAGTAAAACTGTTCTTAAATATATTAAAAAATATTTACACGTGCGTAGTCCTTACAAAACAACTAATATGCGTTTTATTTTTTATTGGTTCACTTTGTTTTTGGTAACAACTAATTTTTTAAAAAATTATTATTTTCAGAATTCTCGAAGTTGTGCTTTATTTTTTTTTTTTTTTCTTTTTAGTTGATAAATTCGTTCATCTAAAAAGGTAGGTAACAAATATTTTTTGTTTGTGTCTGTAAGTATGCGGTCTTCTGATCGGCAATCTAACGCCATCACCTTATACACTGTGCAAATGGTACACATAAAAATATATGTGAGAATATACAAAAACAAGGAAAAACATATGATTGTGTCGAACGTGCCGTACCTACTGAACTTTTGCTTTGATTCTGAACACTACTCACTATCAACTTTGTTTCGGCATCCTATCCATAAAATATAAGCTTTGGCTTCTGTGTATAACAGTAAAAACTATTTGTATTTTGTCTAAGTTAGATTTTAGGTGATGAAATTAGATTACATTATTTTGATAGAGTGACTGGGGTCAGTTCTAAGGAGAGCGTACTCAAAACTCTTTTTGCCAGATTTGTTTCAAAAACCAAAAAATAAAAAATAAAAACGGAAACACAATCCCAGTCCTTTTTATCAAAATTCTCTAAAAGACACTCCAAATGTTGAGTGCCTAACTACAGCCAATAGGAACTTCCTCAGCCTTTAATAGTTGAATAAAAATATTTATTAAACATTTTTTTCACTCATTTTAATTACTCACCCCCTAATGTAAAAAAAAAAAAATAATAACTGTAGGAATATTCACTATATTAAACATGTCCAAACCATCGCTTCTCCATGGTGAAAATGAAAGAGCAGGATTTGTTTTTGTTTATGTTTTCTTTCATTATGATTTTCAGTTTTCAAAAGATTTATTTTTGCCATATTGGATTAAGAAATGGTTTGAATTTACCTGAAGAATTTTTCGTCAAGTTCCGTGGGATTAAATTTTTGCTTGTAGACTTTTTGTAAACTACTTGCTATGTTTATCGATTCCAATCTATACACTTTTTTAAGAGGAAAGATATTTTTGTTTTTGGTCTAAAACTACTGGACTGATTTTAACCATTTTTCACAAAGAGAAAGATATGGGAACGGAGTAAGAAGTAAACAAGAACTTGGCAACAACTGTACTGATTTCGAAAATTCTTTCACCATTAGATTGCTATACACTACCTAGTAGAGGGCTAAACCAAATATGCTTAGTAATCTTATCTTTGTTAAGAAATATCTTGAATTTAAAGTCATTTAAACTGAAACTTAAGCTTAGATTGCTACACTCCTTTAGCAACATAGACTATATTTCATTCCCGAACGGATACAGGAACTCAAGAAACTACTGGATCGATTAAAGATACAGTAACAGAATATTGCCGAGATTTAGCTAATTTCACTTTCCAGGGAGTGAATGAGTAGTCACTGCTGAAATACTAATAAGTGAGTAATCTGACAGCCAATTGCGCTAACTCACTCACTGAATTCCTTTAGCTAAATCGATTTTTAATGCAAAATGACTCATGTATTTCATCCCCATACTCCCACGGGAACCGAAACTCAAGAACTACTGGACTGATTTCAAAAATTCTATTGAAAGCTTCATAGGGATGAAGTAGAATGCTATGCCAAAGTATAACCGTTAACGTGCGCGCATAAGTACACAAGCAAACTTTTTTTTTACAATGTGTTTTGTTCCAACTTTATTAAATGCAAAATTGCGGAGCAGCTGTTCTCGAGTATCAGAACTCAAAATTACAAGCTTGGAATCTAATAAATAAATGGCGCCGTGTGTGAGCTACGCCGCGCCGAGTCAGTCATTTTTAAATTACATACATATATGCAAATAAACTACTTACCTTAAATACACGACACCTATGTTTTTGTTAAAATGAACTTAAAACCCGTATTTCAGTGTACTCAACCCTTACTCACAGGCAAAAAATGTTTATAAATACCGATTTTTGTATTCAGCAATGAGAAAGAGTGTTTTGTTTGCTCTGATATGAACAGATGATTCGATTATAAGTACGGCTGTTTATTTATAAACTAAAACGACTGACACGTAGGTTGGTATTCACTTATTCAGTTTATTATTTTTTGGACCAATACGGTACCATACCAAATTCTGTTCAAAGCGTCTATCCACACTTCAACTGCTGGTTGCAGGGCTAAAGGATCCTCGATTGGTGTAGGTAATTTGCCTTCGAGTTGGTAGCCTAGAACAATAATAAAAAGCTGAGAATCCAGAACGCTTTCTTTATGGATAACTGTTCCATAGGTTTCTGTGCAATATAGGTACAATCAATACTTCAGGGGCTTTTCTTTTTTAGTTACCAAAGGACTCTTCTCTGAGACTAGGAACGTATCCTGGTCCCAGAAAATATTGAGCACTTTAAATATTTTTCACGACAAACGTGATCGTCTAACGAACTAGAGTTTCGACTTAACAATTCAGCCTATAAAATTCTGTTTGAGTTTATCGCACTATCGCACGACCGCAGTGAATTTAATTGGTCAACTGTTTTCAATGAATTGTAGATCATTTCTAGTTGTGAAACTAAAGGAATTCACTTTATATAGAACTTGTTTTCTTCATTCTAATCTAATGTACAAATCTGTTTTGAAAACAGGAAAACATACAAAATATCGTTGAAAAATTGTGGAATTTTTTAAAAGAAAATTAAATAAAGCTATCCGGATGCAGTGGTGGATTTAGCTATAGGCTGACTAGGCTGCAGCCTAGGGCGGCAGCTCCAGGGGGGCGGCAAATATTTTGAAAATAAGAATTTTTTCTCGAACAAAAAAAAATTTTCAATAAAAATGTTATTTTTTAATTTTTTATGTCAACTTGATTTTTATTTTTTATTTTACAATCTTATGCTATCGAAGTTCATGGTCGAGTTTCATATGACTGTGGTGAGTATAAATGTGTAAAAAAAATTTTGGGGCGGCTTTTTTTCACAGCCTAGGGGCGCCATTAGTCTAGATCCGCCACTGTCCGGATGGCTTTATTGAACGCATCGTTTTATTATCTAAAGAAGGCTCGAATCCCAGCAGAGGCAAACATGTTTTTCCATTGGTATCCCCTTTCGCGAGGAATTGGCAAGTCCTCCGTTAGTAAATTCATTGCCATGAAAAGCGCTTTCTCAATTAGCCGTTCGGAACCTTCAGAAAATTGTAGGTCCCCTCCGTTCCCTCACAAGGCACGGTTTTGAGAAATGCGCTAGGCCCAGGGGCTCCTCGCTCTATTGCGCCACCCTATTTATTTTATTTTTCTTATTTCAGTTTCACCTGAAATATACTTCCATAGCTTTTGTTCGCCCGCAATATTGATATTACAACAAACTAAGAACTATATTAAGTCTTACCCGGAATCTGGAATAGTCATGTAAATCTGTAGTTTTTCGTATCCTATCCTTATTTCCGCCTGAAACTATAGGAAAGCAATAACAGAAGTTGCTTCTTTTCGGATGAAACGTTGAATGTTGTTCGAGTAGATTTCGCAATTGCATGTGTTGCTCAACCCTGCAGCTACACAATCAAGACATGGCAAGCCATCGGATGACATATGTACACACACAATATTTCAAATTCCTGTCCGTGTTTCGGATGTGGTGTAGGCGACTTACAATTTGCCAGGAAATTGGCTGTAATGGCTACTGGATATATGGAAAAATCAGATTTACCGTCCGAAATTCGAAAGAAAATTGCGACAAAGTGAAAATCTACAATCGACTACACTGCTAATTTGGTATCTTGTCAATCACTATCAATTTAAGTTGTTTTTATTTTGGTATTTACATTTTGCTTGAAGATGATTTTGTTTTTTAATTATTTAAAGTGTTTCTGTTTTTTTATTTTCAATTAATTATTTTCTTTTTCGAATCAACAGTTCACTTTATTTCGTTTTTGTGTTTAAAAATATACTTAAAATTGTGTTTTTTTTTTTTGTGAAAAACTTACTGTGTGGGTGTACGTTATACTTAATACATGTTTATCTAAGTATAGTCAACAATCATAACTTTAACGAAAAAAGAACTAATAATAAATAATCAAAATATTTTAATTAAATCTCTTTAATTTAATTCTTTATTCAATTGCAGGAATAATAAATGAAAGTCCTAACGTTTCTACCCCGCTTCAGTGTATTATCGATGCAGTTCTTGGCGACAATGGAGTCTGGACAATTCAAAGCAATGATCCAATTGATTTGGAAGCTAAGACACGTTATATACAAATTCATCCCGTTGATGCTTCTTTAAATGACAGCTTTGAAGAAATTTTCCAGGAACCCCAAATGGCACCCATTTTACGTGAGACAACAGTTTAGAAAAGTGGAGAAAAAAAAAATGAATAGCTCTTGACTTCTAAACGCAAGAGTATTTCAAAATTCTAGTCAATATACTATTGTTATTCAGATCTAGACAATTTCACAAAAATGAAATAAGTAAGTGTAGATGTACATATTTATTATAGAAGTAAGCTTTTAATGTACAGTCGGTGTTTGTGTAGTTTAAATGGTTTGGCTGCTGAGCTCAATCTCTGGCTCTACGAATATGATTCATGCTGTTTATATCTTGTTTATTAAATGGCGCCCAGTTACGAGTTGTTGTTTTAGATGGAGAATTTTTTGCTTAGCGGTGATAGTTATGTTTGCCATTCAGTCTGATTGAAAAGTGTGTTTAATATGATGTATGTATGTTGAAAATGAGCGTTCGAGAATTCGAAAATTTGGATTTTCTCGGTTGCACTGATGAAATCAAAGCTCTATCTCTAAAATAAAAGGCTTGAAGCTTTAGAAAGAGAAACTAAAGCGACTCCTTGTGAACACATTCTAGTCTCATAGACAAGTTTTAACTCAGAGTTTTTTTTATTGAAGTAAAACTTCTTAAGCGACTTCCAACAAGGTTGCGTTAAACGTTAAATGTGGACTGTCGATTGCATATTTTTACGTAATTAACGTATTTATGTTACATTCAAATATAAAATCTAGCTTTTTTACCTACAATTTTGTAAAGACACATCAAAAGAGTTGAGCTTAAGCCTTGATCACAATGAAACATTTAAGTTTTTCTTCTTTTTTTTTTAATTTAAAACGTGTGTGAATCGGCTATTATCGAAAATATCTTCCAGCTCTTTATTCAAATGACAAGTTAAGTTCAAAGCCATTCGATATTCAGTAACGGCCGTAAAAAAAAAACAGCTCAGCGCTTCTCCCATTGTCAGCTAAAGGAGTAATCACATCTAGACAACTAACATCAAAGTGTAGGTATCTATATCTAGTGACACCTCTTTAAAGTTGCTCACAAGTGTGTAATGTGCATACAGATTTTCGGGCTTACACGGCTGGAGAATTTCGCATTCGAGCATTAAAAAGAAATTTGTTGAAACAAATCAAAAACCCGGATGCTTCCCGACGCTTTCTGAGTTTGATTCTGATCCCTTGCAGATCACGATGCTCGTAATGGGTATGTTCCTCCGCCACCATATTTACAGGTAACGAACGTTTATCCTCGCTTTCTGGACTGCTGATATCGAGTTCAGTTACACTCTTAGTAAAGACAAAACAAACAAGGTATTAAAAATTTTCTACCTTCTACTAAAAGTGCTTTCATTCTTGTTGTCATTTGATGATCATGACTCTATGTAGTATGTGCATCACTTACTTTGAAAAGGAAGCTTTCAGAAGCAGAGATCCTCTTTAAGACGATTGGGTGTAGTTTTCTGTGTCTTGTTAGTATTGCTGTAAGAGCTCCGAGTTTTACGCAAGACCAACAGTTGTCTGTTCAGTAAAAGATGCTGTCGTATCGTTTTGAGACGCAAAGCTTAGTCGATGTTTGTCAACTTTTATGAAAATCTGCTAGCTTCTAAAGCACACACCTTTAGAAGCTAGCAGATTTTCATAACAGCTCTATTTGTGACTCATAGTAAAAGAAATTTTGATCAGGAGCCAGGGCCTTCATTGTTTTACTTTCAAGACGATCATCGTTCATAATCAAGATACATAATGAATTGAAAAGTCTCCAAAATTTATGTGACAGTAGTAAGGCAGCGATGGTTGTTCAGTCACTGATATTATTAAAGTTACATGAAACAATCATTTGACCGTTGAAGACAAACGATTGGACGATAATCGTAATGAAAGTTTCGGATTGAAAACCCAGAGCTAAAAGCCTAGAACCAAAAACTCTCAAAACTGACTATTTTTCCATTAGTTATAGTTACTCAAGCTATTATTATAAGAAGCTATCTGAAACTATGTAGTTTAAAAATAAATCTTTAATGAATATGGCCGTGAAACTAACCAACAATATTAAATAGTAAAACACCATCATAGTACCAAATAATATCAATAATTTTAACATTTTAACAGGTTTATATGAATAAAAAAAGCAAGTATTTGCTAACAAAAAACATAGATAATTCAGACAAATTTTAGCAAAAGAGGACATATTTTTGTGCACAGAAGTGAGATAAAGCTTCCGTCCAAGCTCATTTCAGTTGAGTCCCAGAAAAACTCTCATTCTAATCATTTAAAAATAGTTTACAAATTTTAGTACACAAAACAAAAAGAAGCATGAAAACAGGTATCAAAATAAAATAATAAAACCTTCTCAAATTTAAAATGTCTGGCCCAGAACTACATATTTAAAAAAAAAAAAAAAAATTTAATTCATGATTTTGTCGTTCTTGCATTTAAAATTTTTCAATGTGTCGTCAATTTATTTACATCATGTTGTTCTCAAATATTTTTTTTATTTATTCGCTATTCTGTAAGAAAAACAATCTTAAACAGTTGTCTACTAAATATGTAAGCTGTACGTACTTAATGAACAAATAAAAAAAAGTATATAATGTGTAAGCCACCCTTAAACTTAAAGAGCTTATAACGGTAAGGTTCACAGATTTTGAAAATATTATACATATGAAGCGTACCTTTAAAATGAAGGGTAACAATTTAAAAGTGCAAAATATTAGTCAATATAATATTGTGAAAAGTGCAGTTTTTGAACTGCAAACTTACATAGTCAAATCAAACATTTTTAATTAGATTGTTGTTGTGTTTTTGTAAGCGGATATTGAATTATAAAATATACAAATTATTTGTTTTTAGTCAAAGTATGTTGCACACTGAAGTGTTGAAGTAGTAGAGCTAACCAAAGAAATTAAACTTATGTAAATGTTCCGTAAATATTCGAATGTGATATATTTAAATGAAAAATAAAACGTAATAAAAAAGTGGGTGAGAAAAATTACAATATTGTTCTTTATTTGAACTTGATCAACCAATAATCCAACAATAATAAGGGTTATGCGAATGCGAAAGCACTTAATAGATAACCGCACTGCACATCAGGACGCAGCCGATGCCGCTGGTAGCCATTGAGGACCTCTCATTTCAGTGGCAGATCCAGGATTTGGTCAAGGGGGGATCAATTACTCAAATTTATTATTAGGGTGGTCCTTATTTAGAATTTGTCTGAATTTTTTGTCACGATAGTCCTAAATCGGTTCTTAATCTATTAAAAAGAATTCATGTCAAGTTATGATTGTTGATTTTTTGAATTTTTTTTCATCATGAAATAATAAACAGATCATGTCGACCAATAACAATTCTTATAAAAAATTTAACGCACTACAAAAAAGGTCCTTATAATTTTTTGGTAACTCTAACGGTTTCGAGTGGTTTAAGGTCATAGTTGAAGTTTAAGTCAATTTTACGATTTTTTTCTACCGTCTTTTATTGATTTAAAAAAAAATAGAAAATATGAATTTAAATAACTCAGAAACCGTTATAGTTAGGAAAAAATCAAAGTCATAAAACGTTTTTTTGTAGAGCGTTAAATTTGCTATAAGAATTGCTATTGGTCAACATGATTTCTTCATTGTTCCATGATGAAAAGGCACCTTTTAGGCAAAAGTGAAAGCTTACACGGCACGCTCTGAAAGGCGCTGATGTACCATTCAAACACATGTAAAAAATCGTTTCTCTGAATTTATATTTTGTGAAATAATAGCGATGCTACAATTTCTGATTGCGCTTCATGAATATTTAGTAAATGAACTTGTGTTATCAATCATGATCCCACATCCGATTTTTTGCCTAGTAAGTCCCTTTTATCGGATCGAGTCACAAACGCAAACATCAATCTGAAGATATTTTTCAGGTTATCAATAGCAAGTCGTTCAAGAATGTCGATTATATTTTGCGGGTCTTGGCAGTACTACCTGTAACTACAGCAACTCCAGAACGATCATTTTCGACGTTGAGGAGGATCAAAACTTACCTGAGAAATACGATGGGACAGGAACGACTAAATGGTCTTGCTTATTTAAATGTCCATACCCATATTGAACTTACCGAGGACGAAATTCTAGTGGAATTTTTCAAAAAACCTCGAAAATTTACTAGTGTTTGAGGTAGCCTGCTCTTCAGTTTTTTATGAAATGTAATAATAAAATCAATAAAGTTCTTGAATTTTTAAAATAATAATCTGTCTTGCTCATGCTATAGTTTTTTTGTCCCGTAACGAAATTTGAAAATTAGGAGCCGATAAATGTTACAAACAACATCTTTTGTTTTCCCGATTTCCCCATACATACGTAACTCATGTTCAAAGGATGAAGTCTCGTGAGAAACAGTTCCTGCTATTTGAATTTCGTGATTCAAGCTGTCAATCTTCTACCCTAGTCAAAGGTTATTGTTAGAAATTAGCACATAAAAAATAAAAATAAATAAACAGGGTGGCGCAACAGAGCGAGGAACTCCAGGGCCTAGCGCATCTCTCACAACCATGCCTTATGAGGGAATGGAAAGGACCTACAATTGTTGGTCGGTCGTTTATCAAATTTAACGTATATGCATGTTGCATTTGAAATCAAGGGCCTTTAAACATCATCTTTTTAAAATGTAATTATTTATCAATTGATCTTTCAAATGATCTTTATTTTGTTTGTGATTTTTCATCTACTGCTCTATATTCAAAATCTCATTTTTTTACATTATTTGAAACTAGGCTTCGAATAGAGAGATTTGTTGTTGCATATTAAACTTGACTACTATGTGGATTTCCACCAAACAGCACAAAAAAATTGTATCGTTTCTTTCAAAATATTTCTGCTTCCTTAAATTTTCGTTATATATGTTTGTACATGTATTGAAAAATTTTATTGTAACTTTTATTTTTATTTGTTTATCAATTATAATTCTAAATATTGATGATATTTTTAAACGTGGTTGTAATGTATGACCATCTTTAGTGGAATCTGTCTTTTTTTATTTGAATAACCTCATGGCAGTTGTTATAAAATTTTTTGGTTCTGCTTTTGCTCATAAGCATTTGTGAGATAATATAGTCTGTTGATTATGTAGTAAAAAAGGGCATATAAAGGAACTCGAAAAAGGGCGGATTTTTATTGCATGAATCGATTAATGATCTAATTTTGGAGAAAAAAAAAACCGAAAGTGCTGAATTTGATACATTTTTTAAAAATGTTCTGTTATCCTGAGGAGTTAAAGCAGTTTTTGTCCTTCTTTTTGAGTTTTTATCGTATGAATCACTGTTTTTAATAAAATTCCTCACAACATGGTCACTTCGGCCTATTTTTGTTGCAATTCTTCTCATTGAAAACTCTTCGGATTGCAACACGTCAATTTTCCCTTTTTCTTCTGCAGCTAAAACTTTTTTTTCCAACAGTTTGGACTGAAATCTGTGGTAAACACTTTGTACTTTTTTTGGAGCATAGACAAAAGAGAGAAAAAATGTCCGTTTACTTCCACTCACCTTGGACTTGTTAGTGTTATTTTGTTGAGAATTTAATAAGCTTTCAAATAAATGCAATTTATTGACAATTGCTACCCACACTTACAAAAAAATTATGGTTATGTAAAAAAAAACTTGTGCGTCTAATTAAGTGAACAGCAGTGTATTTTGGTGAATTTCAAACGCAGAAAGTTTTATGATATAGCATTTAAACGAAAATTTTATTTATGTACTTACTTATTTACTTTACTTATTTATGAAGCAATGCCTATACCTATCTGCAACCAGAAAGAAATGCCATTAAAAAAAACTGACAAAACTAAAAAATTGGAAAACTTTGACTTTTTTTCGTCAGGAATTTAATGTTTTGGATAGAAAACTTTTTTTACAATAATTATTCAAAAGGTGTTTTTTGATGGGAAAATTTGATCTCTACAAAAAACTTTCTTGGAATTGCATCAAAATTCTACTTCGTTTTCGAGTAACAAAACGAGTGAAGATTGTTTAGAGCCTATATCTCCGATTTAAGCCTTGCGCAAACCAACGCGGTGAGTGCGTGCGATGCGATTGCGTTAAGTCAAATCCCTATGTAATCTTAGGGAAGTTTGACTTAATGCATAGAGATTTGACTTAACGCAATCGCATCGCACACACTCACCGCGTTGGTTTGCGCAAGGCTTTACACCCTCTAATTTAATAGCACTTTCGGTTTTTTCTCCAAAATTAGCCCATTAATCGGTTCATGCAATAAAAATCCGCCCTTTTTCGAGTTCCTTAAGAAATGACATGATCAATAAACTATAACATGAAGTATGAAATGAACGTTTTCTTCATGAAATTTCATTTGGCATCTTTGATTTGTCAAAGTTCTTGTGTGTGTTGAAATATGAGCCCTGTACACACTATCAGTCGTATTTATAAAATTTGCTTAGAACACCCTTAGACAACTGTCCAACTAGACGGTGTCTAAGGAGTTGGACAACCCTTAGCCAATTTCGTATTTATAAATGCATTCCAACAGTTGTCTAAACATCCTCTCAAACTGTCAACTCCGAATGAAAAACTAAATGGTGGCGTTCATGATGTATCCGTGCAGTACCATTTTTTGTGTTTTGATATACGAGTGCAACAACAAAATGGCTCTGAAAGAGTGTGGCGTAGCACTTGAACCAGACCAAAAAAGCAGCTGATTTGACTTTGAGTTACAGCTTTTCCAAGTCTCATAAAATGATGAAATTTGTACAATTTATAAATTAAATTGTTGAAAGTAGTATTTTTGCACCTCAAACTACTTATTTTTTTCGATCTTAGAGCTCTCAACTGTGTTTTATAACATGTTCGACAAAATTGTTTTTTGCTGTAGCAAATGCCACTTTAGCCATAGTTTAGACAACCAATTTCGGTGTCTAAAGTTAGATGTTCCTTAGACAACGATGAAAGTGTTTATAAATACGATTTGGAGTTGGACACTGTTCTAAGAGCTGTCCAAAGTTAGACATACTTTGGAATGGGATTATAAATACGACTGTATACAATTAGTTGGACAGACTTCGTTTGATGGAAGTTGGATGGTCTGATGAACTTTGCGTTCACATTTATCCAACTTGTCGTCCAACTTTATGTCACATACCTATCAACTCCCTCCAACTTCTAGATTTTCAAAAATTTTTGGAAACCATCCAACAAATTGGACAAGCGGTCGTATTGTAACGTGCGCTTAGTTCGCAAAAATAAAACTCTACCTTTCAATTTAAATCTACCACTTTATTCAGTATCTACTTTCGATCTACACTTTATTCGAACTCAACTCGACTTTTGGACTATCACTTGTATTTACTCTTAACTTTATCACTCTATAAACAAAACTGCCCTCTGGTTGTCTCGGGCGGGCTATTTATATCGAATGACATGCCATCTAGAACTCTCCAGTAACTTCTACATTGGGCCCATTCAGTTTTCTAGTGACTACGTAGTGAACTCTTCTGATTGGTCAAAATCGACTACAAAACGAGTGGAAATTTCCCCTTCCACGTAGTTGAAAATTTTCAGCTACAAAGTTAGTCTGACGTTTGAGAATCAGCTGTTGGGTAAACACACGAAAAATTACAAAGTGCAAAATGAAATTTTTTTCGACAATTTTTATCAAATTGAAAGCAGTGAAGAGATATGTAATTAAAGTTACTTAATTTAAAAGATAAGATTATTTAAAGTTCTCAAAATGCAATTGTTTCGTGTTTTTGTGTACTTATTTTGACAGTTCTAGGTTGACTACATTTGTAGTGCATTTTGCATTCAAAAAGCTAGTCGACTTTCCACTAGGTAGTCACTAGAAAACTGAATGGGCCCATTGTCTCCACATTTGCTGTCTACTCTCTGTCTGTCTGTCTCTCTACACTCACACACACTGGCTTACAAGCAACGCCTGTCATTCCATTAAAGTGTTGCCAGTTGTGTTTTCGGTTGAACGTTTTTCGATTAGGAAATTGGTATAAAATGTTGGGTTCACGTTACACTGCCCCCTCCTTAGGATTGTTCGTCCCGAATATATCCATCTGCAGCCTCGCCACTATATCGATGCAGCCTGTCACAATGAACTACTTTTAACTTGCCTCTTAGTCCTCTTTGGATGCGGTAAACCACGTCGTTAATCCTCGTGACTACAGTATAAGGACCTTCCCAGTTCTGCTGAAGTTTCGGTGACAATCCCTTTTGACGATGAGGATTATAAAGCCACACACGTTCTCCTGCTTGGAATGCTGCCGTTCTCGCTTTTGTGTCATACCGAGTCTTCATCCGGTCGCCATACACTGTGGCCCATGTCCCTGTTCTATTAGGTCTATCTGTCAGCCTACCCACCTCTATGTTTGAATCACAGACATAACAATTTCGGAACCACTTCTCCACGTCACCTCTAACATGCAGCCAGTAAAAGCGTTTTCGCACATTCTCCAGCGTCTTGTTGACTCCCAGGTGGCTTCCTGTAGGGCTTCTATGCATCTTTTGTAAAACCTCTTTGATTTTCGATTGAGGAACAATAAGCTGCATTACAAAGGATTTACCGTCAGGAGATTCCCATTTGCGCTGGAGTACGCCTTCTTGCACGCGAAGCGAGTCCCACTGTGCCCAATAAGCTTTGACAACAGAGCTTTGGTCCGAAATGTCGTTCCAGTCAGGTTTCGTGTTGTTCTCTTTCCATTTGAGAATCGGTCCGATGTCTGGATCCTTCTTTTGATCAGACCTCAATTCTTCCTTGTTCCATCCGAATATGGGTTCCACTCTCATCCGCTGAGTCTTGGTCTCTACTTTCCGCCAGCAATTCCATTGGGGGTTCTCTACCTGATGTGCAATTCGGTATTGATAAGTCTGCGGTCTTACTCTACAGCTCGCGGATTGATTTTCTTGGACTTCACAACGTCGACAAGCAGTTTCAGTTTTAATTGGTGGCAACCGGCATTGTCGCTGTAAGTGCCCCGTCTTATTACAATTCCAACATCTGGCAAGTCCGTTCCGCTGGTTCCTTTGTAGCTTAATTCCTGGGCATGATCCAGCCTCGAATATGGCTTCTCTTTGACAATGTACCATTTGAGAAGCTTGCTCAGATGCTTCCATCATTAATGCAAACTCTAGAGTCTCAGAAAGAGTTCGTGTTCTAGCAGTTCGCACAGATCTCTGAAGATGTTGTTACGGCTACCTGTGAAATAAACAGAAAGAAATAAAGATTAAAATCATTTCTAGGGCGAAATAAAAAAAATAATGATGACTTTTGCGTCCATGGATGTATGTATGTGCAAATCGTACTTACCTGTTGTTGTTTACCTTTTTGTTTTGGATTTGTCCTGTCTACTCACTTTACCTGAAAAGAAAAATTAAACGAAAAATATTGAATTTTCAACTTACCACAATCCACAATCAAAAACCTAATGAAAAACTAAAAAAGAAAAATTTAAAGAATAAACATAATTTTTGTTCTAACAAGCCGGCATGGCTTCTGTTTTGGCAAGTAATAAATTACTCAATGGCTGGTGGAGGTGGTCATGGAGAACCCAATCATAGAGTGCCAGGTACGGACTGTATGATGATCGGGTACAAAAAAAAGAATTCATGTTGCGACGCAAGCGCCACGGTGGTCATCGTTAAATACCACATAGAGGCCCGGTGGGTTTTGTGTGCGGTAGTGTAATTTTATTGTACGTATTCGTTCTATTATTTATTATTTATTTATTTGTATGTTATGTATATATATATTTGATTATTTTTAGGTATTAAATTATTATTATGTATTGGATTATTTATATTTTATGTTATTTATTTTCAGTAGGTATAGTAGTGTTATGTCAAGTATCGTAGAGTTATCATATTATTTATGTATTTATTTTATTGATATATTTATTTATTTATTTAATTAGTGATATTTAAGTGCAATAAGTTAGGTATTTAAGTTTTAGAGAGTTATAGTATATATATTTATTTTTTATTAGGTTAAGTTATTAATAGGTATTTATATTAGATTATTGTATTGTATATGTTTATTTATTATTATTGTAGAAAGATTTTTATGAATATACGTGCAATATAACATACCGGGTTTCCAATTTAGAAAAAGATTCACTTGCGAGCCTGAAGCCGGCCAAGAAAAAAAGCTTTTAAGCCACAAAAAAAATCCGACTGGCAATTTCAAGGCCATCTATTGGGAAAAGTCTGAGTTGAGATGGTTGAAAGAGGGAACCGTTCGACTTTGAAAATTTTTTTTAAAGTCAAACTCAAAGTCGAAGAAGTTCGTTTAGGAAATTTTCTTTTTTGGGGTGTAAGTTTGAAAATTGTCATTTTAACGTAATTTTCGTTTAAATTCTTTTTTGAAACACTCATAGTGTACGTTTGGAAAAAAATAAAGAATAAAACCAAAAATAAAAAAGGAGAACGTTGCTGGTTCTCAGTGCGAGAAGAAATACATATATGCACACACATTATATATATATATATATATATCCCCAATTTTGTCTGGTGAGTGTTGAAAGTGTTCGTTAAATCATATTTTGTGTAAAATTATTTCCTTTTTTTTTGTATGGTAGTTAGTTTTGAGAGTGTTATAAATGTTATTTAAATGTTTTAGATTTTCCCCCTGGCGGTCTACGACAAGGCAAAGGTCGTGGCCGCCCATCTTTTTTTGGATACCCTCATTTTGCACCACTGTGGATATATTGGAAAAGTCAAATCTACACTCATCAAGAAGACAATCAACCACAGAAAAAAGACAGCTAACAAGAACGAAAAACTGGAAAAGTTGTGGCCCGTGGGAGTCCCGGGTCCCCCAAGTAAAAGTGTTTTTTTTTATTTGAAGTGGGGGTAGTGCGAAAGTACAAAAAGGGGAGGTAGACAAACGAAGAACAAAGCACCAGCAACAAAAATTTTGAAACTAACAAAGAGCACATACACTTTTCAAACAAGGAATCCAACAACAAATTTTGAAAAATAACAAATACAAGAAACGAGAAAAGACATTTATATACCAAAGGAAGTGAGGCCGAACATTTACGCCTGTTGCCTAGGTGGCGGAGCGCCCTGGAGGCCCATACATAAATATTTCAATTGCTGGTTGCTGAACTAGTTTTAAGATTGTTTTGGCGTGATTTTTTTTTATTAATAATTCATTTTCTTCGTCCGATTTTTTTTGTTACATTTACATTTTACATTTTTTATCCATTTTTTTTATATTCCGTTTTTGTTTGGTGTGTCTCTTTTTTTTTGAAACCGTGGGAGATAGGGGCAGATCCGATTCAGGATTTTTGCTACCTGAAGGCTGCATGTTTTTTTTTATGGCCGATTATATGGTGGCTAAGTTGACTACAGGGAGCTCCTTTTAGTTAGGTTCAGATAGTAGGGGTGTGACCAATCCCCCAGTAGCCAGGGTAGTGACAGTCGGGATTCGGTGGCGTTCTTGGTTTCCCTAGAATTAAAGAAAAGAAAAGTATTAGTTCAAAATAAGAACATAGAGACACAAGAACCAAAATACCTAAAAATACAAAAACAACATAAAATTTATAAAAAAAATACAAAAACAACATAAAATTATAAAAATACAAAAACAACAAAAAAACATAAAAACACAAAAACAATATATATATACATTATACATAGTTAGATAGTAGGTTAGATTTTAAGGTTACATTTTTATTTCATTTTCATTTTCCTTTTTTTTCTGTTAATTTTTGTAGTTAGTCTGATTTTAGTTTTATTGTATGGATATTGTTTAGTTTGATTTTTTTTTGGTTTTTTTTTAATGCTTTTCATGATTTTTTTTGGTTACGTTTAGGTTTATTCTGTTTTGTGTTTCATTTTATTAAATAAAAATGTTCATCGCGCCAAGCTTATTTTCGAAAAGATAATGTTTTATTAAATTGATGGCGTGGTAAATACCATTTTTAGTGGGGTGTGAGCGGGCGGTGACGTGGTGAGGTGTGTCGTGTTGATGGGTTGAATTCTGACAGTTCGGTATTTTCATAAGGGGAATCCAAACGACAAGGCCGATTGGGTTCTAGGTTGTGGTTGGGAACAGGCCACCCTGCACTACCATCAGCAGGGCCCAACGTGAGGTGTACTTTCTGTTCTTTTTGTGGTGGTCAATAATATTAGGCACGATTTATGTTTTGATGCGAGGCGAGGTGCAGTAGAGGAGGCAAGACCCACCCACATCCGGCGAGCTAAGCCGTGCTCCGCAAGCGTGCCAGGTCTCCTCTCTGTGCATTCCTTCCCCTTCCCAAATTTCCCCTCCTATCGTTCATACCTACCTTTCCCATTCTTGTTTTGGTCTCTTTCCTTTCTGTTTCCTAGCCTTTTCCTGGTTGTTTCCTTTTCCGTTCCTGAGTGTGTTCGATTCCTAAATCCTACCTTATCCTAAATCCTATCTTACACTATCCTAATTCCAATTCCTCTCCTTTTGCCTGTCCTAGCATCAAATGGCGCCCAACGTATATGTGCAACGTCCTGGTTGTCCTGAGCTTCACATGGAGCTCAGACCTGTTGTGCAATTGTGTTGTCCAACGTACGGATGAAATACGCTGTCGTTCGACAGTGTTCAGACGTACAGTCCTGTTTTTGTTTTTTTATGTTTCCATACCCCATCAGCCAGTCACAAACCGTATGTCATGTTATGGATAGCTCTTTAGCAAGCCATAACATTTGCGACGGTGCGTGTCTATGTTGATTTTCCTACTGTTGTGTTGTCAAGTTGTCTTCGCTAGCGGGAAGAATTCTTGTATGTCTTCAATTGGAAGGTCGCTGACGGACCATTTGAATTGCGACATGAATTCAACCTGCTGACGAAGCAACTCACCTTTCTAATTCAATCCCTATAAAGTTCTCTTCAGAAGCTTCAACACTTCGTAAGTCATGATCTGGATAGCTTTGAGCATGCCGGATCATTTGCGACGAAGATGTTGAGGCCGATGTTGACAACTATATCCTATCCTAGTAATGTATAAATGTCGTTCAAATCTTTATGTTTTCACCTCACGTTGGAGAAATAGTTTCGTTCAATGAAAAAAGAGCTGTCAGAGATACCTCCACGTAGAAAAGAAAAGACATCACCTCCCACTGAAAAACATCGCCTTAACCACCCCCGCAAATATACATATAGAAACAAATAAACAAATATAAAAACATACAAACATTTAAACATTTAAACAAAAAATATACAAAATAAAAAAATTTTCTTTTAATATCTATATCTAGTCTGTTGTCATTTGTTTATTTGTTATTGGTGTTGGTTATGGTAAGTGTTTACATTTATAGTTTTGTCGTTTTTCTTTTGTTTTTTATATATTCCTTTTTTTTTAAACATTGTTATTTTAATTCTTAGATTAGGTTTAGTTTGAGTTTAGGTTTGTTTAGGGTCACCAAGGTGTGAACATTTGTATTTTTGAGTGTTAGTTTTTTTTTGATTATTATTTAGTGATTTTTAAATTTTAGTTTAGGTTTAGTGTGATTTTAGTATTAGTTAGTGTCACCAAGGTGTGAACATTTTGTTAGGTAGTGTTAGTTTTTGTATTTAGTTGGTTCTTATCGATTTAGTTTATGAAGAGAGTATAAGAATCAAGTCCAAAGTCCCCCTATGCCACACATTCCCAGAGGATTGTGAATTATTTGAAAAATGAAATCTTCAAATTGCAGTTCCTGTCAAAGCAATTTCAGAAATTGCTTCAGAAGTTCGGCATCCACCAGTATAAATCTGCAAATTACGCGCCGCAATCCAACGCCTCGGAGAGGGTTAATCGCACATTGCTTGCCGCTTTAAGATCCTATCTTAAAGACGACCAACGCTAATGGGATAATCACCTTAACGAGATTGCGTCAGCATTGAGGAGTTCAGTTCACTCAGCTACTGGTGTGTCACCATATTTTGCCTTGTTTGGTATAAACATGATGACACACGCCAGTAGTTACGGGTTGGGTGAACTAGATGCGGTGGAGGACGTTGAGCTGATGACCCCTCCGAGGTACGACAGGCTACACCTTAAACAATGATGTGCAATACCCTATGACAGCAAAACAAATAAATTATATTTCCGTGCAATACACAAAGCTTCCAAAACAAACTATCTGTGATACGACATCACGATAAAACTTTCGGTGTTACATCAACCTTATAAAAAAAAAACTGTCTGTGATAAACCTTAAAAATGTAATCTGTGATACAACGTCAAGATTAGAAAAACCCTGTGATATTTTATTTTTAGGCTTAAAAGCCAATGTAAGGTTTCTGTGATATGACTTAGTCACAAACAACCGACCTATCTGTGATATTACTCCTAAATCACGATGAAAATGTAAAATGTGCAATACGAGGGTAGTGCAATGAATTTTCTTTCTCAAACTCTCAGGTGCAATGAAGCTTAATAGACTAGCAGGTAGACCGATGTGTATATGTGTATATCTATGTTAATTTATTTTATTTTTTAGTCACATTTATGTTAATTTATTAAAGTCTGTTTAGAGTTATATTTTTTTATATAGTTTATTTATATTAAGTATGTATGTCCTATTCTATGTTAATTTATTAAACCTAGCTGTAAGTATAGTTCTATATTTATCTATTTATTTACCTATCTCTAAGTCTGTGATATTTACAAACTAGTTCTAAGTATATAGCCCTCTATCTATCTTATCTTTTAAGTATTTATAAGTTATGTGATATATGTATACTAGTCTTAAGTATTTCATGGTGATATTAGGTTAGATTTTATGTTAAGCAATTAAGTATATATATGTTTGTATCGTAAAGTGATGTCACAGATTACTTTGTGTTTATTTATTTTTATATATAGGTAGTTAAGTTATATTTTCATCTGTGATATCAATTACGATTAGGTTAGATTAAATTATTGTGATAGTAGGATAAGTAGTTAGGTTAATAAATTATTTATGTTAAATTATTCGTATTTTTAAATATCACCATGATCCTACTATATAATATACGTATATACATATGCACTCATCTACAAAATAATAATATAAACATGCCAAATGCAAAAAAATGTTCGCTTACGTAAATACTCCAGCGAAAGACCGATGAGGCATCTATTAAGTAGTTGGGTGTTGGGTTTTCGTTAGATTCCATGTTGTTTATTTTGTAAGTTGTTAAACACAATGTTGTTGAACGTTTAATGTTTTCTTTATTCAGCTACCAGGTCCAAATGAATCTAAAAGAAAGAAAAAAATCTTTTAAAACAACCAGTTCAAAAACAAAAACGAAATTAAAATAATGACCTAGCCTGATTGCCCGGCTTAGCGAGGGTTCTTCCCCACGTTTGCCTAGGCGCAGGTAATTACCATTGTATTTTTTTTGGGTACACCCAATACGACAGCTACCAGGAACATACTCCGTCAATTAGTACCTGAAAACAGAAAAGTAGTTGAAAAAACTCCCAGCGAAACAATTTAAAAATGATTGTTCAATAATTTTCCTAACCTTATTGCCCGGCGGAACGAGGGTTCTTCCCCACGTTGGCTAAGGCAAAAGTATCCTTCCACCGACGGATCCTCATTCGGGTATGGTATCCGCCGGTGTTTTTGTTACGGCTACCTGTGAAATAAACAGAAAGAAATAAAGATTAAAATCATTTCTAGGGCGAAATAAAAAAAATAATGATGACTTTTGCGTCCATGGATGTATGTATGTGCAAATCGTACTTACCTGTTGTTGTTTACCTTTTTGTTTTGGATTTGTCCTGTCTACTCACTTTACCTGAAAAGAAAAATTAAACGAAAAATATTGAATTTTCAACTTACCACAATCCACAATCAAAAACCTAATGAAAAACTAAAAAAGAAAAATTTAAAGAATAAACATAATTTTTGTTCTAACAAGCCGGCATGGCTTCTGTTTTGGCAAGTAATAAATTACTCAATGGCTGGTGGAGGTGGTCATGGAGAACCCAATCATAGAGTGCCAGGTACGGACTGTATGATGATCGGGTACAAAAAAAAGAATTCATGTTGCGACGCAAGCGCCACGGTGGTCATCGTTAAATACCACATAGAGGCCCGGTGGGTTTTGTGTGCGGTAGTGTAATTTTATTGTACGTATTCGTTCTATTATTTATTATTTATTTATTTGTATGTTATGTATATATATATTTGATTATTTTTAGGTATTAAATTATTATTATGTATTGGATTATTTATATTTTATGTTATTTATTTTCAGTAGGTATAGTAGTGTTATGTCAAGTATCGTAGAGTTATCATATTATTTATGTATTTATTTTATTGATATATTTATTTATTTATTTAATTAGTGATATTTAAGTGCAATAAGTTAGGTATTTAAGTTTTAGAGAGTTATAGTATATATATTTATTTTTTATTAGGTTAAGTTATTAATAGGTATTTATATTAGATTATTGTATTGTATATGTTTATTTATTATTATTGTAGAAAGATTTTTATGAATATACGTGCAATATAACATACCGGGTTTCCAATTTAGAAAAAGATTCACTTGCGAGCCTGAAGCCGGCCAAGAAAAAAAGCTTTTAAGCCACAAAAAAAATCCGACTGGCAATTTCAAGGCCATCTATTGGGAAAAGTCTGAGTTGAGATGGTTGAAAGAGGGAACCGTTCGACTTTGAAAATTTTTTTTAAAGTCAAACTCAAAGTCGAAGAAGTTCGTTTAGGAAATTTTCTTTTTTGGGGTGTAAGTTTGAAAATTGTCATTTTAACGTAATTTTCGTTTAAATTCTTTTTTGAAACACTCATAGTGTACGTTTGGAAAAAAATAAAGAATAAAACCAAAAATAAAAAAGGAGAACGTTGCTGGTTCTCAGTGCGAGAAGAAATACATATATGCACACACATTATATATATATATATATATATCCCCAATTTTGTCTGGTGAGTGTTGAAAGTGTTCGTTAAATCATATTTTGTGTAAAATTATTTCCTTTTTTTTTGTATGGTAGTTAGTTTTGAGAGTGTTATAAATGTTATTTAAATGTTTTAGATTTTCCCCCTGGCGGTCTACGACAAGGCAAAGGTCGTGGCCGCCCATCTTTTTTTGGATACCCTCATTTTGCACCACTGTGGATATATTGGAAAAGTCAAATCTACACTCATCAAGAAGACAATCAACCACAGAAAAAAGACAGCTAACAAGAACGAAAAACTGGAAAAGTTGTGGCCCGTGGGAGTCCCGGGTCCCCCAAGTAAAAGTGTTTTTTTTTATTTGAAGTGGGGGTAGTGCGAAAGTACAAAAAGGGGAGGTAGACAAACGAAGAACAAAGCACCAGCAACAAAAATTTTGAAACTAACAAAGAGCACATACACTTTTCAAACAAGGAATCCAACAACAAATTTTGAAAAATAACAAATACAAGAAACGAGAAAAGACATTTATATACCAAAGGAAGTGAGGCCGAACATTTACGCCTGTTGCCTAGGTGGCGGAGCGCCCTGGAGGCCCATACATAAATATTTCAATTGCTGGTTGCTGAACTAGTTTTAAGATTGTTTTGGCGTGATTTTTTTTTATTAATAATTCATTTTCTTCGTCCGATTTTTTTTGTTACATTTACATTTTACATTTTTTATCCATTTTTTTTATATTCCGTTTTTGTTTGGTGTGTCTCTTTTTTTTTGAAACCGTGGGAGATAGGGGCAGATCCGATTCAGGATTTTTGCTACCTGAAGGCTGCATGTTTTTTTTTATGGCCGATTATATGGTGGCTAAGTTGACTACAGGGAGCTCCTTTTAGTTAGGTTCAGATAGTAGGGGTGTGACCAATCCCCCAGTAGCCAGGGTAGTGACAGTCGGGATTCGGTGGCGTTCTTGGTTTCCCTAGAATTAAAGAAAAGAAAAGTATTAGTTCAAAATAAGAACATAGAGACACAAGAACCAAAATACCTAAAAATACAAAAACAACATAAAATTTATAAAAAAAATACAAAAACAACATAAAATTATAAAAATACAAAAACAACAAAAAAACATAAAAACACAAAAACAATATATATATACATTATACATAGTTAGATAGTAGGTTAGATTTTAAGGTTACATTTTTATTTCATTTTCATTTTCCTTTTTTTTCTGTTAATTTTTGTAGTTAGTCTGATTTTAGTTTTATTGTATGGATATTGTTTAGTTTGATTTTTTTTTGGTTTTTTTTTAATGCTTTTCATGATTTTTTTTGGTTACGTTTAGGTTTATTCTGTTTTGTGTTTCATTTTATTAAATAAAAATGTTCATCGCGCCAAGCTTATTTTCGAAAAGATAATGTTTTATTAAATTGATGGCGTGGTAAATACCATTTTTAGTGGGGTGTGAGCGGGCGGTGACGTGGTGAGGTGTGTCGTGTTGATGGGTTGAATTCTGACAGTTCGGTATTTTCATAAGGGGAATCCAAACGACAAGGCCGATTGGGTTCTAGGTTGTGGTTGGGAACAGGCCACCCTGCACTACCATCAGCAGGGCCCAACGTGAGGTGTACTTTCTGTTCTTTTTGTGGTGGTCAATAATATTAGGCACGATTTATGTTTTGATGCGAGGCGAGGTGCAGTAGAGGAGGCAAGACCCACCCACATCCGGCGAGCTAAGCCGTGCTCCGCAAGCGTGCCAGGTCTCCTCTCTGTGCATTCCTTCCCCTTCCCAAATTTCCCCTCCTATCGTTCATACCTACCTTTCCCATTCTTGTTTTGGTCTCTTTCCTTTCTGTTTCCTAGCCTTTTCCTGGTTGTTTCCTTTTCCGTTCCTGAGTGTGTTCGATTCCTAAATCCTACCTTATCCTAAATCCTATCTTACACTATCCTAATTCCAATTCCTCTCCTTTTGCCTGCCCATGCATCAATGTTTGTCAGAAATGGCACGAACGAAGGACTCAACAGCCAGATGGTTGATGATTTCTTCTCCAGCATCCGGGTATGCCAGGTGAGCCAGTCTTTCGACGTCTGCTTGGAGCTGCTGTAGACTTTCACCCTTTTTCTGGACTCTGCTATTGAGTTGGACTCGGAAGACTTCTTTCAAGTGGCTATCTCCAAAGCGTTTATCTATAGCTGCCACGAGAGAACTGAAATCGCCGCTCTTACCAGCTGGAACTGTTTGAAGTAATTCAGCTGCTGGTCCTCTAAGAGCAAGAGTCAGTGCAATGTACTTGTCTTCGTCATCCCAGCCATTTGTTGTCGCGGCTGCCTCAAATTGTCTCTTGTAGACTGGCCAAGAAGACTGTCCATCAAATGTTGGGGGTTTCATCTCCTTTTTCCTTGCAAACTCTCCAGCAGATTCTCGAATTTTTATTTTCCGGATCTGGTCTAATTCCTTGGACAGAAGAGAGAACTGGTTATCGCATCGGCTTTCCAAACGATTCTCTACAACAGAAAGCTGTTTTTCCACACCTTCAACTCGTTCGTCAAGGGCACATACATTTTTCTCAATGTTGCCCAATTTGTCTTCTAGAATGTTTTTCTGGCCTTCCAAAACATTCTGTTGCGCCTCGAGTCTTTCGAGAATGTTCTGTTGTTCTTTCTTTTGTTCGTTTCGTTGTGCTTCAAGTTGTTCGAGAACATTCTGCTGTTCCTTCTTTTGCTCGTTTCGTTGTTCTAACAAAAGTTTCATCATACTAGAAAAATCTACATTTTCACTTACTTCCTCTTCTTCCACTTCTGTTTCAAAAACAAAAGTGTTCACGTCTTCCCCTTGCTGTTCCAAATAGTTACGTAAGCGCAGGACGAGCTCATTTTTCGATCCCGCTCTAGAAAGATTTCGCTTACCTAACTCACTTTTAAGCTCAATGCAGTTGAGCTCTTCTAACAACTTACCCATTTTCACTGTATATAATTATTATTTTTCTTTTTACTTTTTTTTTTTTTTTACACTTTACTTCAAATAAGTTTTATTTACACTTCTGACACCAATGTAACGTTCGCTTAGTTCGCAAAAATAAAACTCTACCTTTCAATTTAAATCTACCACTTTATTCAGTATCTACTTTCGATATACACTTTATTCGAACTCAACTCGACTTTTGGACTATCACTTGTATTTACTCTTAACTTTATCACTCTATAAACAAAACTGCCCTCTGGTTGCCTCGGGCGGGCTATTTATATCGAATGACATGCCATCTAGAACTCTCCAGTAACTTCTACATTGTCTCCACATTTGCTGTCTACTCTCTGTCTGTCTGTCTCTCTACACTCACACACACTGGCTTACAAGCAACGCCTGTCATTCCATTAAAGTGTTGCCAGTTGTGTTTTCGGTTGAACGTTTTTCGATTAGGAAATTGGTATAAAATGTTGGGTTCACGTTACAGTATGAAGAGTTCACAAATGTCAAACATTGGTTTGTCAAACCTAGGTTTGTCCAACTAATTGTACAGTGTGAACAGGGCTATGTACGTGATTTTCTGCTTATAACAAAAGAAAAAACAAAAAAATAATTCGACACATTCGTTTGGATGGAAACATTGCTAGGTTAACTAAAAACGTCCTGAAATGAAACCTAGTTAATTGCTGTCTCCCCATTTTAAGTTAAACTAGGTTTCATTTCAGGATGGTTTGAGTTAACCTAGTTCTGTTCCCGTGAAAAAAGGTTTTGGATGATGTTTTTGTTAAAAAGAGACAAACATAAAATGTGAGCAGAACGAACGACGTGACTGACCTATCACCTATGACGAGAGATTCCTTTCTCTCCATTCCTTTCCACTCACTTCCACTCTCTCAAACGTAAAATTCACTTGAATTGGAAGTTTGGAAGTAATGCGCTCAGTGCAGTTGTTCAGGTAGTTCATAACTTCAGTTTGAAACATCCAACTGGTTTTGAAATACAAAAAGTGATGTTTGCAAAATCTTCTCAGTTCATCCATCGCATCGGTAAGCTGCTTGAATGCATTCATTTCCAACGATTCCCATAGCTGCGTTTTATGGAAACTCATTTTTATTATTTTAGCTGTCAATTTTGTTCAAAATCAAACTTCAAACCGTTGGCGGCTGTTTTCAATACATAATTTGCTGTAGACAAGTTTATTACATATTGTTTTATTTTTACTCAAATATATGTTTTACTAAAAAGTAATTAAACTTAACCATGAGTACAAGGCCTACAAGACGTGCTGCTGCAAAAGTTATTGCTATAATCGATTCAGACAGTGAAGATGAAGAACCATTAAAGAAAACCCGTAAAGTTAAGCCAAAAAAAGACTTGGATGAAAGCTTTGTTGATAAATCACCTGTAAAAGCTGTGTAAATAAAAATATCAAATTGTAGTCCTAAGCAGTAGGTAAAACTTTTTGTGGTTTTTTGTTTTGTTCATAGAAAGCGCAGAGGTAGGCCTCCTAAGGCAACTTTAGAGGATGGCAGTGCAGATGCAGATGAAAAGCCTCCCAGGAAACGAGTTAAAAAGGAAGAAATTGATGAGGACGATTGTGTCATTTCAGCTAATGATATGTAAGTCATTGGTATTATTTTTTGTTATAATTAATGCAGAGCATGTATTTTAATTTCCTTATTCAGCAAACCGAAGGTCAAAAAACAGAAAGCAGCTGCTAAAGTCAAAAAAGAACCAGTTGCACGAAAGCCCCGACAAACAAAAGCCTCAACAAGTAAGAAAGTAAAGAATGAAAATGAGGATCCTAACAATGATGTTGTCGACGGACAAAATGAATCTACTGCAAAATCATATGTGCAGAATTTCCTTTCTCAAAATCAACATCACAAAAGACTCACAATGTCAGGATCCCTAAACTCTTCATTCATGGGTAAGTTTTGGAAGTTGTGACATGCCTTTTTACTCTAAGTGACGGACTAACAGCTGTTTTTGCAAGTAAAATGTATCTATCCTACCCCTTCCAAATTTGAAAGTAACAACTGGGTAAGACGTCTAGTTAAACCTTCAAGCCTCCAATTGCGTTGGCCATTTGGATTTGCTATGATAAGGGTAGAGAGAGAAAGATTGAATATTATTCCTCTCTTTATCTGAAGTGACTAGTAGACTACTAATGTACTAATCGAGTTGACGTGGTATCCACTTAATGACTGCAAGGGAAACCCCACATTATGAAACTTTTAACGTCGCAAACCAAATATACAACAAAAAGAGAATCGCAAAAACAAACTTTTGCTTTTTGCTTCACGTCCGTCATGCTCGTCTTTTTACCCGCATGAGTAAAATAAAAATAAATAAACGGCTATGTACTTTCAAGACATCTATTCAACCGGCTTTTAAGCTTGACTTCTGTGTGCGGACACAGAAGTTGTCGTGTAGTTCGAAACAATTGCAATTTCAATCAAATTAAATCGATTGTAGGGTAATTTGAAGTTTTATTTTAAAAACGCAGTGTAAATTGTGTGACGTGTCTGTAGCCAAGACCCAAGAAATGGGAAATTCATTTGGCAAAACTGTCGTACATAAAATACACCAAACTTTTCTCGGCAAACGGGAAGAAGTCCCCCGTATGTTCAACCAAACATATTGTAATCAAATTACATATTAAATTTACATATTTTCTGTTGGTTTAGCTCGCCGCAAAGTATGGGAAATATACGAACTCCTTGCGGAACAAGAGAATATTGACACACTCTCGGCAAAGAATATAATTCACCTCTTCGAAAATGACAATACGATTCCCTTCATTTGTCGCTATCGACGAGATCTCATCAGTCCGACCATCACTCCGGAAAAACTGCGCGATATCAAAAACTCCTACATGGAGATTTTGGCCTTGCGAAAGAAAGCTGAGACTATTGTCAATCAATTGGAAAAAGACACCGACATTAATGAGGAAGTTAAAACGGAAATGCTTTGCGTCAAAAGCGCTGAGGAGCTAGAATTTCTGGTAACCAAACAAAACAAGTATTTATTTTCACAAAACAAAAGAGAAATTATTTAATTTGTAGTATGCACCATACAAACCGGCTAGCAAAGGCTCTCTAGCAGACCGTGCAAAAGCCTTAGGCCTGGAAGTATATGCTGATAGTCTGCTGTTCGGAGATGGCCCTCCAGTTGAATTGTATTCGCTTGTTGATCGTAAAAATCCAGATTTGGATACTCCGGATAAGGTGGCCGAAGGGATATGCCACATAATATCGCACAACTTGGCCAAACACACTGGAGTCCTTGAAGAATTGCGTCGAATGTACGAAATAGTTTGCTTATTTAAAAAAATAAGTTTTTCAAAATAGTTTTTATTTTTCAGGCAAAAGGTCCACAAAATCATGCTGAAGTGTACAAAAGCAAAGGTACTCTCACCAAAGAAAAATGAATCGAATGATGACTCCTCGGGAGCGTTTAAGTCATCACATGGCAATCGCAACAACCAGTCAAAGTATGAATCGTACTTTAATTTTGAAAACGGCGTGAGCTACCTCAAACCTCACCAGGTTTTGGCCATTAATCGTGGTGAAAAATCGAAGTTCCTAACGGTCAAAATTAATTTGCCAGAGTACTTCAAGATTGAAATCAAACGTTACATTCGTGGAATTTTTATGAGTGATGGTGCGCATTATCCTCTGAGAAATGAGATATTTGAAAATGCCTTCGAAGAATGCTACACTAAGAAATGTAACTTGAAGTACATGGTTTGTTAAAACTTAACTGAAACTTTTTTCTTGTTTGCAGTGGCTCCATTGGTTTCGCGACAAGTACGAGCTGATCTCAATGAGACAGCTAAAAAAGCATCAATTGATGTTTTTGCTAAGAATCTCAAACAATTGCTGCTTATGTCTCCATTGAAAGGAGAACGAATTTTGGGCATCGATCCCGGATTTACTAATGGCTGTAAGTGTGCATTGATTTCAGAAACTGCTGATGTTTTGGAAACTGGTGTTGTACATCCGCATAACAATCGAGCTGATCCAGATCAATGTGGTATTGTTCTGGCAAAAATGCTCATACGAAATAGGTAAGTTTGTCTGTTGTAATTCGCAATAGGTTTAATAATTGTTTTGACGCTACTAGCAAAGTTCTGATCTTAAAACGCGATGAAAAACATATTCACAGATAGTATTTGGACTGTGAGAGAATTGGTTAGAATGCAAGTAAATTCACAATGTGTCCTATAATCTTCGTATCCTCTGCTACTTTCTTCTACTTTTTTTTTAGTTTCGTATTCGGACATAGCACTTAATAGATACTGAACAATTTTATAGACAACAATTTTTACTCATAGGGTTCGGAACCTCGGCAAATTTGAAAAGAGTGGAGCAATAGCAAAATTTCCAGCGCATATGTAAAAAACCTTTACTTTAAAAAAAAAAAAGTTTGTTTAGGTAAAGGGTTAGCATTCTAACAGTTTCCCTGCTCTGGGCATCCGTTGGATCTTTTGACAAAAAGTCAATCCATGTCTCCACAGAAGGGAAAAAGTTTATCTACACCTTCACAAAGTTAGGAAGGGCTGTGTGCCCAAGTTTTTTAAAAGAATTTTTGTTCGAATTGAAGGACCCAGCTCGTTGCTGTAATTAGGAGTGTTCAATGACCTGTTCTAGATAGTTTCAGACAGAAAAAGATCAGGCTTTTGATGTTCAATGAGAAATTTTCTGATCTTTTCTGATCTTTTTTGTGTTCAATGAGCTGTTCTAGAACAGTTTAGCACAGCATTTTCTGCACCTCCTCTTGAGCAAGTGCAAGTTTGGTGAAAACTGTCAAAAGCAGCTCTTGACTTTTTGCTCGTAGTTTTTTAAGCGCATTGTAATTTTAATTTGTTGTGAAAAGTTCAAAAAATTTTTAAAATCAGGAAAATAGCACCTAACCTTGTGCTGAAAATAAAATTACTTTTTCGTGACGAAAATACGCTAAATTAAGTTGATATCAGAAAAAGAAAAATTGGTGGTTTTTTTTTCGTTTTTGTTGTTGCTTATTTTGACAATTTTGCTTGTTCTAACTTGCTTGGCGTTTTCCACTGCTTCTGTGCTGTGCTGTGCTGTTCTGATCTACAAAAAGCCATTGAACACATCTATCAAGTTTGAAAGAGGGCGGCCGAGGTGCAGTGGTAAAGTGTTCAGTATGTGGGCGTGGATTCGAATCCTGCTCTGGGCATCTACTTTTCTTTCAGCTTCCCAGTTTCATCTGGACGCCACCCTTGAGGTTATATGTGAAGTTACAACCACCTTATATTTCCATCTACTGCACCATAAAAAAGGGAAGGATGCTAACCTAGTAGTACAATGGACAGGAAATTAGGTCTGAGTGCTGCAGGTTAGCATAAGCATCTTTTTATTATAATAAAAAAAAAATCAAGTTTGTGCAAAAGGCAATACTAGTGGACAACTCCTAAAGTATCCGTTGGTCGTACACATCTATCTTCCATATCTATACATATAATAAAATCGTTACAGTTTGTTTGTTTGTGCACGCTAATCTCAGAAACCGCTTATCCTATCTAGATGAGTTTTTCAGTAATATATTGTGGTAAGCTTCACTTA